>JBAMCM010000073.1:6552500-7059284 GCA_037075145.1 Scaptodrosophila latifasciaeformis | reverse complement strand
GCTATCTTCGCTGATTCGCTGGTGCATGTTACTCTCAGGTCACCCCTGTTCAGGTCTGGTCTGGCCTGGGTTCGTTTGTTTGCTAAACATTTTATAGTTTGAGGCCAGGCGGTATTGCAAATTGCACCATAATTCATTTAGCCTGAAAGCGAGCGAGCACACTTGCACCTGACACTTTTCAGCATTTTCAGTCGGCCTTAGTCGCAAATTATTTCAACTGGTGAATTTCCCTTTTGTTTTTTGTGTTTTTTTCTGTTTTTTTTTTCATTATCAACATAAATCGAACCGCAACTGCAAAAATTCAGCCCCATCCCCATGATAAAACGCTGGCTGGCTGGCTGGAACGAACATTCTAGGAACTTTCCGTAGATGGGCTACCAGGCGTTCAAAAGTCACCAGCAGCCAGACGACCTAATAAACTGCACAAATTTCTGGCATATACCGTCACCTGGGTTAAGGCGAGACAGCTATACAGCGCGCGCTCAGCTGTTGCGAGCGACCAATGGCAGCACGCCTACGCAACAGCAGTGTTAATAACAGTTTAACCCTAGAGCAAAGTTGTGTGCCTTGGAAGGCTACAAAATTTCTGGCTTGGAAAACGGCAATTTCTTAACCCTCCAATGACCAAAATTAATAAAAATAGCTGTTTTTTCTGAAATCGTTTGTTTTGCACAACCAAAGAGTTTGTGACTTGAAATTCCTGCAATAGCTTAACCGTCCAACGACCGAAATAAAGAAAACCAGTTTGTTTACTTTTTTTTTTAAGTCCTTTTTTTTATTAGGTTTCTTGAAAATAGCATTTTGCATATTTTGGGTTTTCGCCAAAAAACGGAGCAGTATGTTAATTATAACTTATAATAAAAGTAATAAAAAATATTTATCATTAACTTTTTTTTTATTTATTCATATTTTTATTTATTTTTTTTTTTAGTTAGTTTTCCTTTTGCAAGCATACATCCAGCGAAATAGTGAAAATGCAGCTTTGGTTTACTGAGTTGTTTTTTTTTTTCGGTTTTAAAGAGATAATTTTTTTGAATAATTTTTATTTCTTATACAGTTATATATCTATTATATGTGTGTGTGTGTTGTTGTTGGCAAAAGTCAAACTTTGAGATAATTTGGAAAAAATAAGTAAAGAAATTTTTTTTAACAGAAAAAAAAAATTATTAATTTTTTTTTTTTTGATAACAATTGAAAGCAAATCGATATACCAATTTGAAAAAATATATTTAACGCACATTCTTTTCCCCTTGTTTTTTTTTTCTTTTAATTATTTATACATATACATATATATATTCATTTTTTTTTTTTTTTTGATTTTCCATATTCAGTTTTATGTTTTTTTTTTTTTGTTTATTATTTTTTTTTTTTTTTAATAACTTTAAGCTTAATAAGTACTGCACTTAAACATTTAAATTTCTAGTTCACACTTGGTAAAAAAAAAAAAATATATATAATAATAATAATAATAATAAAAAAAAAATTAATAGTTTCAATTAACATAAAAAATTTTTTCTTTTCTTTTTGAATTGACAACAAAGTGGAAATATTTTTTTTTCTTTTAACAAAATGGCATAATTTTTAGGTTTTCTTTAAAATTTTGACAACTTTTCATTTGTAGGAAATTTTTATTAATGCTCGCTCAAGGCTGAAAAAAAGAACTAATTTGTGGTACAGTTGGGCAATGTGGATTAACTGAATGCATACAATTTGAAATGTCATGAAGCGGATGACGATGATGATGAGGGCAATAATCAAAGGGGTGGAGAATGAATATCTTGTGCACTAACTCTGCCTAACTCTGAGATTTTTCTGTCCAGCCTTTTTTTCCCGTTTGTTTTTTTTGTTTTTTATTTTTTTGAAATTGTGCTTACTTCGATCCACTCCAGCTTTGATTAATGATACCATCGCTATCTTGCTAAATATATATATCTATATATATATATAGGTTTTAGATTTTTTTTTTTAGATTTCTGTAGGTGCTGCTTAAAATTGTTGTAACCCCTTAACCGACACACTGGAGCCATTTTTTTAGATTTCATCAATATCGATTTCATCGCCTTCTTCATCGTCGTGAAGGTTCTTCTTGTTGGCAGCTGCAGCAGCACCGGCCACAGTCTTGGTGACCTTAAGCGGTTCGACGCGTGCCCGATCATCGTATTCGATTTCCACATCGGAATCCCCATTGGCGGCATCCTCATCCTCCGAGGAGGAGTCCTCCTCTTCGGCATCCTTGAGCCATTGGACAAACGGTTGAACCTTCTCATGGATTTCGGTGGCTATCTTCTTCGACACATGACGCTTGCTCACCTTCTGGGCCCAGTCGAGTATGACCTTCTCTTCGAGTATGTCGGCATCGTAGAACATCTTAAAGATGCCAGCCACACGGCCCATCAAAGTGTTGGCATGCAGCTCGACAGTCTGCTCAATGCCGCCGATTAGATAGCGCTGGGCCTTCGGATTGTTGTGGGTGAAGCGCAGCAAGAGCAAACGATTCCGACGCACATCATTGATAATGTTCTCGGTGAAGAGCAATTCGGCCAGAACCAATGGAGCCTTGTTCACAATATCCAAACGCTCGGCCTCAATCAATAGCTCCTTGTGTGTGGGCACATCGTCCAGCTGTTTCTTATCCCGCTTATTCTTGACCATCTCATAGAAGATATCGATGCGCTCCTTTTCGGTCTTGTCATAATCATCCGAAATGGTCATACCCTTGGCCCCATCAGTCAAGTCCTGCAAACGGGCACGTATGGCCTCCTACAAAATTTACAAAAACAAAAAAATGAAAAAAATGAGGAGGAGAAAAAAAAACAAACAAACCTTGGAGACATCCACACTCCAGCCGTCATCATCGTCTTCGCCCAGATTATTTTCTGGTATGGCGGCGCTAATTTCAGCCTCAGTTTGGCTGGCCTGATTGCCGGAACCATTGCCGCCATCGGATTCACCGCCCGAATTATTGGCCAACGAATTATTCGATATGGAACCATCGGAATTTTCATTTTTCTTTTGGCCACGCTTCGAACGCTTGCCACCGGTTAGCGAGGAGCCCGGTGCCGTTGGATTCAAAGTTGGTGGATTTTTTACAATAAACGTATTGACCTTATGGTTGACCTTGAGCAGGCCATGAAAACCGCATGCCTTGCACGATTGCGAAATGGTTTGATTTTTGGCCGAAACCGTCAAATTCGTCTCGGGATTATCACATTCTGGACAAAGGACAAACTTCCGTATAAATCCATCCAATAAATCCTGCAGCTTGTTCACATCATGCGAACCATTCACAATGAAACGTTCATTCTGCAAAAAAAAAGAAGACATTATAATTTTTTTTGATTGTGGGGGGGGGGGGAGGGGGGGTAACAATTTACCTTATGATCGAATTGGGTTTGGGCGCCCAGTTCGCAGCCAAAGTATTTGGTTGGATAGGTGGCTGGACGACCGATAGCTCGGGCCACATCGGCCATATTGACCAAGACGGTCTTGATGCCATTACCCTTGCCCTCGATTTTCGCCTGTAGGCGTGGCATTTTATAACGATAGAATATATCAGTCACACTGCGATTCACATTGACGGTAGCCATCTTAGTTGCTTCACTCTTTTCTTCACCAATCAAAAAATAAACAAAAATGAAAAATCAAATCAATCTGCTTCTGCTTCTTCTTCGGCTTTCTCTTCTTCTTCTTCTGCTTTTTGCTCTTGTCTTTAAGAGATCAGCTTTTGTTTGGGGGTTGTCAGTGTGCTGGTTGAGGGGCCTTTAGCAATATTGACTAATTTCAATTGTTAACGGTATTTTGTGTTATGTTTTGTTGCTCTTGTTGCTGTTGTTGTTGCTGTGCCAATTTGTTGACTTTTGGGTCTATTTTGCAATTGTTGGACTTTTCGTTTCCGTTCATTAAAGCTTTGTTTCTCGATTTGCCTCAAAACGTTGCCGAAAATATTTGAGAGAAAAATTGTATTGCCCGTTGATCTTGTTGTCTTCTGCTTCTTCTTCTTTATGTTCTTCTTTGTTTTTACATGAAAAAACTAAGAACAAAAATAAAACGAAAAATATGAAATTGTTAACACAAAAAATCAGTTCAATCCTCAATCCTTTCGTAGCGCGGAAGCTCTTTAGATGATCTCTCTCTCTCTCTCTTTCTCTGTCTATCTGTCTCTCTCTCTCTCTCTCTCGGTCGATCGATCTGTCTCTCTGTCTCTGGTTTTCTGTGTGTCTGTTTTGTTGGATTTAATTTCGATTTGTTATCGAAGAATCAGGATTATCTTTCTGATCTCTGAACGAATCTGTCGTCAACGACTCCGTCGTCCTATTTTCCTTGGACATGGACGATTCGCTTTCTTTGTTTCTCTCCGTTTTGAGCACTTTTCTTCTTTTCTTTTGACTTGATCTCTTTTTTTTCTATTATTTTTGTTTTTGTTCTTAATTCCTCAGCGTGCGGGCGTAACTGTACTATCTCATTTGGTTATATGGTGACGTGGCATTTAACTATGATTTTATTTCATATATTTTATTTTTTTTTATGGTCTTTTTTATTTTTTTTTTTTATATTTTTTTCTTTTGTTTTTTGTTTTTTTTTTTTTAATTGTAAATTGTAGTTTTAGTACAAATCTATTGGAACGGCTATGTTGTCGGCTCACGTGTACCTGAAAGGCTGTAACTTCCGATGTCTGTTACTAGAAGTCCTGAAAGACAAAACAAAAACCAATAGGAAAAATAATTAATTTTTTTTCGATTTTTTAGGGTTTGAGAAGATATATGATAGAGTGGTTCGAAGTAGGTAAATCCCCCATTCAAGTCTCAAATCTAAATAGGATGGTTTAATAGACTTAAAAGGTAAACGATTTGGGTCTGGATCATAGCTATATGATATAGTGTTCCGATTCGGTTAGGAGTCATTGGTAATTATTAATTTCATTTAAATAGGTTTGGTCAGGAGACTTGGGAGTTGATCCTGCAACCGATTTGGGTCTGGATGTCAGCTATACAGTGCTTCGATTCGGATTAATCTTATTGGGTGTATATGGCTTTTCATAGGAATACCAAGTGTCAAATTCCAATAAAATTGGTCAATAGGCCCTCACACCGATTTGGCTATAGTCCAATTCGGATTAATCTTATTGGCTACAGAGTTCTACCTATCCAAATTAATTTAAATCGACCAATAAATCTTGGAGATATATTTAAAACCGATTTGGGTCTGTTATAGCTATATAATAATATAGTGGTCAGATGATCCAGATATCACTCTTTGGTTATATTTGAGTTCTAGTTCCACTTCTAGAAGGGTCAATAGACTTGAAAGATAACCCTCAGCTTTAGGATATAGTAGTTCCTTTCGGTTAAATCTCATTGGTTATATGAGTCTCTTTATAAGATTTCTAAATAACCAAATCAAATTGAATTGGTCCATAAATTTTTGAAGATATATCTAAAACCGATTTGGGTCTATCACTATAGTTCAATCTAGATGAAACTGTTGGGACCTATGTGTCTTTTGTCCTATAACCGATTTGGGTCTGCATTATAGGTATCGACTTCAGGTCAGCATCAGGAGATATATATCTCTATATGATTCTCTTCAAATTGTTTGAGATATTTAAACAGACGGACTTGGATATGAGTATGCCTCTCAGGGCAGTGACTATACTGGAGTGTCTGCGTTATCTGTGGGGGGGAAAAAAGCTCAATGATTTTATTTTGCCATATTGAAAAAAAAAAAAACAGGCAGCAGGCAAGGAGAATAAACCTGTGGCAATGCTCGAGAGAGCTTATTAAGGCCAATTAGCAAATGGATTAAATCATGGCAAAAGCATCTCTTTCCCACACACACACACACACACACACACACACACACACACACACACACACACACACACACACACACACACACACACACACAGGTGTGTGGTTGAATAAAGAATTAAGTGCTTTCGAGAGGAGAGTAAGAAGCAGAAGAGTACACAGCATACAAGAGGGGGTGCTATGTATATATGTGTGTGTGTGTGTGTGTGTGTGTGTGACGCTGCACTTATCGATTTGTCAATGCTTCCTGTGCGTGCATGTGCATGTCTGAATTGCTGTGCGATGATGTGCGTGTGACTGTACTTTTTTGTTTGTATGCTGTTGTTGTTGTTGTTGTCGAAAAGAGACTGGAAAGCAATTTGTGTGCATTTCCTGTTGGTTTTGTTGTTGCCGAGATTTTTTTAACTCACCGATGACTTATAGTTCGCCTCTTTGAATTCATACACAGTTCGAAGCCTTTACTCCGTTTTTGTGGAATTGGAGGTGCGCCTTTTTTTGCTGGTGTTTCTGAAATTACACAAAAATAAAAAAATATATAAAGAGAAGCCAATTAAAATATTTATTATAAAAAGAAATCAAATTTGATTAAAAATTACAAAAAAAAAAAAATTAGAAGAGGGCTTTTGTTGGTTGGCTTACATGGATAGCCGGACCACATTTAGGTAACCGAAAAGGGACTCAATTAGTTCCGTTATGAAATTGGTACAGTCGTCACGCAGTTGGCTTGTCTCTGTCTTAGTCGGATTAACCAACAACGTTGTGTTGGTCAAACATATAGACCAAAGACTGTTGGTTTTTAATTTAAACACGCTCATTAAATTTCTTCTATATTCAATTGTCTGATCTGGCAATAGATATATATATATTATTCTAGACTTATCGGCGATTAGATCGTCTAATTTTCGAGTTTTTCGTATTTTACGCATGTGTTCAATTCTCTACTTAAATTGCAATTCGATATGCTTTAATTTCTTCTTTAAATAAAAAATATATTAGGTTGTCAAATATCTCCCTTCCGCCTTTTTGTCTTTTGAATTTCGCGGCTATGTACAAAGCGCTACAGAGCTCGTATCTGGCAACACTATACATAATTTGAAAGGTCTTGACATAACCTACAAAACGTCGCTACGCATGGTTAGTTTGAATATTTCGTTCAACAGTTATAGACGTGTAAACATGGAGTTCACTAACGCCGAAATTCGCGCTATTTTAAAGTTTTCCTTCGTTAAAGGCAAATCCGCTAGAGAAACGTTCCGTGAGATTAATGGTGTTTTGGGGGATGGTACTCTATCACTTCGAACCGCGGAGGAATGGTTTCGACGATTCAGAGCCGGTGAAAACGACACCATGGATAAGCCAGCCGGCGGAAGACCTGTGACGACAAATACCGATCAAATCATGGAATACATCGAGTTAAACCGGCATGTGGCATCTCGTGACATCGCCCAGGAGATGGGAGTTAGTCACCAAACCATTTTAAACCATCTGCAGAAGGCTGGATACAAAAAAAAGTTTGATGTTTGGGTGCCGCATGATTTGACGCAAAAAAACCTTCTGGACCGAATCAACGCCTGCGATATGCTGCTGAAACGGAACGAACTCGACCCATTCTTGAAGCGGATGGTGACTGGCGACGAAAAATGGATCACATACGACAATATCAAGCGAAAACGGTCGTGGTCGAAGGCCGGTGAATCGTCCCAAACAGTGGCCAAGCCGGGATTGACCGCCAGGAAGGTTTTGCTGTGTGTTTGGTGGGATTGGAAGGGAATCATCCACTATGAGCTGCTCCCATATGGCCAGACGCTTAATTCTACCATCTACTGCGAACAACTGGACCGCTTGAAGCAGGCGATCGACCAGAAGCGTCCAGAATTGGCCAACAGGAAGGGTGTAGTGTTCCACCAGGACAACGCCAGACCACACACTTCGTTGATGACTCGTCAGAAGCTACGGGAGCTCGGATGGGAGGTTTTATCGCATCCACCATATAGCCCGGACATAGCGCCAAGTGATTACCACCTGTTCCTGTCCATGGCGAATGCCCTTGGTGGTGTAAAGTTGAACTCAAAAGAGGCATGTGAAAAGTGGCTGTCCGAGTTCTTCGCAAATAAGGAGGGGGGCTTCTTCGAGGGAGGTATTATGAAGTTGCCGTCTAGATGGAAACAGATTATCGAACAAAACGGCGCATATTTGAACTAAATCCGATCACTGTATCACTTTTTATAAAGCATTGAATAAAGAGCAAAAAAGCGGAAGGGAGATATTTGACAACCTAATATATATATTTTTTTTTTCGAATTTTCTTCTTTTTCGTCTGCTTTTGATTTTTTTCTTTTTCACAAATCAAAAAAAAAATTTTTTTTTTTTTTTTCGTTTCTTTCTTCGATTTCGGAATTTTTTTTTGTTTTCAATTTTTAATTTGGAAGCAATTCAAATAAACCAAAAAAAAAAAAAAAAAAAAAAAAACGGCGAATTTGGTTGAATCAAGTTTCGAATAGTAAGAAAATCTATGTCCCTAACGGTTTGCCCGAGCCGAAATACTATGCCGAAAGCCTTTTTCAAACTGGCAACAAAACGAAGGCTACCTTTGGTAGCAGATTATTCAGATTATTTATATATATTTTTTCTACACACTTGAACTATCCAATGGCATTCCCAGTCAAGAAGTGAATAGGTTTATATTCTGATAGATCAAATTAGTTTAGAGCATTTTCCATTTTGGGTTGGAACAAATTCACGATGAAATCAATTCAAGACAAAATGTCAAAGAATTATTTCGGGGGTCTCGAGAGGGGGTTTTTTTTTTCTTTCAATAAAATGGGAATAAGCAATGAGGGCTGCAGATCCTAGGGTAAACCTGCTGAGACCAGGAACCAAAATACTTTGGTCATTCAGTTGGGGATCCCTTGACAAATTCAGATCGAGTTCCTCGACAGCTCGAATATTTCGAGTCTTTCAACCAGAAATTAACCTAGATTTTTATGGTTCCGAGGAACCTCTAGACTTATCGATTAGACCTAGCCAAAATATACAAAGTTATTCGATGGGTCAATCGATTCGGAAAGCTTATAAATTTAGCAGATCTAAACTAAAGTTGGATAGCCTTGTGTGAGATTGCCAAGAAGCCGATCATAAAGAAAAGAACAGAGACCTTGGGGGACTTTCCCGAACTAAGCAGAAGTTCCGGATTCGAAGGTTGTCTATCAATTCTCGAGTTTCCAAGTGAAAGAAATACTAAGCCAAGGTGTTTCCAGTGTCTCTTTCATCAGAGACCTGGGGGATTTCCCAGAACCAAGTAGAAAACATAGGTCAGAAGGTTGGATATAAATTCTCGAGTTTCCAAGTGAAAGAAATACTAAGGCAAGGTGTTTCCAGATATTCTTGTTGCGATTCCCCAAAGTGTCTCAAATATTATTTCATCAGAGACCTAGGGGGATTTCCCGGAATCAAGTAGAAACCATAGGTCAGAATATGGGATATAAACTATTGAGAATTCAATCTATCAAAAAATTTCCAGATATTTTGTTATCAGAGACTTGGGGGATTCCCCCGAACCAAGTAGAAGATCGAGACTGAAACATTCTCAATCGATTTCCAAAGAAAGTAACATGATATTCTCGAATCAAGTAGAAGTTCTCGACTCTGGAATGTTGTCTAACGATTTCCAAGATTTCAAATGAAAGAAATATGATCTCATGAATCAAGTAGAAAATTCCTGAGACTGAGGAAATTCCTGAGAGAAACCAAATCACAAACTCTACTCTAGATGAGAAATTAAAAAAAAAAAAATTGTCTCCAAAATTTCAGATAGTTGAGGGAATCATTTAGCAGATCACACTTACCGCTGAGGTCATGGGTGGTGGCCACAGTATGTCGATTGATTTGTAAATTGCCCAGCATATGATGCAGCTCGCTCCGGAAGTTCGTTGTTACGAGCAAGAGTTGAACGAGGGCGGTCAGAAAGTGCAACGGCGATTTCTTCGGCGACGACAGGTTGATATTCTTGGATCTGAATGCCTCACCGAAAGCTAAACACTTTGATTCGTTTGAAGGATTTGCAGAACGAATGGATTTCAAATCCTTACAACAACAACAACAACAATGTAGAATAATTTGGACTAGAAATAGGGCCCAAGTGGCTTTAGGCCTCTTCAATAATATCGATAGACGATTCGATTTCAATTGGATATTTGTGGAATTGGATTTTTGATTGATAGACTCGTTATCATCCGATTGGTTGTGATGGGTCTCAAAGATTTTGGCGTCTGTTGGGGATAAATGAGGCGGCCATTTGTGGGGATGATGACGATGATGAGAATAGGCGATTCGTTCGATTCGATTGGTTCGATTCCAGGTTGATTTGGTGTTGGTTGGATGCCAACGTTGCACGCCCAAAGTTGACATAAACGAATGGTTATTTTTTCCAATGATTTCCACAAAAGTAAAGTGTTTTTGTTGTTGTTGTTGTTGCAGTTGCAGTTTTGAGTCGAGTTCGAAGCGAAAAAAAAATAATAATTACAATTTTAATTGATTTTTGTGTTTTTTCAATTGTTGTTGTTGTTTTTGCAAAGAGAGCAGTCCAGCGGTGAGGGGGAGGATAAAAAATGGGGGGGGGGGGGGCGGAGGGGGAATAAAGAGAAAATAAGAGACAACAGTATTAGGATCCTTTTGTTCTTGAAATTCTTTCAAACTCTTCTTTTTCTTCTTCTTCCTTGTCTTCCTCTTCTTTTTCTTATTTGTTTGAAACTATAATTTTATTTTAACTGTTTTGTTGTTTTTGTTTTTGTAGTTGTTCGTTTCGATAATATAAAATATTTGTTACACATGAAATGAATAAAAATTTGAAGTTTAAAACATTTCCAACAAAATTTACAAAAAAAGAAAGAGAAAAAAATTGGCAAAATTAGAGCAAAATCAAAACATACAAAGTCACACACACACTCGCTCTCTCTCTCTCTCGCTTTGAGCAGACTAGAGAGAGAGAGAGAGTGAGAGAGTAAAAGAAAAAGGAAGAAGAAAAAAAAAATCACACAGAAAATATTGTAAAATTCAATACTTTTTAAGTAGGAAAATTTGAATAAATCAAAGATTTTCTATTTTTTATTTCATCACCAAAAAAAAAAGAAGAGTTTGAAAGAATTTTTAGCACAATTTGAATTTAGCTCACAAAGAACTGCGTAGAAATCAACGTTTTCTACTTTACTTTTTTTTCGCACGAGAGCAGAAAATTTCAAAGCCTGCGATTTCTTTGACGTTGACGAATAAACTGAAAGCCACGAACCCCATCGAAGCCCACAAACGTTAGAACTTAGACCAGCACGAATGAGTGCGAGCGAGACAGACGAACACGACATAGACGAAAAGCAACGACGACGACGTCAGCCTTGTCCTGGGCCGAGTGTGGGCGGCCGAGAAGTTCGTGGCGAAGTGTCATATGTGTGGAGTTTATTTGCGCACACTCGCGATCCACAACAGAAGGGCAGAGGGGCGGGAAATGCAACAACATCAGATGTTCTGTGGAACCGGAACAGGATGAACTTGGGCTTACACGTAATTCCACACAAAACGAGGTTGGTTCATCAAATTGTCTCGACTTAATTTTATTGCGGGACTTTCTGCAACTCAACGCCTGCGCCAAAAGCAGCATACCAACGGAGTGAAAGAGACAGACAGAGAGAGTGAATGGGAGTAAAGGAGCGAGAGAGCGAACAGCCGGACCAAGAAAGCCTGGGCAATTCGTTTTGTGCAGCCCCGGAAAAATCAGCTGAAAAATGCAACAACGATTTTATGCAATCGGCTGTTATGGTCCTGGGAATTTTGCAGGTCCCAGACAACTTTCCAGCCAGGCTGCATATACATATATAATTTTCCTTTACAATTTTGACTCTTCTTTATTGACCTAGAAATTTTGGAAGAGCTTAAACTCTGGAATAATTTTTTTTTTCGAGAATTTGGAATATATAATTTTTTTTATATGCCTGGAAGACCCAAAAATTAAGCTGCATATAATTTTTTTTTGTCCTAGAAATTGGAAAAGCTCTGGAATATATACAAATATTTTATTGAGGCCTTCAAAAATGTTTTTTTTTTATCTGGGAACTGGAGAACCAAAAATTTGGGACCAAAAATTATATTTTTCGAGACCTTCAAAATTTCCTTTTTTTTTTAATATTTATTTCTCTTTCATATCGAAAAAGCCAAATTTGGGACCAAAAATTAAGCTCTATATTTTTAAGACCTTCAGAATTTAATTTGAAAAATTTCGAATTTTTTTTTTATTTTTTTCTTTCATGAAAATTTTGAAAAATGTTGAAAAATTTTTTTTCTTTAATTTAATTTTTGTTTTAATTTCAGGAATTTTTTTCTCAAAATTTTTAATTTTATAAAATTATTAAAGGTAAAAATATAAGAGTATCTGAAATTTCCCTTCTGCAAAATTGAATGGAAAATTTGCGAATATTATTTCAATGATCTTTTGATCATTTGCCTGGACCCAAACGAAAGCGATTAAATTTGAAATATATTTTTTATTTCTTCTCGGAATAATTTAAGTGCCTATTTTTCCATTCACCCATAAATACCGAGGGGGGGGGGGGGGGAGTCTATCGTTCTTCCCTTTGTATTAGCCAAGCCACACAAAGTGCACTTTTGTGCTTTTTTGTAAAAATATGAAAAAAGTCTCCTGTCTTCGCTCCATTTCTTTTCTCTGCCTTTTTCACTCCACTTGTTAAATAATAATAAAACACACAAAAGTGAAAGACAAAGAAACGTAATCGAACTAAAAAAATAAAGAAAAAAAGGAGGAGGGGGGGGGTGGCAGGAGCCTTGCAGTTGGGCGGGTGGCTGGCCGACGATACCAGTTCCCCCATTGCCAAAAACAAAACAAACAATACAACTGAAACTGGTTTTACTTTTCAATGCTTTATTTGTTGTTCTTGTTGTTGTTGGGGATTTTGTGACTTGCAGAGTTCGACCAAAATAGTCACAACAACAACAATAAGAAGAAGAAGAAGAAGCAACAAAAAGATGCTCTATCAAAAATTTGTAAAAAGATCAGCAAATCAATGCTTCTTCTTATTTGGCAAAAATTAACCCCTTATCAGCCAAGCAAATTTACACACACACACACGCGGGTGAGCACACTCATATTCAAACGCATTGAGTCAGATGTTAATTTTGATTTATTTTAAACAAATCGAACTGCTATTTTTATATAATCCACAAAATCGAAAACAAACGAAAACCAAAAGCCCTCTTATCTTATATAGTCAATTGTATATAGAGAGGAGGGGGGTGACACGAGACCCCTTGTGTACTTACCAATTAATCTTTCAAAAGTCATATAAAATATTATGTTTCCCCTGCTTGGGGTGCGCAATGCAATCTCACGAAATATATAAAGAAAATGGGAAATATTCGTTTCGTTGAAATTAGCTACGAAATCCGTTATGAAGTCGCTGCAAGACGTGGTTTTTTTTATTGGACCAATTTAAATGACAGACACGACTAAAATTGTAACTATTTTAATGTCGTCGTTGTTGTTGTTGTTATTTTTCTTTATTTATTTATTTATTTTTTTTTTTTTGCCAAGGCAAATGCGATTTTTTTTTTTTTATTATATTTTTGCCACGTGAGAAATTCGCGCAACTGAATAAAATTGGTTTGCCTTTTTAGGGTGGCAACGCTGTCCACGCGTTTAACTTTTGTTGTTGTTGGTTTTTTTTCTCTTTGTTTTGGAATTGCTTGAAGCAATAGGCAAGATCACTGCAATGAGAACAAATTAAACATAGATTAGTAAAATTATCAAAAAACAAAAAAATTAATAAATAATTTAAACATAAAGGGCAACAACGAAAATGTACTAATATTTGCATTTGTATATGCGTGATCTCTGATTATGTAGCTGAGTTTGCTTTTGTTGTTGTTGTTGCTGCTGCTAGGCGGAAAACGTGCGCAATCCACTAAAAGCTCAAAAAATATATTTTTTTTTACTTATTTAAAAGCAATGGCAAAGCAGCTGCAGAGATCACTTATACACAGGTACCATCTCACGTACACACACATACACACAGGCAAAAAAGAGCACACTAATACGTTGACTCCCACTGTCACTGGCACATGTATATGACTGGGTAAGGGTGAGGGTATATTTTTTTTTTTTTTATTCATTTGCCCCCAAAATCTTTATTGATAACATTTACGAAGATATGCAATTTTTAAAATATTGAAAACTCTTGAAAATCGCATGGTTCGCTATGAGAATTGCATTACATATTGCACGTAATTACAATTACGATTTTGCATGGTGATATATAAATTTTTTTTTTTATATATAAAATGGCCACGACACTCAATTAGGTAGCAAAAGCCGTTATCTTTACCTTTTCTTTTTGTTTTTTTTTTTTTTTTTTTGATGACAAATTTCACAAGTGTTAAGCAATTTGAGAAGTGAACGCAAGTTTGTTTTTTATATATATATTTTTTATTTGCTGATTGAAATGACTTTTTCTTCGCACAAGAGAAGTAAATGGTAAATCTGCTCGTCTTATCGATATCGATTAATTTGGACGATTTCAATAAGTCATGCACTTGATGTATTATCGATAAATGTGAAAACAGTGTGACCAGTCTCGGACAGACAGAATGGCAAATGATCAAATAGAAAACAACACATTGTAACCGTTCAATTGAACTGGATTCACTCTGGTACGAAACGCAGCCAAATGTTCTCAAATCTCATTCAACAAACGCTGGACAAACTGGGCAAAACAAATTGAAATCGACAAGTCGAGTGAGAAAAATATTTAGAAAAAGGTACAATCTAAGTATAACCCAAACTGCGTTTGTATTTTTTTTTTATTTTGTGATTCTGATTTTTGTTAATTGTTCTTGTGCAATTATTTGTGTTTGTATGTGGCGCAGCCAAAAAAATTACACAAACTAACGAATACCCTCATCAGAAATAAATATAATCGAAGAACAGAATGCGTGTGTGTATGTAATTCAATCAGCTGTGTCTGCCCATCTGACAATGTGTTTACGTATACATACACACACCGATCTATATACACACACTTTGATATATTCATATATATATCTATCTATCTACATACATACATATTTATTTTGAGTGCTTGTGTTCTCTTGTGATTTTGAAATCTATATAATAATAAAAAAAAAGCTCATATTTAAAACCAGCGTCAGCAGCCCTTGCAGTTTTGTTTTGTCTTCTGTCAATATTCACACAAGCATATATATATAAACATATATATATATATTTAAAAGCTTGTATATAAAGTTGCTGTTCAAAAGCTAAACATACATATATATATATGAGTGTGTGTATGTGTGTATGACTCTGATTCTGGCTCTCCCTTTCTCTCTCTGGCCAATGTACAAAATGAGACATTGTGCGTGTGAGCGCTGATGCAAAGCAAATATACAATACATACTTACATACATACATACATTTGTTTGTGTATACAAATACATATTTACAAAATGCACCCACTGCTATTGTTGGAAGATAGGTGAGCTTCAATAATTGGACCAACAACAACAACGACAACAACAATAGGCATTTATCAATCTTATATATATATCTTTCTTTTGCTTTTTACATAAAAAAGTTTGTAAATAACGGTTAAGTTAATCAGTGCTTCTTAGTGCCATGTAAATGATTAAGTTATTTATTTATTTATTTATGTTGTGGTTGATGTGGACTGCCAAAAAAAAAGAAAACGAAAACGAAAAACAAAAAAACAAAACCAAAATGTTGCTGACATTCTTCCCACTTGCTTCTTCCTCTTGCTCTCGCTCTCTGTCTCTTTCGCACTTTCTTTCTGCCAAACGTTGTGGGTAGTCTGCAGTCTGATTTCACCCTGCTCTTTCTACGCATTTCATTTCTGTTCGTTTATGCGTCTTTCAAAACCAAAAAAAAAAAAAAAAGGTTTTCTTTTGTTTTTTTTTTTTTTTTTTTGCGTTTTGTCTTATCAGTGCGAAATATATGATAAACATATACAGTGAAAACCAGTTACAAAATAACAAAAAACAATAAAAAAAAGACTAATGTAATCAATATTTTTGTTATTGTTGTTGATCGACTTGAATTTTTGATATTCAAAAGAAAAGTTTACAATTTGATAAAATTGTGAATCTATTTTGCTGCAAATCATTGTAATTTCTGCACACACACACACACATACATATGCATACATGCAAGCAAGTTAGCATCCTCCAAAAAAAAAGACCTTACATTTTTTGGCGGCGACGTTACAGTTACAATCGATTTCTACTGCATATGTGAATACGTCAACCAAGTAGGTGTGTAAGCCTTTGTATATATATATATATATATATATATATATGCAATTCATATGTATATATATACATATATACTTATAAGGTGTTTATTACTTTGACATGTGAAATGGGCTTACTGCTTTTGTCAGTAATTTAAAGTTTATTAAATTTATTTACATATATATATGTATGTAAGTATGTATGTGTAAACTTACCAATTGCCCAAAACCTTAGCCAACACAACTCGAAAAGGAGTTATTTCAAATTGCAATTTTGTTGTTGTGTTGTTGTTGTTGTGTGAGTTACCAACCAAATAAAAAAAAATATATATTTTTTCTTTTTGTAGTTGCTTCAATTGTTTTTGTTGTTGTTTGGGTTTTTGCTGTTGCTATTTGACACGGCCTTGTTATTATGATTTTCTTTGTACAAGCTTTGCTCTCGCTCACTCGCTCGCACGCTCTCGCTCTTGCCTGCTAGCTGCGCCGTCAGTGGCTCTTTGTGTGCGCGCGCTCAGTTCAAACAGCCGTTCCTATGCTGCTCTCAGCTGTTGATGTTCTATAAACGATATATACAATATATATATAAATATATATATACATATGTATATGTGTATATAAATATGTGCAATGTATTCACTGGGCTTCCAAACTCAGTTGCCAGTTAATTTTTGTGCTACCAGTTGAGGTGGACAATAAAATAGAACAAAAAAAAAAAATAAATAAAATAAATTCCAAGCTAAAATCAAATTAAAATTAACTCGCCTCACCCACAACAACACCTGCTCGAAATTATAACTAATTTGTGACAGTGCCACAACAACAACAACAACAACAACAATAGCAACATGAGCAAACACTAACAACAACAGAGAAACAAAGCAATAAGAAGAAGCTGAAAAAAAAACGGTAAAAAAAAAGTTTTTTTTTTTTTTTGCATTTCTGCAGGGCAAGTAAATTTGTTCATTGTGCTTGTGTCCGTGTGTGTGAGAGTGTGTGCATGTGTGTGAGTGCGGGTGTTTCTGTAATTTTTGCTTTGGCCTTTGTTTATATGTGCAAGTGTAAAATAATAACGGTATTCAGCTCGCACACAACTCCGAACAGATGAAGCATTTTACAAAAGTGCCTTCAAATCAATAGAAAAAAAAAAAAACAACTTAACTCATTTTAAATGCAATTCTAAGTGCATAAACACGTTTGTTTATTTTACTCTTCAATTGTTTCTTTCTCTTTCTTTCACACTCTCTGTCTCTTTCACTCTCTTTTTGAGTGGATATGCTTTCTTTGATTTTGTTCTATGCGTGTGGCTGATTTCTTTCCTTTGAATTATTAAGCAAGTAATTTTCTTGTCATCCATTCTACCCTTCCCCCTCCCCCTTTCCCCCCACACTTGAGTAATCAAGCGACCTCAACTGAAGAAGAAAGAAATTCACAACAATACCTTTGGGCTGCTCGTCCAGTTGTGACTTGAAAAGTTAAATAAAATTAAAAAAAAAAAAAATATTTTATTTTTTTCTAATTTTTTTCTAATGCAAAATTATTATTTTTTGTTCTTTCTTTCAGTTGATAAAAAAAAATATAAATAAATCAAAGTGTTCGAAAATACCACGAAATAACGAACCAGAGTGCAATTCAAATCTAAATTACAAAAAACACCAAGGAAGCCTTAATCAAAACTAATAAATAAATAAATCGCAACTCTAAAAAAAAAAATAAATAAATAATAATAATTAGAAATATCAAATTTGTTTTTTTAGAGTTAAAAAAAAAAAATAATAATAATTAATTAAAAAAAAAAAAAGAGTTGAAAAAATGTCATCGCCCAGTGCTGGTAAGCGACGCATGGACAATGACGTCATCAAGCTAATCGAATCAAAACACGAAGTGACCATTTTGGGCGGCCTCAACGAATTCCATGTGAAATTCTTCGGCCCCTCAGAGACCCCATACGAGGGTGGCGTATGGAAAGTCCGCGTCTATCTACCCGACAACTATCCCTTCAAATCGCCCAGCATCGGTTTTGTAAATAAAATCTACCATCCAAACATTGACGAATCGTCCGGTACCGTCTGCCTCGACGTCATCAATCAGGCCTGGACAGCCCTCTATGATCTCTCCAATATATTCGAGTCCTTTCTACCGCAACTGCTAACCTATCCAAATCCAGTCGATCCCCTAAATCGTGATGCAGCTGCCCTCTACCTCCACGAGCCCGAGGAATACCATCGAAAGGTGGCCGACTATGTTCAGCGCTACGCAACCGAAGATGCGTTACGAGCCGCCCAACAGGAGCGCGAGAGCAGCGACAGCGAATCTAGCATGTCCGATTATAGCGAAGACGAGGCACGCGATATGGAATTATAATATCGGTTTAATTTTTATCTACTTTAATTAATCAACACACACACACTCTAAATAAGCAGCAGCCTGTTCTCAAGCACATCCAACAAGTCTAGAAAGTACATCAATAATATTAATTAATTAATAATCCGATCTATATAAAAATCAGACGACACAGCAAAAAGCAGAAGATAAAATTAACACACACACACACACATACACACACTATAAGATGAAAGTGATTCTAGAATTCTGAATGCACTTGAGCATTTCCAAAAAAAAAAAAAAAAAAATTAAAAAAAATTTCAAAAAAAAAAAAAATGTTCAACTCAAAAATGCTCAAGTGCGGAAGACATGAAACTTTAACATAAAAAAATAATGTGTATATATATAAAGTACATCTATATATAAAAAAAGTATATAAATATATATACATATATATATATATGGAAAATCTAGGTTAAGTTCAAAGTTTGAAAATGTTTATGCGTAGGTGAAAAAAAAATTAAATATTTAAAAAAATAATGAGAGAGATAGCAACACAAATAAGAAGAAGAAGAAGAATAACAATTTATTTCATAAGCTTTAAAAAAACAATTGAAAAAACCCTCCCCCTCCTCCACACTCTTTCAAAATGATAAATGTTTTTTTTGTTCATTTAATTAAATTTAATTTTTTTGCTTAATTCACAAAAAAGAAAAAAAAAGTAAATTTCACATACACAAACAAAAATTGTCTAAGTGTTAGTGTGCCAGTTGCAGTTTTATGTGGTGTTTGTCAAATGTTAAATAGAAAATAATTCTTTGAAAAATTGTATAAAACAAGAGTAATAATTTATTTAAAAAAAGAAAACTTGCTTAACTGATTTTAATTTAATTTTAAGTTTAAGTTTTGCAACAAATAAAAATGTTAATAAAATTAAAAAAACAAAAACAAACAAAGGCCTTTTTCACCGCAAACCTAAACAGAAATAGAAAAATGCCATATAAAATATATATATATAAATATATAAATCTCTCTTAATTAATTAATTAAAACAAAAAAATTAACGAGCAACAAACAATCAATAAAAAAAAAATTCGTAAGCATTTTAAAAATCAATTTGCAATATTTTAAAATTATTCAAAATTATTTAAGCTAAAAAAATTTTTTTTTTTAATATGGCTTTTTTAATTGGTTTAAGAAAAAAAAAAACAAATTTATATATAAATTTAGAATTTTAAACAGACGAGTAGATGATGAAGAAGAAGAAGAAATTTTAAGCAGATATTAAAACAAATTGCAAAACTAATTTCATGTTTAAGTGTGACAAAAGTGTTAATGGACTATTATGTTTAAAGACAAAAAAATAAATTAATAAAACAGAGAATACAACAACAACAACAAAAATAATAAAATTGATGTATTTTATATATATACATACACATATATGAAACAAACAAACAATACAGAATGCAACAGCAAAGAGAAGAATATATATATAAATTTAATTATAATTAAGACACACAATAATTAATTTAACAAAAAAAAAAAAAGAAAAGAGAAAACGAAAGAAAACAAAAACAAACAAAAAAAAAAATCACATCTTCAAACAAAAAGAAAAAAAAAAATAATTCTATGATAACGTTGTTGAAATCTAACAATAAAAATATAAAAAAAAATGTATATATATATATAAACATATATATATATATACAAATATATATGAAAAAAAAATTTACAAATCTTTTTTTACATTTCACAAGAAGAACGCTGTGAGCACGCAAGTTGGCAGCTCCGGCCTCTTACTTTTTTGGCGGCACCTAGCGGATTTATCAGACAACAGCAGGAAAGCCTGTCTGCTGAGCTAAACGAACGCTGATTTTGTCTCTGGAAATTTCTTTTGCTTATAATTTCTGTAAAAATGCAGCGATTCGATTCATGTTTGGTATTAAACGAAAGAAAATTTGATTTCCAGTATTTTCGTTTGAGTAACTTAGGTCAAAATTTTAAAGCTGTGGAAATTACAGGGCTTGGAAATTTTGAGGGGTTAGAAAGATCAGCGAAGGGGGAAAAATAAACTAAACCCTTTTTGCAGTCAAGTCTAAGGAGACCTACAGCCAAGTTTGGTTAGTCTAGCTCTTGAGATCTTTAAGTTATAGGCGTACTGTTAGAGGGGCTCTGGGCCTGGGCCTTCTTTTATTTATTGAAGTAGTTGAGTCCTTTAAAATTCTCTTAGCTAACAAATGAAATTTTGAGTCTTAAAAGTTTAATGATGGCGTGACAACTTTGTTTTTTTTTTTTTGGGATCTTTGTTCAAACTTGTTGATTCCCCGATAAGCTTTATGGTTCACGCCTCTTTGTCTTTGTCTTTCTCTCGTGTCGAAAAGTTGTCAACATTGTTTTGTCAATAATCCGGCAATCGTTTTCATGGAAATTCAAGTGGGTTGGGTGGGTTGGTTCGGTCGGTTGGTTGGGTTCTAATAACTTACCTAGGCCTACCAATTTTGATTATTCTGCGCAGGAATTTTTCATTCATTTATGATTGTCAACAGGAACCAAAAGCCACTTGGTTTCGAGGGGGTAGGAGGTGTAGGGGGTAAGGGGGGCCCGATTGCGGTTGTAAGAATTTCTGCGTCTTTGGTTAAAAGTCATGGAAACTTGAGTTTGTTGATTTCTTGAGGAAAATTATTACCAAATCCAAGTACAACTTTTAAGTTAGTTTTTTTTGCTTATTCTTATTGTTAAAATCGGTTAAAAAAAAATTAAATAACAAAAGCAAAATTTTATGGGTAAGAAATAAAAAAAAAATTACTTCAAAGTTTGAAGACATGAAAAATTGATCTATATAAATTTGAAACCATTTTGTGGAGAGAAATTCGTGAAATTAATTCGTGAAACTGTGCACAACTGTACTTTCATTTCTGAGAGTTAATTAACTTTGTTTTTACCAGAAAGCCAAAGCAATTTGAATTTTAAAGCCAAAAATCAATAACACTCTCCCTCTGACAGTCTAATCGCCACTTGAGTGTAATCTCAAGAGGGCCCTCAATTTGATTGAGTTATTCCATTTAAGTAGTCAGTCAATTTCAAGTTTTTTCCTTTTCCCTTTCTCTGAAAATGACCTCCACCCACTCCACTGACTTGGTGTCTACCTGTCTTATCCAGGGACTGGCCAGGGCCAGACAAATCAACCCATTCTAGTCGAGGAACAGCGATATCATTTGGGGTTAAGTTGAGACAGTTAAAACAAACGAAACGAACAAATTGGCAAATATACAAAAAGGGTAAGCGAACCCACCGAAACACCTCAGACATGTGGGTTCCAGTTTATAATTTACACACACAGACACACACAGACACCTCGGGTTAAAAATATAATCACCCCACCTGATGGCATATTCTTTTTATAATAAAATTATATGCAAAAGCCTCGGGTCAAAATTATCTAGGCCAACCCAACCCACTCCTCGCTCAAAGTTGTCCAGACAACCTCGGCCAGGCTCGACTTATATGGTGGAATCAACAAATTATTTATTATCCACATGAAAATGGCATAAAAATAAAATAAAATAAAATCATAATATAAATAAAAGTAGTGTATACTTTTGAGCACCACTTGACTTGGAGAACCCACGGAATGGGGTAAATCAAATCAAATAAAAATCTAGAATAATTGGATACTTTTTTTTCTAGCCTGAAGCTAACTTTTTTGGCTAGAAAATATCTCTCAAATGAAGTTGGAATTTTTATTTGATATTCTTCGATTAAGAAATAAAATCCAAGGTCTTAGGAAATCCTGTAAAAAAATAAGAAGAGATCGAAAGGGAATTTGAAAGAACTCATAATTTGTTTAAGAGATTTTGACTAATTATCAGATAGGAATATGAATAATAAGGAGTAAAATATATTTCCAAAATAACAATTAAAATATATTTGGGAAAATCCAAGCCAGCTAATACTTCAGACCTGAAGAAAGGGGAAAAACATTTACCAAGAAATATTTCTTCATCAAATTGATTATCCGATAATTTATAGAGATTTCTAGGGATTTAACTTCAAGAAAATATAAGGAGTTATGGTAAGTTGATAACGAGGGAATTTTTGGAACAAGAATTTAAGATTCAAGGGGCCTTGAAAGAATCACAGATTGACCGTTCAGCTGAATCAAAAGGTGAGAAAAATATAAGGAAATTTATTGGATTTATTGGAATTTTTTGAAGAACATCTAGACAGCCTGGGTAAAATTAGTTTAAATATGTAAAAATCTTCAATTTGATTATACAGTTTTTAGACAATTCATAAAGAAATTATTAGTTTACTCAGATGAGGTAAGAGACAAACTTAATATGATTTTGTAAGACTGAGATGATATTTTGAAGTAACCCTTTCGAGATAGTTTTTTTTAGAATTTTGAGGCAGAGAATTTACTAGTTTTATCAGATGAGGTGTGAGTCTGTTTTATAAGGAATAGGAGATCATCTAATACTAGGATAATTTCAACTTTGATCATCTAATTTCGAGACAAGAAAATGATTAGTTTTATCAAATGAGGGCGTATATACAAGTATATCAACCAGAAGCAGCTTAAGTCTTGGGACAAGGTAAAGAATATTTCTTATTAGATGTTGTAATATATCTGAATACGTATCTGAATTATCTTAGCCAGAAGATCTTGGGTCAAGTTGGAGTCAATAATTGGTTTCATTAAATGAGAGAATATATCCAGATATTTGTTTAGCCAAAAGGATCCTAAAACTTAGGTCAATTCGAAGATAATAAGAAGTTCAATCAGATAAAGGGAATATAGTCAGATATCCTAAAAACTTGGGTCCAGTTGGAGTTAATAATTGCTTTCATCAGATGGGAGAATATATCTGATAAATAATAGCCTGGGGGATAATATTATGATTCATCAGAAGAGAGACTTAAGGTGTAAAGTTTGCTTCGTCAGATAAGACAATATATCTGAATTATATTAACAACCAATAGAACCTTTAAACTTGAGTCAAGTTGGAGTTAATAATTGGTTTCATTAGATGAGAGAATATCTCCAGATATTTGTATAGCCTAGGTCCATTCGAATATACTAAGAAGTTCCATCAGATAAAGGGAATATATCCAGATATCCTAATTATAACAACCAATAGAACCTTAAAACCGTGGGTCAAGTTGGAGTTAATAATTTGTTTCATCAAATGAGAGAATATATCTGAATCCACCAGTTGGGGATACTATTTTGATTCATCAGGGGAGGGCATATATCTGAAATATAAGAACCAAAACTTGAGTTAAGTTTGCTTCGTCAGATAAGACAATATATCTGAATTATATAAACCATTTTAGTTTGATCTCTTCGGATCGAAAGATCCTAAGGTTACCCCCAAAAAAGTGTATAGCTTTGGTTTAGTTATTTTTGGGTAGATTTCCTAGACAAAAGAGTCGAGTCAATTGATTTGGTATTCCATATGACCTAGTGACATGTGCCAGGCCCTCCCCCCTCCCTGACACCTTCTTTTATGTTGTAATGGGGAAGGGGGGAGGGGGGCCCCCTTAAGAATATATAAAATATTTATGCCCGCAAATAAAGGCATGGAAAATAACATATTACCATTTTAATGCACTCCATTGTATTTGCATGTTTGTTTTGCTCTTTGTATCTTTATCTACATAAATGAGCAAAAGATAGTTTTTTTTTTTGGGAGGGGAGGGCGCATAGGTAATTTGTCTCTTGTGTGTGTGTGTATGCAAGGGTTCGTGTGAAATACACAGACAGATGGGTATGGTTTACAAAGTGAAAATAATACAAAATAAGAGATACACGATTTACTGAAATTGTTTTTGTTCCCCTCGTTCCGTAAGGCAGGTGGAGGCACGGATAAGAAAACCAGCAGCAAAAGCCGTTTGCCAACACCCAGTCGAGGTGGTGCCGCCAATGGTGGCAGTGCTGGCAACACTGTAAATGGTGCAATGCCAACTCCAATAGCGACAACGGGCCATGCTCATGCCAATCCAACCGGCCATATTGGCGGTGGTGGTGGTGGCGGTGGGAGCAGATCAACTTTACATGCCAACAAATGTATTTTGAAAACAGTATCGGTATTCCTTGCCAGCAGCAAACGTAACGCGAATAACCAGTCAAAGGCCACATCGGGTCAGAACAAACGCAGTCAGCGGCAAAAGAAAATGGACGAATTGAGTGGTAAAATCAATCCAAAATTTCTCGATTCTTTGCGCAAAAAAACACGTTTCACCAAGTGAGAAAAAAAAATTATTTTCTTTTTTTTTTTTTTTGGTCTTAAAAAAAAGGTTTCTTTTTTTTTTAGAGATGAATTGGATGCCTTGTGTCGGATTTATAGAAAGTTGGTGTCGAATTGTCAATATGCTGCCAAGACCCTGGCCTCTGGCTCTACCAGTGCTGCCATAGCCAAGCCCTATGCAGCTGTCGAGGTAGTCCCCCCCCCCCTCCCCACCCCTTTTTTTTTTATTAATTCGAATTACTTGGATTATTTCTAGGGCATCGATCGCATAGTGTTTCGGGAATTATTGCATAGCACCTTTGATATAGTCACCGAGGAGATTCTGATGGAACGGATTTTTTGTAGCTGGGACAAGGCCCATGAGGGTCTGCCCCTGCGTCTGGAGGGCTGGCTTATTGGTCTTTCGACATTTCTGCGTGGCACGCCCACCGAAAGGGCAGCCTTTTGCTTTCGTGTCTATGATCTGAATACGGATGGATTTATAACCAAAGATGAGATGTTTACCTTACTCAGAAATTGCCTGATTAAACAGCCCCAAGATGAGGATCCCGATGAGGGCGTCAAAGATTTAGTGGAAATTGTCCTAAAGAAATTCGATCTGGATAAAGATGGCAAGGTGTTTATTTGATTTTCCCCAAATCATTAGCATTTGGTTTAAAATGATTCTTTTTTTCAGGTCTCCCTGGAGGATTTCATGGGCACTGTCACAGCCGAACCGCTTTTGATTGAGGCCTTGGGTCAATGTCTACCGACAGATAGCGCTGTGGTCTCTTTCTTCTCCACCCTGCAAGTCTAGACTTAATACACTACCTCACCCTATCTATAGTCTAAAAAAAACAAAAAACCTTTGAAATGTTTGTGTGAAAATAATAAAATTAATCATCCGATTTTAAACTTTATCATCGAACTACTTCGGTTACCAATAGATTAAGAGCTCAAAGTTTTTTTCTAGTCATTAATCAAACGATCTAATTTTAGCCGAATTATAAACAATAAAAGTATTTATATATAGATCTATATATGTTTAAGCAGTTCGATAAAGGTGTAGCGGAAGAGAAATATGTGTAAGTATCCAAGTCAGACCTATCAAAGGATCAGGTTGGCCTGGGAGCTATCTATATATAAATTTGGTTGATCTGGGTTAGACTTGGCAAAACTATTTAAATTGAATGAGAATGGTCTGTAAATATAGACCGATTTAGGTTTAGGATATACTTGTTCGGTCAGGGTGTAACTTGGCTTTCTATGGGCAATCCAAATATCTGATTTAAATGAGATTGCTCAATGAATATCGAAATTAAGCAATAGAGACCGATTTAGATCCATAAAATATACTATTTTCATACAGGGTAGCCCTTGGCAATGTTAACTGTGTCTATATGTGTTTTAAGTATTCTAGAAGATTTTATATGAATAGGTAATAACTTCAGGTGGTATTTCAATACCGATTTAGATGATATAACAGTTCGATTCGAGTGCAACTATGGTCTAAAATGTGTCTCTATGTAAGTCTTCTAAGTAATAGATATAACAGGATTAGTCAGCAAATATCGTAGCTAACCACAAAAACGATTTGGGTTTGTATGAGATATAGTGGTCCCATCGGGGTAGCCTGGTATATACCAAGGTAGCTTTGGTTTTGACTTGGATAGACTTGGCTATATGTATAAGATCATTCTAAGCCTATAACCGGGGTGCCTTAGGCCTCTCCTTCTGCGCTTACCAAAAACCTTGAGTCAAATGCCTTATACATATAAAGAATCAAATATATATTGACTTTAGACTTGACTGGCTTAGTCAGCAAATATCGTAGGAAAAACAAAACCGATTTGGGTCTGAACGGGGTAGCTCCGATAAATTGACTGGGTATATACCAAGGTAGTTTTAGCTTTGACATGGGTAGACTTGGCTATATGAATATGATTAATATAAGGCTATATCTGGGGTGCCTCAGGCATCTCCTTCAGCGCATATCAAAAGCCTAGACTCAAATGCGAATCAAATATATATTGGGTTTAGATTTGCTTGATTTGTATAAAAAAACGTATTAAATTCCTCATTCATATTTCTGTTTCAACGCTCCAATGATTTTGCTAGTGTGTTTCACTTTTTATTTTTGTTGGCAAGTGAAGCATTAAAAAGATAGGAAATTGACATCAATATTGGCTTATCAAATGTCATTATTGCCACTGGCATCGTACTGATAACGCCAAAGTGTAAAATGCATTCATTTTACACTAAACAAAAAAAGAGCCTTTTTGTTTCATAAAAAAAGAAAAAATCTTTTTAAAAATGTTGAACCCTAATGGAGCTCCAGATTCAGATATGTTAAGTTATTTTTTTGTTTTGTTTCCAAAAATAAAAATAATGAGTTCCCCCAGATGTTTGACAATAGGAATTAGGCTATTCCAGATAATTCGGTTGTGCGATCTTTCTTTTATTTTTATTTTATATTTCTTAAGGGACTGTACCTCCCTCTCTCTCTCTCTCTCTCTCTGGGTCTCTCACGCACACAAATACACTTTGGACTCGGTTGAATATTTTAGTGCATTATCTGTTGGCTTTGGGCTTAACAATGGTAAGCATCTGTAGTTTTCGGAGACTCTGGAGACTCTCCCAAAAAAAATTAAATATTCTTTAGGGCTTCATAGACTTGCTAATACCCTGCAACTGGTTGTGTGATATTATATTATAGCAAGGGATTGAAATCTTGTTGTTTAACTTAGGCAACTCTGTTCTCTTATATAGCATCTACTATCCATAAAGATCCGATTAGTCTATATGCTAGATTTATAGGCTCTTGGTTTTAGAAATTCTTGAGAAATTCTATAGGATATGGTAATGTGTTTTTTGATATTCCAAGCCCAAGCTCTTTTCATACATAATCAATACAACTATTAACCATATGTCCAGTCTCCAGGTCCAGGGAATTCTGGAGAATCGTTTGAGGATTTCATTTTCCCTAGCTTAAGAGCAAGTCTTTGATCAAAAATCCTGGACTCTTAGATATAAAAAAGCCACAATTACTTCCATAAAGATCTCATAGATCTATTCAATAAATTTATAGACTCTAAGCCCAGGAAAGTCTGGCAACTTTTATAGAGCTTTTGAAATCTCTAGGATAGAGGCAAATCGTAGATCTAAGATTCAAGGTCTCTCTCTAATAAGATCTAAGTAATATAAGCCACAATTATTTCCATATCATTCCATTTCATTACTTCCGATTTCATGGATTTATTTAATAAATTTATAGCCTCTAGGTCCAGAGATTTCTGCTGATACTTTATGGGATTTTATGGACTATATCCCCAATCCCTAGGATATGGTCAGGTCAAGAGTATATAGATCTATTCATTGTTAGGCTTTAGGTCCAAGGAATATTCTGAAATATTCTCAAGAACTTTTGAATCTATATACCCAAATGTAGGGTATATATAATTGCCTTAAAGTAATTCTAAACACTTTTAATTGTCGGGCCGTTTGGGTTTTAAAACAAAAAGGAAAGTCCATCATGCTTTATTATTTATTTATAGGTCTCTTTTTTTTTTGTTCCTATATAATCAGCGTAGTCTGATTAAAACTGCCACACGCACCCACATACACACGAGCTCTGCCACACTCACACACACACGGACAAAACAGCATAAAAAAAAAAAAAAACATATGTCAAATATGTTTGTCTATATCTGTTTGTATATTTGGATCAAGATGTATAGAAATTGTTTATAGAACTTTTCAGTCGCTCTCCCTGTGAACGCTTGCAAGTATTCCACATTTATATCTCTCAGTGTGCGTGTGTCTCTATGTGTATGTGTCTGTGTATGTGTGTGTGTGTGTGTGTATTTAATAATAATAATTCATATCGCCGGTGCACACAGTGTTTACTATTTTGAAAAATCAGTCCGATTTCGTTAACAGCCGCTAACGGTTTGATTCGCTGACCGTTAAGAATTTTGTTGTTGTCATTTTTTTTTTTTTATTTGTTTTTAATTTTTTTGTGGAATATTTTAATCCTTGTGACGCCAAAGCCAAAGTGATACAAAATGAATAAGGCTCAAAGGTAATAAGTGAAAAGTGCTCGAAAATTTTCGAAAAAAAAAAATTAATCAGACAATTTTAGCCTAAATGGAAATCAAATTATTCGATTCCAAAAAAAAAAAAAACCCACTTGGAAACAATGTTAAATATTTTTTTGAAAAAACTCTTTGCGATTGCACTAAAATTATCATGACTAAGTTTCCGCCTAATCTTATCAAAAATGACATTTTCTTTTTTCTTGTTTTTTTTGGGGAGGCCTTAGGAATCGTATGTGGGGGTCCAACAAAATTGACCTCACTATCGGAATACACTTTCTGGTTATCTTGAAATTGCTTTTTCTATAATTATAAATAATAATCCAAGTCCAAAGCTAGTTAGAATTTTAAAACGGTAATTACGAGGGGGATTATTAGAATTCTAGTTAGTTGACCTTTATTCTAATTCTTTTGAAATCGATAAATAATTGTTATTATTACACGTGAGAATAGCTACCACGTGTGGTTTAAACTTTTTCATACGCTGTTCAAAAAAAAAAAAAATGAAAATATGTTGGTACCCTCAAAGATCCTCCTAGCCAAATGAGTCCAAAATTTATTGACCAATCCTAACCAAATTTTATATTTAGTATATTTGTATAGGAATAAACAGGTATACTAAGTTTCACCTGGATCGAACTACTATAACTTATAGTTACTTCACAGATACAATTTGATGGCATAAATATCTCAAACCTTGATAGACCGATCTCAATAAAATTTTGTCCTTAGAACACTTATAACGAGGTACACTTATGTACTCAATTTAACTTGAATCGATCTACTATATCATATAGGTACTTCACAGATACAAATCAGTGCTTCAGATATCTCCGACATTTATTGATATATCTTAGCCAAATTTTATATTTAGAATACCTATATATACTTAAGCAGGTGCATTGAGTTTCATTTGGATCGAACTACTATATCATATATGTATTTCACAGATACAATTTAATGCTTTAAATATCTCAGTCATTTATTGACCAATCTTAAACACATTTTATATCTAGAATACTTATGTTGAGATAATTATATGTACCAAGTTTCATTCGAATCGAACTACTATATCATATATGTACTTCACAGATACAATTTGGTACTTTAAATATCTCAGTCATTTATTGATCAATCGTAAGCACATTTTATATCTAGAATACTTATGTCGAGATAATTATATGTACCAAGTTTCATTTGGATCGAACCACTATATCATATAGTTAGCTCACAGATACAAATCGGCTCTCGTTTTTTTACCAAACCCATTCGATACAATTGATAAGCTCTATGAAAAAGAGTCTATAATCAGCGTTAATATGAAAATCACATTGTCTTAATAGAACCAATTAAATGTTCTTTACCTTTAACCTGTTTGCTCTCATAAATTTCACGCTTTTAATAACAAGCATTAAACTAATTGACTTTGACTTTTTAATCGCAATTTAAGATTTGTTTTAAATTTCATAGAGAATTTTTTTTGCCAATTAACGTGCTTAATGAAAAAATATTGTGTACTTTAATTTCCCACATCTTGTTTACCTTAAAAACAGTTGTAATTCTGTTGTATCGTGTATCCAACAAAGAAGAAGAAAAAGCAAACAAAAAATGTTAATAAATAAAAACAAGTTTGACTGCAAATTGAAACTCAAAAAGGCATATCACATATCAAGAAAATTTTATGCATATAAACTAAAGGGGAGAAGTAGTATCAAAGTATTTTGCTCAGTTCGATTTATGATCTCTCTGATTCTTATAATTTTATTCTAGAACCAAGTTGACTTATTTATTTTGCTTCCAAAGCCCTGCAGACTGTACCAATTTTTCCCCAGAATTTCCTCTCATTTTGGGGCCACAGAAATGTCATTTCGGAGTAATCCAAAGCCCTGCAGACTGTACCAATTTTTCCCAGAATTTCCTCTCGTTGTGGGGCCACAGAAATATCTAAAGCCCTGCAGACTGTACCGGTTTTTGCTCAATTATTTTTGATAATTTTCCCCAGAATTTCATCACGTTTGGGATCAAAGAAATTCCATTCCCAATTCCATCTATGAGTAATCCAAAGCCCTGCAGACCGGTACCGATTTTTGCTCAATTATTTTTGATCATTTTCCCCAAAATTTCAACTCATTTGGGATCAAAGAAATTCCATTGCCAATTCTGTCTTAGATTAATGCAAAGCCCTGCAGACTGTACCGGTTTTTACCCAATGAGTTTGGAATCACAGAAATGCCAAGCCCAATTCCATCTTTGAGTAATCCAAAGCCCTGCAGACTGTACCGGTTTTTACTCAATTATTTTTGATAATTTTCCCCTGAACTTAGAGTCTTTTTGGGACCACAGAAAGCTTTGCAGACTGTACCAATTTTTGCTCAATTCTCTCCAGAGAATTTTGTCTAATTGGGTTTGGGAATTTTATCTTAAATTAGAGTATTCCAAAGTGTCATGGCTAGAGCTTGATAAATCGACAAATAGACGGGGGCTTTCGTTTTATGGCACTATACTCGTCTGATGAAATGTGTATCATTTCATTGAATTGCATGACTTGAATGCCTTGTACGTGTGGGTGACGCTACATCAGTGCAATGTTGCAGTCCGGCAAGGTCAAGTGTTTTGGATTTAGTTTTGGGCTGAACTTGTTGACTCGTCTATCAGCTGGAATTAATAACAATTGCCACCTAAAACGAAAATTGTGTCGGTCGCAAAAAAGAAAAAAAAAAAAAAAATAAACAATATGAAATTTAATAAGCTAAACCATACTCGGGTTTACGATAGTTATAAAAGTCAACAAATAAAAATTATATTACCGACTAAAAATTACTCACTAAAAACTTAACAAAAAATTCAAGTCTGGCTGAGAGAGAGAGAGAGACTCAAAGGTCAGAGGTGAAGCGGCTTCTGTTGATAAGATTTGCGATCGGTACAGTTGGCGAATTGGCGAAAAAGCTGATTGGGGCCAGTCTAAAAATAAATAGAACAAGCGAATTTTACTCACAATCAAAAAGTCATAAAACGATGAGAACTTTTCATTGATAAGATTTTGGCATAAGCATTTCGATAAGGCAAATCTATTTGGATTTTAGAGCTTTGAACTTTTTCAATTAATTCGACTTTAGGACTTTTTGGAAACAAAAATAGAATCATATATTCTTGAGAGCTAAACCAAAGAATTTTCAGGATTTATTTGATCATTTTCATTACCCATTTTCTCTTTCAGAAAACCAACGGTTCAGGGTCCAAATGGCGGCAGCAATGATCTATATAATACTCTGATTTTGATCATTGACATTATCGTGTTAATTGTGAAATTCTGGTATACAGTGGCCGAGGGTATTGTCAAGTCCTTTATGGCCAAGACTGAGGAAAATGTTAGCGGTAAGGTGGTCCTAATCACAGGCACAGGACATGGCATGGGCAAGGAAATGGCTCTGCAATATGGTGCCTTGGGTGCCAAGGTCATTTGCTGGGATGTGAATGCCGTGACCAATGATCAGACTGTCAATGAGATCAAGAAGCGCGGTGGTTCCGCCTTTGGCTATGTCTGTAATGTGATGAAGCGTGAACAGATACTGGAGCTGGCTGATAGGGTCAAGGCCGAGCATGGCTTTATCCATATTGTGGTGAATAATGCCGGCATTATGCCCTGCCACTCCCTGCTGGAGCACACCGAAACTGAGATACGCAATGTCTATGAAATCAATGTGATCTCACATTTCTGGGTAAGCCATCACGCTCGCTTTGGGCTTAGGGTATCAAAATTTTGATTTATTATTTTTACTTTTTCTACAGATTATTCAGGCCTTTTTGCCAGCCATGATTGAGCGTAACGAGGGTCAATTTGTGGCTCTCTCCTCGTGTGCTGGTCTCTTTGGCCTGGTCAATTTGGTGCCCTATTGTGGCACCAAGTTTGCTGTACGCGGCTATATGGCTGCCTTGGCCGAGGAATTGCGTCATAGAAATCCCCAGAACAATGTAAATATTTATATAGTATTTTGGATCATTTGAACATTTTCATATATATTTGGAAAATTTTGCAGATCAAATTGACTACCATCTTTCCCTATATGATTGATACGGGCCTGTGCAAGAATCCACGCTATCGTTTCCCCAGTCTGATGAAGCTTATTTCACCCCGCGATGCAGCTACTTCCATCATTCAAGCCCAACGAACTGGCCTGGAAGAGGCCTCGGTGCCACGCCATTTCATTGCCCTCGACAAGATCGGTCGTCTCCTGCCCAGAAAGGCTATGCGCCAGGTTAACGATTTCCTAGACACCGGCGTGGATTCTGATAAAATATAGATCCATCTTTCAGATAGCTATAATTAGCTTTTATTTTGTTTTTTGGTAGTCTTCAATTGGGTTGTTACTTAATAATTAGTTGCAAATGCTTAGATTAAAATCAATTTCCTACTTATAGCACAAGCGTGTATACCTCACAATGTAGATAAATACAAAGTAAATGGAATTAAATAAAGATCTTAAGTATAACCTAATTTAAATTCTTTCAATTTTTTTTAAGCAGCTTTGGGAAAGGTTCAGAGTAAAGTGGTTTCCCTATATGATATGGTAGTTCGTTCAAGCTGAAACTTGGTACACCTAAGTGTTCCTCTATAAGTATTCCAAATACTGAACTAGATATCTGAGATATCTATAGCACTGATTTACATCTTGGATAGTTGAATCCAGATGAAACTCAACAGGACTGTGTGTCTCCATTTATACAAACTCAATATCAAATTTAGTTAAGATTGTTCGAAAACTCCCTGAGATATGGTTAAAACCTTTTTGGATCTGATATAAATGAAACGGTAGTCTGATCTTTGTAGACTTATAAGCATTTTTTAAATTCAATTTAGAAGAAATTGTTCAACAAATGTCTGAGCTATAGCCAAAACTGATTTGGGTCTGAAAAGCTATATATATTAAATGGTAAATTGATCTATTTGAAATATCCAAATTGAGATAGGTCAACAAATTCCTGAGATAGTATGGTATACAGAAATTGTTCAACGAATTTCTGTGTTATAGCCATAACCGATTTGGGTCTGAAAAGCTATAGTAAATGGTAAACTGATCTATTTGAAATTAGCTACACCCAAGTGGTTTTTTATATCCAAATTGAGATAGGTCAACAAATTTCTGAGATAATATAGCCAAAACCGATTTGGGTCTGTTAGCTAGGTTTATGATATGTTAAATCTATCAAAGTCAAACTTGGTATATCCGAGTGTCCCTCTCTAAGTATGCAAAATACAAAATTTAAAAGAGATTTGCCAATATATATCGGTGACATGTATGTTTGATCAAGATAAAATTTGCTACGTATTAATTAAATTTGAATTCACAAAAATTATATAAGATTTCTTTTTAATTTTCTCAAAAAAAAAAAGGCAAAATTAATAAAATAAAACATTTCAAACTCACCTTTAGTTTCATACGAAAGACGCCATTTTAAATTTTTAAAAGGAAAAAAAAATGCACAAGCGAATTTGCAAAAACAAAACACATAAAATAAGCGATGCCGGTTGCTTTGGCTCTTTCGCACACATTTGCCTGCTTGGGACTTGCACTCACACATGCAAGCAGCCTGCTTGGTACACGCTAGCATGCCTGCACACACACACACACACACACGCGTGCGCTCGCAAAAAAGGTCGCATGATCTTTTGACGTTCGTGAAGGAAAAATGAGACGTTTTGAAGCGATGAAACTTTCACTGAATTCATCAAAATTGTAAGCCTTAGCTTTCAGTTTTTTGTTTCACAAAATGTTGACAAAATAATTTTCAAAACACACAAATCACAACACAACACACAACACTCACACACAGATTAATTAGACACGACATAATTACACGCGAACGAAAGTAGGGTTAGGGGGAAAGATGTACACAAATCAGTTTATATACTCCAGGGAGCGAAGGCTCTTTGGACGCCAGTGCCTGTTCAGGGATCGCAATGAATTGATGGTGAGTGTGCATCCCAGTGGACGGCTACGATTAAAGTATATATTGCGGAATCCCACGGATCGATCGACACAATTGAGTGATCAGATGGCTTTAAGTGTGATGGAGACGGAAAATGTGACACTGGACCAGCATGGGCTGTACCATTATGAGGGTGGTTGGCCCAAGGAGATTAATATCAATGATGAGGAGCAGACTTTGCGGCATCGCAAGAAGGTGGAACGTGACGATAGTTGGGGAGCCCAGGTCGCGGATGCTTTGCGCACTGCCAAGTCTGTGGCCGAGCAGAATAATGCCATTAATATTTATCAGGACTTTTTTGCCGATCTCTCGCCGGATCTGGGTCATGATCTCAAAATGAAGTTCGGAGCACGATCCATAAATGTCTTCCATGATCTGTGGGTGCCGCAACGCCATATGACTGTTATCGACTGGATGCCCAATAATCCTAGGCAATTTATGGCACTATTCACAAATCTCTATAGGCTGGAGAAAAATCCCATTAAACTGGCCACTGAAGAGTTCTATCTGGGTGGTGATAATTCCTTTTATATCTGGGATGTCAAGAATCCTTTGAAGCCGAAGACTTACTTTGAACATACCGAAGTCATTTCCCGGGCCAAGATCTGTCCCAAGGATGAGAACAATATGGTGGCTGGCACCTTTTCGGGTAAGGTTTGCATGTGGAATACTTTTAAGAGTGGCTTTCCCTTGCGCACTTGTCCGCTGGAGGCGGCTCATCGGGAGCGCACTTCGGCCCTCTGCTGGGTGCACTCAAAATCGAATACAGAATTCTATACGGGTTCCCTGGATGGCAATATCAAATACTGGGATACACGTGATCTAAAAATGCCAGTACACGAGTTATTATTGGAGCCGGATCCGCACGAGCAGCAGATCCGTCAAAATTCACATGGCGTTACGGTTTTGGAATTCGAATATACCATACCGGTGCGTTTCATTATTGGCAGTGATATGGGCTGCATATTTGTGGGCAATCGTAAGGGTATGACTCCGCCGGAGACCCTGCTCGGTTATTATCAACTGTGCGCAGGTCCTATAAGGACGATTTCAAGGAATCCGTTCTTTGTGAAGAACTTCCTGGTCACCGGAGATTGGCGGGCTCGCATTTGGTCGGAGGAGAGCAAAGATGGACCCAGCACCATGTACATTAAGAAAAAGAATCAGATTATGTGCGGGGCCTGGAGCACGGCACGTTGCTCTTTGTTTGTTACCGGCGATAAGAAGGGCGAATTAGATTTCTGGGATCTTTTGCTCAATCAGAGGAAGCCGATTTTAACAGTATGTTTCAAGGCGGTAATCACTGATGTAGTCTTTCGGCAGGAGGGGGAGCTCCTGGCAGTGGCCCTGGCCAATGGTGATACTCATATGCTCCAAATGGAGGAGGCCATGAAGACAGCCACCGGCAAGGAAAAGGCACTCATTGCAGCTGTAAGTCTATCAGTAATTCCAATTGATTTCACTTGACTTTTATTGATTTCGTTTTAGATGTTTGAGCGCGAAATTAGTCGTACGAAAATTATGGAGGCTCGTGTGGAGGAAATGAAATTGAAACGACGCACGGCACTTTTGATGGACGAGGAACGCATACGGAAAGAAAATGAAGTGGCGGAGCCCAATCTGGAGCTTGATCCAGATAATCCAGATCAATTTGTACAACTAATTGAAGAAGACGAAGAGTTTCGCAAGGCCATTGCTGAATTCCAGGAAATCATTTTGAGCGTCGAAAGAAAACGTTCCGAACGAAAGGTTATTATGGAGCGCACCGATTTCGAGCAATACTATATAGATCACGCAATCGCTGAGGATGAAAACCAAAAAGCTTAATATATATTTTTTTTTTTTGTTTAGGAATTTGCGGTTGTAAACGTATTAAGAAAATATTAAACAGAGCACAGGGATGCTTTGGTTATACAAAGCCTGCCAACTTATTTCATGGCAACATAACGGTTCTTTTTTCATTTATTACAAAACACAGAAATGGTTGGTAAAATTGTGCATTTGCGTGAAATAAGACGCACCATGAGTAGTTTTGTGTCTGTGGGTTTGATTATATCGAAATCTCAGGCCACCATATTCAAGGATAAAGAGACGCAAGAATATCGCGGAGTGATTAGCTTCACTTTGCGCGACTCCAAGTACGACATTGTCAATTGTAAGTGCTGGGGCTCTCAGGCATTTATTGACACCTACAAGGAGGGTTTCAACCTGGGCGATATTGTGGACATCATAAATGCCAAGGTGGTGGCCGAGAGTGCCAGTGTGATGGAACATTTCCAGCCCCAGGGCAGCTTGGGCCTGGAACTCTCCATTAGCGAAGGACGCGGCAGTTTGCAGCTGCACGATGCCGAAGATGTGTCCAGAATAGAAGCATTACAAAAGCTGCAGAAAGTATCCCATAAAAGCCTGAGCTGTTGCCTCCAACTAGCCGATCTGCGAGCTTTTGAATACCAGCAAACAATGTCGCAATATGTGGACTTGTTAGTGCTTCTGGTGGCCCTGCATCCGATCAAGGAAGTGAAAAAGGCAAATCGCCAGCTACGTTGTCTGGAAGTCATTGTCATAGACTCAAGTGCTCCGGAAGGCTTGATCCTAACCTTTTGGCAAGAAGACTGGATACGCCGAGCTAAAGACAACTGGATGCCTACTCAAACCATTCTGCATTTAATTAATGTGCGTATTTCCCACTCGGAATACTATCGCTCTCCTGTGCTAAGTCATGCGCCCTGCACTCTGATCTATGAGAATCCCCAGGGCGAAAAGACCAAACAGCTCTTTCTCTACGCGGCCAATTTGACTGGCGAGGCTTTGGCCAGATATCAGAAATTAGGCTCAACTAAAATGCCCAAATGTGAGTCGACCAAAATGATAAATTTTATCAAAATTATCACCACTTCTTTGTAGCTGGAGACATCCAAGCCCAAATGACTGTGGCACAAATCTATAGAAGAGCCGAGGGCGATTTGATTGATACAAGCAATGAGGAATTCACGGCTATAATTTATGGCATGATTACCAAATTTAATATCGATGGCTTTGAGAAGATCACACGCCAAAAATGGTGAGTCAAAAAATATCAGAGAATTCCTTTTAATTTTTTCTGATTTTTTTTCAGCAAACTTTGCAAACGTCAAATGTTTGGCGATGAGGTTAGCTGTGACAATATATCCTGTCAATTGCAAATCAAGCCCGATTTGGAGGCCTACTTTAATATAAATATACAAATCTCAGATCAAACAGGCACTTTGATTGAGCCACGCCTAATGGAAGATGTGGCCGAGACTGTAATGGGTCACACAGTCAACAGTTTCGACCAGCTAACAGAAGATCAAAAGGCGCAGCTCAAGAAGACCATACTCTTTCATAATTTCGAATTGAAACTGCTGATAAAACGACCAACAGCCAAGCGCAAGAATATCTCCATTATTGTCATAGATATGAGAAAAGTAAACCTAAGCGAATTCATAGCCAAGAGTATAGTTTTTTAGAGTTGAAGATTGCCCAGGCTGAAGTCTGAAACTTTCTTTCATTTAAATAATTTTGTCTAGATTAATTTACTATATAATGTGTAGAGTATTGTAAAGTTCCATTGGACCTTGTCCACTCATTCTCAAGAGAATGGAGTGCCAGGAATCAGAAGTTCTTTTGGAAAGGGAAGAAATTGTGGACTCACCAAGAACCCTCTGAGTAAAGCCAAATTGCTGCTATTATCCCGGCATTTATTCTTTGTAATGATAGCTAAATCTAAGGCCTAGATATTTCCACCTATATAATTGCTATTCCCCCCTCAATCGGATAGACAAGTAAGGTATTTAAATATATAAATAGACGTCTTTATTTGCATTTGTGATTTAATAATTTCACATAAAACTTTACAATGGTACAATTTGGGGGGTTGTATGTATGTATGTGTAGGTGTGTGTGTGTGTATGTAGGCTTAAAACGGTTTAACTTCTAACAGAATTAGAAATTTTTGATGATAAAGTTGTATTTTTTTTTTTTATTCTCTAAAATCACAATTAGTCGTTCGAGAGATACTTTGCGGCACAAGGTTTTTTTTTTTGACCAAATGAAAAAATTAAAACATATATATATATATATATATATATAGATATATATATTTCATTTAGAAATTTGAAGATATGAAAACTATGGAATGTAAGCAGCTTTGAAGAAATAAAAATCAATCAAAGAAAAAAATCAAAATTAATTAATCACAATATTTAAACATGTAAAAACAAACAACATTTTACTAGCATTTAAATTAATATTCATAGCACTGGAATAAACATATCTTAACTAAATATAATATATTCTATATAATTTTATATATATATATATCATTTTTGTCATGATTTGGTTTTCATAATTTCCATTGCAAAACATAATTGAAAATACTCTTTTTTTTTTCTTTTCTTTATGCCATATAAAAAGTTATACTTATATATATATATGTGTTATCTGTATATAATGTAATAAAAAAAAAAAACTATTGTCACATGGATAGAGGGTTCTATATCGATTTATAAGCTTTTTAAACATTTACCAAGCTGCTTCTACAATTATTTAAATATATACAAAAAAAAAAAAGTTATAAAAATAAAATAAATAAAATTAACATTTAAATGGAATAAATAAAATAAAATCAAATTTTTGAACTGTTTGCGTGGTTTGTTGAGGTTCAATTTGTACCCCCACCATGAGTGGTCTGCTGACTATAATAATGTGATTGAGGCTCTTTGTGATGATGGCCATGCCCATGGCCGGTATGGTGGGTATGGTGTGTCTGATTGGTGGCTCCTCCATTGCTGCTATTTAGCATGGGATTGTGGCTATTTTGATTGAGTGGCAAAGCAGCCATGGCAGCAGCTGCTGAGGCTGCTGCCACACTCGCCGTGGCCGTCGTCAATTTCGTGCCATTCGCCTGGCTCGTTGAAGCCGACGATGACGACGATGTGGTCGATGTGGTCTTTAGTTGACGTATTTCCGGAAAGAACTCAATCATAAGAATCTCAAGCAGTTCCTGAAAACAATAAGACAAGCTCTTAATTTACATTTTCTTCATAGATCTTTGTCTAACTTACATAAAATAATTGCTTGTTATAGATGGGATTCTGTAGGGCCTCAAAGACTTTGAGCACACCCCGTTTGGCAGCCTGGGCACCCACCAGATTGCACAGCACCTCGGGTATATGATCCATAAGCAGGGCTTTGGCTGCATTGGTGGTCATTTCTTTCATATCATCCGAACGCACTGGATAGGCCGAGGCCAAGACTCCGCCCGGCCAAAATGATTTTAAAATTGCCGAAAAATAATTATGCAACATGGATTCCTCAAACAAATATGCCACCGATTCACGGATTTGTCTAAAAGAGAAAAAGCAATTTAATTTGAAATTGTAAAGAATCAAAGTTTAGCTCACCTGTTGATGGTGCGACCATAGGTGATTTGTACAAATGATATAATACTTTTGCGTAGCCATTTAAAGACACCGCCCATATCGAATATTTCACCCAATAGGGCATACATGGGCTCAGCTATGGAATCCTTATTATCAAGATCGGCCAGCAGTTTGCCATCATTGCTAGACTCGCATTCCAAATATGTGGAAATATCATCATCATCACGTTGCAGGCCCCAAAATGGATCGGTGGCTTTATTTGTTTCATGGGCTTTGGTTGCATCACTTTTGAATAGCGTCGAAAGTGAAAATTTCGATTTCTTTGGTGAGGGTAGAGTTTGCTTTAAATGATCCGAACTGGGACTCAAAAAAGCATACATGGCTTCGCTGCCATTCAAATGATCATCTTCAAGTATAAACTTTTTCGTATGAAAAAAAAAATTATATATTTTTTTTAATTAATTCAATTTTTTTTTTTGGTGTGAAATTCAACTTACATTTAGGAATTTTTGTATTTGTCCTTTGGCTTTTTCCAGAGCATGTTTGTCGGTTTTTAAAAAGAATAATTTAAAATTGGTCGGTAAGTCTAAGGTTTTCATTTTTGAACTTATATGACGCAGTTTACGTTGCAAATCCTTAAAAGAATACAAAAGGATAAATTAAAATTTTTCAAGTGGAAGGTCAGTCAACTCACATGGACTTGATTTAGGGAACGCATGACCACCCAACCGCTGGAAATGCCCGAGGGTCTTTTGCCATTTGTGATGCTGCCATTGTTGGAGCCCGGCAAGGTCGGTGGAGCATTTATATCCTCATCCACATGGACCAGGATCATAAACTGCAAAGATTCCTTTTCATCAGAGACCTGTTAAAATGAGAGAGAGAGAGATATAGTGGAGGCTTCTTTGTTTTTAGAGGAAAGAGAATAGCCCACCTCGACACTTTGTATGGTGGCCTTCCATTTGCCCAGATGCTCGGTCCAGGCATCGGTGCGTCTTAGATGCGCCTCGGTCTGACGTTTTTCGCTTTTAAGCCATTCCATTTCCTTTTCAAGAATTTGCAAAACTTTAGATTCCGGTTTCACCGAGCACTTGAGTGCATCGAGGGCCTGATTCTTCTTATCGATGCGCTCCTGTATTTGTTCCAATTTCTTACGCGCATACGATGTATGGGCAGCCACATCTATGGCCGTGGATAGACCACCATGTCCATCGTTGCCTTCGCCATCATTAGCCTGCTCATCATCCTGGCCTTCGCCCAACATCATCAAGGTGGGATCATTAAATTCATTCGAATCTAGCGCCTCCTTAAGCTGACGATACTGTTCGCTTAAAACAAAAGGCGGATAATATTTCTCCTCCAGCGTACGCAAGATATTCCGCTGTATATCATAGAATATATCTGGTCCAGCATCGCCCAATAGAAAGGTTTCGATTAGCTTTCGTTCATGCTTATCAATTTGTATCTCTGGCTTTGGCACACGTATATACGTATAGAAAATCTCAGTGCCCAGCTGATGTGTGATGGATTTGTGCGCATGTTTAATCTCCTCCACGGCCAAATAGAAACCGATCAAAGCACTCGCCTTCAACGGTTCCAGAAACAAGGTAAAATAACGTCGACCCACCGCTGTATTGAGTATTTCCACCAGGGTCAAGTCCTGAAATTTACAAAAATATATACAATTATTCACATTCTCTTCTCTCTCTTTGATAAACTTACAATATCGCTGGAGTAGTTGCCATTCCAGCCAAATTTTGACAAATTCTTTTCACATTGAGCCTTGGCCACCATGAGTTGATGGACATAGCGCTTTAGTCGCACGGCAGCCGACAACTCAGCCTTGGAGAGTGTATGATCATCGGCATCCGGGTCGAGGCCCTTGGCACGCTGTAGATTCTGCATGGTTGTGGCATGCATTAGATCGTTTATAATACTTTTGCGTATAAGTGAGAGCTCCTCCAGATTGCCCGAATTGTTGATTATTTTGAGGAAATCCTCAAAGCTGGCTGCATATTCATAGCTGCGCTTACTTATGGCAGCCGCCGCCAGACGTGTCTCAATATTTTGCACAATCTTTTGGTTGATATAATCCGGTGAGGTGAGCATTTTAATCATGGGAAAAAATACTAAAAATAAAAAAGGGAAAACAGTGAGTTGAAACAAAAAAAAAAATTCAATTTTCTTGAATTACTTTTAAAGGATAAAATCTCGCTGAAGAGGACCTTCAGAGGTGGCAGAGAGTAGCCACGTGGTAGCATTAATATCACCATTATATCGCATAATTTACGTAAAAATTCCATTTCCTTTTCCTCATCCACCAGATACGAATTTGTAGAAAATACCGGCGGGCTGGCTGTCTCGGCTCTGCCAAAAATTAACAAATTCTGTTTTTCAGTTTTTCTTTCTTTTTTTTTGGTTAGACTTACGCTCTGGCCTCGGCTATGCGTATTTTTTCGAGATGCACAGTAACCCGATTTACCATATCCACAGCTATAATCTTGGCTGCATCCATTTTGACAGCTCGTTCGTGTATCTTTTGTATGGCATTCCAAAGGTCTTCACGAATCATATCATTAATCAGCTTTGGCTTGGTCACCACATACCTATCAATATTATGGAAAATTTAAATAAATCAAATCTTTCAATTTATATAGATAAACTCACCCCAACCAGGGCAGCATAAAATCTCTCAAGACATATTCAATAATTTGCTGAAGCTGAAGATCAACAGTCTTGCCAAAGATCAAAGGTAAATTCGAGGGATTCTTAATAGGTTTTGGCAAATCAAAAATGCTCGATCTGTAAGAATAGAAATATATTAATTTTATTTATTTTTATCAATGATAAAAAATGTTTACCTTGTGGCATTGTAGAGTAATTTCGAGGGCTGGCGACTGGGCTTGATCGGTTCATTGGTGGTAAATAAATAATGAATGTAGACAGTCCCGGCAATAGCTGCAATAAATATAGATAAATCTTTATAATTAGCCAAGAGCAAAACTTATCATTTCATTTCAATAAAAAAAAACCGTAAAAGATAAGACAGAAATTTTTTCTTTTTCATTTTAATTAACATTCAGGGAAAATCCAAGACCATTCCAAGTGTTATCAATATAGTGGTGCTTGGGGGGGAGGGATGAGGGGAAGGGATGGTCAAAAGAAAATAACAAACGAAATGAAACGGAACCATTAAAGACAAAATGACCAGACCAAGTCCAAAAGGCAGATTTATTTATTTATTTAAAAACATTTCTTCCTATTTTGTTGTCGGGTTTCATGGGTCAAGACTATGACATCCATTGATATATATCATTCTATATATATATATATATATGATCAATTAAGAGAACCAAAAAATAAAAGAGACATTTAATTTTGTCTTTCAATTAAATTGAAAACGAAACTTTTCAATTGATTAATTTTTTTTTTTTTTGGTAATTCAAATTTTTTTTCAAATCGGTTGCTATAAATTTGAACATTGGTGTGGTCATTTTTTAAGCCTTTTGTATTGCAATTATTAGCGAGACTTACCTGTGCATACCAAGACCAGCGAGTATATGACAAAGGCAAAAATTAAGAAAAAAGTTGGATAATACCAGATGACGGCCAATAGGGTCAATGTCAAGCCCGAAAGTATAATCTTCCAGTTTAATTGCAGGGCACGTAATATTCTAAAACAAAAATATTTATAGAATTATTTTAAAAAGTAGGCAAGACATTAATCTATTCTTAGGTATGACAAAGTGAGCGCCTCGCCACCAAAACAGGTGCGGAAACTATTAATGAAGCAATATATATCTATATATTCTTTTTTTTTTTTTATAATCAGATATGAATTGATTTCCATACGCGCATACCCACACGCAAGGACATGGATAATAATAAAATTAATTATGGCTAAAAAGCTTTTACCGTGTGGCGAAGAGTGTTAGGCGTTGGGTGGTTCCCGTGGGTGGTTCGGGCTCAATTGGAAATAGGGGGCGACGTCGCTTCATTGCTGGTTACGCCTATTTCAATTTAGGGGCCGGGGCAGCGGGTGACGTAGTACAGCCTTTTTCCTTTTGATTAACTCTTGCCTTAATACACCGAGAAATTGATCTTTAATTGTGCTCTGGTTGTTTTGTTTGTTTCATAAGTTGTAAACATTTTTGTGACCGCCCCTTGCAGCGTTTTGTTTCTGCTGATTACACTATTGTTTACAGTTGCTTGAGACACTGTTAGCTCTTATGAATTCCTGACGATTTAGTTAAATGTGAATAATTGATGCCGTTACGAAGCGGTAGCACTACAAAGTCCGCAACAAGTTGAGAAGTGGAGCTGCGATAAGAGATATCAAAAGCAGCCGTAGCCGAGTTTCAAACAGTAGCACCGCTTGGACGCCCACAGCACTTTTCGTTTAACAGAGAACACAAGAATCGCCCACCACAGCCACCAAAAGATATACAGTCAATCAGCTGATAATGCAGGGCTGCCTCTAATCGATATGTTTCCAATAAACTGCGCGGCTCGATAACACTTTGCATGCCAGCCCTGGTGTGCGGAATTTTTGCAACCTTGCTGGGAGTTTAAATTCAAAATGTCTAACTGTAAATTTCACAGCAAAACCTATAATACATAATTATTGTATTTAGTTTGAAAACTAGAATGAAACAAGTAATAAATAAATTCAGCAAATTTTTTAAAAATTCTATCCGATTTCCTAATATTCGATGGCAATGAACTTTTAAATCCACAAGTAAGTCGTCAAGGCAACAACGGACATTAAACGCATTACTTCCTGCGCATGTGCAGAGAGCCGATATTTCGTGCAGATGTTCTGCCCAGTCAGACTACGTTACGGATGGGGGAGGGGGTTGCTTATCTTTACGCCAGACGTCGCGCCTGTGGTGGTGTGGTGTGATTTTGTTAGTGCGTAGGTCACCCCTACATTTGCGGGCTCGGGTGGGTTAAGTATATTGAGAGCATGCCTCTCCCATACACAGACAAAAGCAACGGGACTGCCTCGCACATACAAATTCAATTGGCTCAGCGACACACACACACACACACATAGACCCATATATTTCATTCTCTCATTTCAGAATCAATTTGTGAGCATAAGAATTCACGGAAAATTTAGTTGAATTAAATTCTGTAATTAGAAAAAAAGTTTTCTCCATTTATTGGACACTTGCGACAAACTCGAAAACAAAACAAAATAGTATGCTTTGAATTTTAAGCAGACACAGCTAAAATTCGACACATCAAATCGAACCGGCCTGGCGACCAAAGCCGACAACACGACATTCAGTGAATTTTTAAATTGAGTAATTCACCACCGCCCTTCGCACCCTGCATTGCTAGGCAAAAAACAAAAAACAAAAACAAAAAGAAGAAAATCAAAAGCAGAAGAAGAAGAAGCAGCAACACAGCCAATCACACCAGGCACTGAGTAATTCGAAATCGCACTCGTCGAACAGAAGTCAGCGTGAACAGAACCGTAGAATTTCAGATTGGAGGCAAAGTACCGGCAAACAATTGGAAAATTAGGAAAATGGATACAAACTCGCGTTTCCTTATTGGCACCGTGGCCATAGGGATTGTCGGCTTCCAAGTTTGCCGCAAAGTCTTGCCCTGGCTTTATTTAAATGTATTTGGTCCGAAATTCTTCGGACCCACCATCAATATTAAGAATCTAGGCGAATGGGCAGGTAAGCTCACATAACTCACCTTATCAGGCATAAAATGAAACCAAAAAAAAAATTGGAATAGTGTTTGCCCTTTGCGCTGTGCATTTCGATGAAAGCGTGTCTATAATTTTTTTTTTTTATTATGCGTGTGTGTGTGTGTGTGTGTGATACCAAGAAAAACTATTAATTTCTTTGAAATTCTTTTTTCATAGTCATCACGGGCTCCACGGATGGTATTGGCAAGGCCTATGCTCAGGAGGTATGTAATTAAGTTCTGCCCTGTCAGATTAGCTATCAAATCATTATATAATCTAAGCTTAGATTATCAAGCTCGGGAAATATGACAAAATGACTTGACAAAAAAGAAATTAAGGAAAAAAATGTTGGTGTCATCTTCGGAGTGCCGAATATTATAGACTCTTTTGAGTAGATCCAGAATCTATATAATTAAGTTCTGATATCCAAATGTGGATTTTTTTTATAAGAATTACCTAAACCAGATTGAAGTTTTCAGATTGAAGTTTTCAGATTCAATTTCCTATGAAAGTCCAATCCGATCAATTCCCAAGAATGTGGAAAATAAATTCGCATGCAAACGAATATATAGAATCAGATTGACAGATGTAAATTTGCATATGTCTAGTTATACTGACGGCCTCATTACTTCATCGGAATAAAATGATTGTATCCAGTTTTCTTCGAAAAAAAAAAATTGCAAATATGACTAGGCGCTTTTCTTTTGTTAAAAAAAAAACAAAAAATTACTTAATCATAAAACCTCATCAAGGCAGATGTTTGCACTATCGGTATAAAAAAAAAATTCTGGACTCTTGATTTGACCCTCACTCGAAATTCTATTTAACTGCACAGGTCAAAAAAATTTGAATACTGACTGGCAATAAAACACTTAATTATATATATACCGAAATATTGTAAATATCGAATATTTCCGAACGTAAATTTTAACTACTGAAAATGTTTTGTTTTGAGTAATGTTTTTTTTTTTTTTAACATGTGAAACTAGTTTTGAGTAATTGGGTCAGCGTGACTGTACCTCTTAGCATGCAAATTTACTTACCAATAAGAAATGTAGAAAGCTCTTAAGATATTCTTAAAAAATTTGGTTTGGAAATTGTCTGATAAATATTTTCTTTTTTTAAATTCCTTTCCAGTTGGCACGTTCGGGATTGAAATTGGTTTTGATAAGTCGATCGCCGGAGAAACTGAAGACGGTGGCTCTGGAAATTGGTGAGAAGTCCTTAATTAAATTATTAAAGAAAATTAATTCATCTATAGTTAATTTTTATTTTAGGTGGAAAATATAAAGTTGATGTGCGAACAATTGCTGTGGATTTTACAGAGGGTGAGGAAATCTATGAGAAAATCCGTCAAGGCACTGCTGGTCTTGATGTGGGCATATTGGTGAATAATGTGGGCATTAGCTATTCACATCCCGAATACTTTTTGGAAGCGTATTCGGCTGATCCGAAATTTTTGCGTGATATTGTTTCCGCCAATATACATTCCGTGACACATATGTGCGCCATCTTTATGCCACAGATGGTAGGAAAACGCAAGGGTGCGATCATTAATATTTCGTCCACGTCCGGTGTGATTCCCAATCCATTGTTGAGTGTCTACAGTGGCACCAAGGTACGAGTGAATCTGAGAATTTACCAAAACCAGATGGGTGTCATATAAATAATCTCATTTTTATTTCATTTCAGGCATTTGTGAATAAATTCAGTGATGATTTGCAGACGGAATATAAGGGCAAGGGCATTGTGATCCAAAGTGTGCAGCCGGGCTTTGTGGCCACCAATATGTCCAAGATACGTAAGCCCACCCTTTTTGCACCGTCGCCGGAAACGTATGTAAAATCAGCTCTCTCAACACTCGGCATTGCCTCACAAACAGCTGGATATCTACCACATGCACTCCTTCAACTTGTCATACATTTTACAGAGGCGGTCTGCGGCAGTCAATTTGCTAGAAGTGTTGTCTTTAGGAATATATTAAGTACCCGTAATCGTGCCCTACGTCGCCAAGCCAAGGAAAATTAAAAGCAAACAATCAAGCATTTACCAAATTTATATATATATATATATATATATATATATATTTTTTTTTTATAAGCCATACAGAAATTGGTTCTAGGTCTAGCGATCCGGTGACATTGTAATTAATTTAAGTACAAACATGAAATTTCTATTGTTTTCTCCCCCTCACCCTCCCTTCTTTGCCATATATAATTGTTTCATCAATATTATATATAACATATATATATATATTTTTATCAATTGTGTCATATTTGAAAAGCGAATATTAAACCAAATCATTGCGATACCAAAACAGCAAAAATTGTGTTTTTATTTGTTTTGGTTACGTGGAAATGCAGACAGCTTGAAAGTCCAAGTCCAAAAATAATACTAAGAATAAGCAAATTTTAATTGCAAGCTGCTTCAATTTTATGTTAATTTATGTATATAACAAAGTCGTGTAGTAAGTCGCGGATTGAGTCAAGAATTGAGCCGCGCTTGGGCGATTGAGTGCGTTCAGCTCACAAAAGGGATAGGGCGATCGTTTAATTAATTTTGGTACTTGGCGGCAACAATTCTGTATCTTTCTAAATTATATAAATTTATATTAATAATATTTAATTATTTTTCTTTCAATAAAAACAAACTGCCTCTAAGTCAGCAAAAAGAAAAGTCGTTTAAATGGGCAAAACAGTTGCCTACTTCTGGGACGCCATTAAAATTTTCCCAAGTTATTTGCAATGGCCACCTAAAGCTAGGCCATATTTTTAATGCACTTCCAACATATTGTCCTGGTCTCAATATTTGCTGTACTGGTGACTTTAATGGTTTTCCGGTTTTCTTAATTCAATTTTATAGCTTTCATATTGAGCCAGTTGATTTGGTTCAAAAGTATCGATATGTGCGAGTAAAGTTATCGTTCCTTGTGCAGCCTAAAAATTTATCGAAATATCGTTTTGTGCAGAGGAATGCAAATCAAATTGCGCAATTGGTTTAAGGTTTCTCAGATCTTTAACAATTTATTGCAAAAGGAAATATATGTATGTTTAAGTCTAAGAATATTTTATAAATATTATCTAATTGATTTTAATTGAATTATATTCGTCATATTTGTTTATTACAAAATGAAATTGCTTCTAAAAAATGTATGTAATATTTCATAGTTCTTACATGATAATTTTATTTATTTAATTATTTTTTTTTAGTTTTTTTTTCGGGTGGGGAAGGCATTCAAAAAAATTTATGCTATATATTCATAAGAGTTTGTCAAGTAGTTGCGGCAATTTTTTTTTTTCTTCATACATTTTTTTGAGATAACAAATGGAAATGTTTATTTTATTTGTTAAATTCCTCAAAAATTGCACTGATTACCTATCAAGACAAGATTATAAAAATTAATATAAATTATATAAATAATATATATATGTATATGTATATATGTATTTATTTATTTATTCATAATTGTATAAATATATATATATGGAATATATAATTTGTTTTTATTCAGCTGCGCTAGAAATCATGGCAGAAATTTAAATATAAATTTCAATAATTTATATAAAGAGAGCTTTTTTTTTTTTTGATAACTTCATGCTCACAGTTCAAAAACCTAGAAAATCTAAGAAAAAAAAAAATAAGAATAAATGAGTCCACCTGGACTTATTTCTCACCGCCAGGACCACCGGGTTTTTTAGGATTGCCCAGGCCATCGGGCATGCTGCTCTTACGCTGAGCCTGTGAAATCTGTACAATCCTGGACAGAGGCGAGTGTGTGCTGCTTGTGCTAGGCCTGGCGGCAGCTCCACCAGCACCCACCGGCAACGGTAGCAGACGGGTGGAAGACTTGGGTGTGGCCAGATCGGCCGGATTGAGTGAGCCAGCGGTGAGCGAGGTGCTGGCCTCATCTGTGGAAAGGCCAGAGCCTGATGGATTCGAGAGTTCCCGAGCCAGCGGTGAAGGGCGCAATGAGAGGCGACGCTGCAGGGCTGTCTGGGAGGGGCCTACCTCGGCCAAGCCGGCATCTGGCGGCGGAGCCTGTCCCGGTGGTATTTGCAGAGCCGTGGGACGCACACTGAAGCGGCGTCGGAATTTGCTCGGCACCGACGGTGTCGAGATCGCATTGGCCTGTGAGGCCGGCATCAAGGCTCGTTCTGTATAACCAGGTGGATCCTCCAGGATTTGCCTGCTGGACTGACGACGTCCCAGCGGGGCCAATCCCGCCGCCGGCATGGTCCCCACAATTGTGGAACGCCGAGCATACAGACGATTGGCCGCGGCTGCCTGCAGCGAGCGCGTCTGATCTCCAGCAAAGAGGGACAAGATGGGCGGCAGCGTGGGTGGATCCAGGCCGGCATTGCCCATCTTGCGTTGCTTCTTGTCAGCCTTGCTTGGCTTGCCCACAATGGTCGCCTGCTGCTGCTGTTCATCCAGCACAGCATGGGTGTGAACCACTTCCAGGGCACGTATAAGGTCCGCTATGGTGGTCTGCTCCAAGACATCCATATCTTTCTCGGAGGCCACCGAGAAGATGCTGGAGCGTCGCGGTGTGCCCTGGGCGGTGGCCGGGAAGAGGCTGCCACGTCGTGCAGCCACGGCGGCCATGGCAGCCGAACCGGAGCCACTGGTGGCCAGGCTGCCGCGTCGATTCATCTGAGCCAGAGCAGCTGCTGTGGGTGGATACATGCTGCCACGTCGGGCACTGGGAGCCTGGTTCTGCGTGTAAATGGACTCCCGGCGACGTCGTCCTGCCGCTGAGGCTGCAAAGCCACTAGCCGACTTGCGCTGATAGGCTCCGGTGGTGTTGCTCGCTCCAGGGCCTCCCGTAATGGTGGCCTGATCGCCATCGTCCAGCTGGAAGCCCTGATTGGTCAATCCGCCTCCAGAGGCCAGACTGCTGTTGGAGGCTGCGAAGCCAGGCGGTGGGACCGTCGGTCTTATACCATTCTGGAAATATGGCGGACTGCCGCCGCCGGTGATTGTGCTGCTGTAATAGTCCAGCGGTGGACGTCCTGGCAGAGCTGTAATGCCCTCGGGCACAGAGACCACAGACAGCTTGCGCTCAACATCCTGCGAGGAGCGCTTGCGATGGAAGGGGAACAATCTGCGTAGGCCATCCGGCATGGAGAATTTCTTGACGCGACCTGCACCAGCAGTCGAACCCTTCTTCAACTGCTCTTCAGCCGAATCCTCTTCCAGGTGAACCACATACGGACTATCCAGGGCACCGCCATTGGGCTGACTCTTGAGGCGCTTGTTGAAGGCCTCCTGGATCTGTTCATTGTCACCACTCCAGGTCCACTCGTTCTGCGAGGCTCCCCTCGAGGGTCGCTGTCCCCGCCAGCGGGGTCTTTCAATATTAAAATCGGAGCAGGCTCGGGCCCGTGGATTGCGCGGTGGATCGGCAAAATCATTCAGCGTCGAGAACGACCATTCGCTGGCCATAATCTGTGAGTCCGAGAAGCCATGATAGCCGCCATATAAGGCGGCATCATCAGGCTCTGGCGGCGCCGGCTTGACCGTGGCCAAGGCCGTCACCACCTTGGCCAGCAGATCTGTGGTCTGACGATAGGCCTCGGCCGTCTCAAAGGTCTTCTCCCGATCGAATTTGCTCAGCTCCGTATCCGAATTGGCATGCACCATGGGCGTGGCTCCGGCCCGGGCAGCCTCAGCTGCCGCCACATCGGCACAGACGGAGAAGGCGCGCTTGCGACTTGGTATGGGCGCCGGCTCCACGCGGTACATGCTGAGCTCCGGGCAGGAGGCGGAACGGGGCAGGTTGTAGTTGTAATCTGCATCGGTGTAGACGGGCTGTTTGGGTTTAATCAATTTTGAGATTTTTCAATTTTCAAAAAAAAAAAAAACCAAAAATTGAAAATTGTTTTTCAGTGTTGTTGTTGTTGTTGTTGTTGTGGTGTTGTTGTTGTTGTTGTACATGTAAAGAAATCGCAATCGCCTTGAATTAGAAATTTTCAAAAAAATTTGAAAAAAAAATTTTTTTTTCGAAAAACGTAAAAAAAAATGCACTCGAAATTTTCTTCTAATTTTTTTTTTTTAATTTTTTTAGTTTTATTTATTTTTTTTGTTTACTTACGAATCCATTTCTTTTTTTTCTTTTTGCTAATTTTGCTGCCTTTTTTATTTCCCTTTCGACAAAACTACAAAAAGAAAATGTTAAATCAGACTAAAGAAAATATATCTTTTTTTTTTGTTTCCCAGATTTTATCTATACATTTTTTTAGAACCCGAAAAATTATTTATTATTTTTATTTAAATTTTTTTTTTTTGAATTTTTTTTAGTGCAACCCAATTTGTTTTGAAAAATATCTTCGAATGAGAAATTGTTAAAATGTTTGACCGATTTTTAAAAATTTTCAAAAAAAAATTTTTTTTGTTAGATTTCCATAAATTTTGATAGATCAAATTTGCCCATTAAATTTGGAAATATTTTTTTATTTTATACCGCTTAGTCAATTCGGTTTCGATTCGGATTAATTTTATCCCGCTTAGTCAAAAGGTTTTTGGAAAATACAAAATTTTGCTGCCTTTTTGGTTATTATTATTATTATTTTTTTTTTATATTTTGAAATTAGTTTTAGATAACATTCAAGTGCATTTTTATATTATTTTTTTTTCACAATATTGTGTTAGAATTTTTAAACTTATTTCTAGGTTTGTGCAAATGGTTAAGTTTTTGATTTACCTTTTTGGGTTTTTTGTCTCAGACATGGTCAAAAATAGAGAGAATATTTTGGGAATTAGTAAAGGGGAAATAACTTAATTTTCGGGGGTATTTTCTATGGAATCTTCTCTAGAATTTGATTGAAATTAACAGAGAAAGTCTTCAATTCAAATAGGATTTTTCTCAGAAGAAAATTGGAAGCTCAAGAAAATCGTAAAGAATATTTTTTTGAGCAACGGAAAACCTGAGATATTTCCTGAAAATTTGAGGGATAACTGGGAACTTAATTTTTCAGAAAATCCTTCGAACTTACAGAAATTTTCTCGGGAATAAAAAAGACGAATCTTCAGAGAGAAAAGTAGAAACTCAAGTTAATCGGAGAGATGACTTCTCGAGCTATGAAAAGAGGAATTTGATTTGAAATTAGTGGATCGGAGCTCTAGGCTTTTATAGGAATTTCATCAGGAGAAAATAGAGAAGCTCAAGAATATTCGAGTTTTTTTTTCGAGCCATGAAACTTGCCAAAAAATTCCAGAAAACCTAGGAATTTGGTTCAAGAGAAAATTCCAAAATTGTACGGGAATTTTCTAAGAAAAAAATGTAAAAAAATCGGAGGGATATTTCTCGAGCTATGAAAAAAGGGATATGATTTAAATTAGTGGATCAGTTTGTATGCGAATTTTTTCAGGAGAAAATTGGGAGCTATGAAAGTGTTAAAATTCCCAAAAAATTCAGGAATGACTACGAATTTGATTGATGGCAAAAATTCTAGAATTATACAGAAATTCCATCTAGGGATTTGACTTAAATTAATAGAGAGAGAAAACCTCAAGTTTTCATAGTAAAAAAATAAGGAATTTCAAGAAAATCGAAGGGATATTTCTCGAGCTATGAAAAAAGGGATATAGTTCAAATCTCAAGAAAATCGGAGGGGTATTTCTCGAGCCATGAAAAAAGGGATGTACCTCAAATCTCAAGAAAATCGGAGGGAAATTTCTAGAGCTATGAAAAAAGGGATGTACTTCTGATTAGTCGAATAAAAGTTCAAAATTTTAATGGGGTTTCCACAGCAAAAAAAAGGAAGCTTAAGTAACTCGAAGAGTTTACTTCTCGACTATGACAAATAGAACCTTTCAACTAATTTCCTCCACGACTTTTGTTAGTTTTTTTTTTACCCTTAATAGTTAATATTTATGATTTGATTGATTAATTCTAGACAAATAGTAAACCGCAGTGTACATGGAAATAAACAAGATCCGCAGAGCCTTGAACTTTACCTTGACTTTCAGAATGTAGAGCTCATTTAGGAGTCGCCTCAAATAGCCCACATCTTTGGTAACACCATTCCAAATGCGATTCTGTGTGGCCTTCAGATTTGATGATAATTGCTGTTCCAAATAGGCCAATTTCTTGCTCTGTAGTCCTCTATAAGCACGAAACGCAAACACAAACATAAAAGAAAAGGGGACACGATACAAGGCATTTTTTATGGATTAAACCCAAAAGCATGCAAAAATTGTTAAATCACCCAAAAGAAAAAAAAGAAAAAGGCAGGCAAAGTTGATTAGACTTTTGGAGGGGGAGTGAGGAGGGAATTAAAAAATCTTACCGTGTGATAAATGTCATGACCATGACCAGATAGCCCAAGGAGAATATAAACCAGACGATAACAAAAATCTGATAGACCACAAACCAACCGCCGAATTCTGCAGGCTTTAAAAAAAAATATAAAAGAGATTTGAAAACATTTCCACATCCATTAAAATTATTTGGATAACTACCTGATTGGGTCCAAAGGTGGGTACAAAATCACCGAAACCAATGGTGGTGGTGGTAACATAACTGTAATAAAAGGCAATCGAATAGGGCCAACTCTCGAAATAGGAAAATACCCAGGCGGGTAAGAGTAGAAATAGAGCTACGCCCGGTATTAAAGCAATCACCACTGTGGTAATTAGACCCAATTGTGGTGGCACATAATGCACATCATTGGACATTTTATATTTCTTATATCGCCTATAGATCGCCTCGAACTGTAAGAGCAAGAGAATTTTATTTTCAAATCAAATAAAATTTCCTTTTACTCACCGTCCGACCAAAGTATTCACCCAAACCGGCAAAGAGTATACCATTCACCGGTATACCAATAACCGAATAGACAATCATTATCATACGACCCAAAGTTGTCGTTGGTGATATATTGCCATAGCCCACCGTAGAGCAGACGGTAAAGGCAAAGAAGAAGGCATGATAAAAGGTCCAGGTATAGGGTATATTCGTGTGCTCATCATCCGATATGGTCTTGCCGCAAAAGTCTTCCAGCTTATCGATTATCTCCGTTTTGGTGCTCACATTTTTATCCGCTAGCTGTTCCATTAGATAGTCTATTAAGGGGTTAGAGGTGGTTAGAAAAAAAAAACACAATCAATCAAGCATAAAATCAATCAGATTTAATTAGGCTTTTGTCTGGGTTTGGTTTGTTTTTTTTTTGCGGAAGCTTGAAACCGATCGTTTCAGATTGTTTTGGATTTAACCTTCCGCTTTAATTTCGAATGAAAAAAAAAAAAATTCTGGGGTTGTCCAAGTACCGTTGTCAATGTACGGAAATTTTTTGGCCCCTATTTATGACCTGGGCGTGCGACATTTTACACGAAACAAAAAAAAAAAAAAGATACAATTGTGTCGTCAGTTCCGAGAAATCATCTGGTCTATGTAACTGAGTCTATATAATTTTTTTTGTGTTTCAATTTGCGTTGGCGTTGCCAATTGACACTGGAAAATGTTGGCTTGACACGAGCAGCCTAATCACTCACGTATCTCAAGTAGTATCTGTATCTGTGTATCCGTATCTTTTTTTTTATTTATTTTTAGTTAGTTTGGGGTATTTTTTTTCTGATGTTTATCAAACAAATTAATTGTTCAAAATGTTTTGTTTTTTTTTTTGAACTTGGCCCTGATCTGAATGCCACATTTCATAGGTCTTTGAGCAAATCAAATTTTCCACTTAAAAAAAAAGTAGAAGAAGAAAGAAAAAAAAATAATTGCATAATTTAATAAATTGGAAATTGTTTTGATAAAAAGGATTTTAGTGGTTGTCGCCCTGGTGTGCATAAATTGCACTCAATTCACTTTAAATGACTTGAATGAGTGCAGTTTTTCAATTCGAATTTAAATGCTAAAATGGACCATTTGTGATTTTATCATTGTCGCCTCTCCCAGCTGGCTAATTTTTTTCTTTTTTTTTTACTTGTTCCCAGGGACGTTAAGGTCTTTTCTCGAAATCTTTAACTATAGAATTTTATGTGTATGTGTAGGAATTTTGATTGAGATTATCTGTACGATTTACGCTGGCCCGGAAAACTTTGCTGACAAACAAATTGATCAATTAACTTGTCTCTCTTCTCTGCTCTGATTTGTTTTGTATTTTCTTTATGGTATAAATAAATAAATAAATAAATATATTTTAAGTGACCTGTAGATACTTGAAAGATTAGAAAGCACTTGAATATATATTCAAGTGATCTTGTATAATTTGATAAATCAAAGTCAGAGTTTCGCATAGCGATTTGGCATCGGACGCACGTCTTGAATGACTGAGAGATTGATTAGAGTCTTTATAGTTTATTTATTTGTATGATTCGCATAATTAACACTTTTTATGAGCTATTTAATTTTGAATTTGTTTTTCCCCCTCTCTCTCTTTTTTTATTGCAATGGAAGTAGCATATAAATGTATCATTTTTTTTTTGGAAATTATAAAGCTTTTGGCATGCACGTTTTGACATAATAAATAGAGTCTATAGTATTTGTGTGAAATATTTTTAGTCATAAATTAAATGGTTCATCACATGCTGACCCAGCAGACAGCCTTACTCTGATCCTTCTATATCATACTTACTATGGAGGTTAATGCTTTCATTTCTTTCGATTTCTCGGGATTTCCTTTCCTCTCCATGCTCGATGTGATAGTAGATCGAGGCGCCAAACATTAAATACGAAATGTAAAAGACGAGTAAAAGTATCCACCGTCTTGGCGACATTCCCAAAAAATCGCTAAGACCTGATACTTAAACCTAGACGTATCCGATATCTGTAAGATTATTATATATATAGAGTAAGAAATAAAATTTGTTATTTACTGCCGTATCGCTTTTAATTGACGGTTGATTACAATTGCTCAAGTTTGTGTCTAACCGAATTCTTTTTATTTCTATTTGGTTAAATAGATAGACAAACGAAAGTCGCTTGTTTTGGTGGGGCTTTGGGTGTGATTTACGCTATCAATTGTAGGCGAGGCAATCTTAGTCGGTGGGTTTAACATATTTAGTCAGTGCATCAGGTTGAGCTTTAGTCATATGAGTGGTTGGTAGTCTAGTTGGACAGTTGATTTGGTAAAAAAAAGAACGGCATTTAGTTAAGCTGTTTTGATAATTCTTTCATGCCCGGCAACATGGTGATTCATTTCAATTGTGCAATTGCTCTGTTCGAGCAAATCGAAGATTAAAGAAGGCGCCAGGACTTAACTAACCCAAAAAGAAAAAGTAAACTTAAAAAAGTACAGTTTCAGAAGGTAGAGAAAGGCTTGGAAAAAATTTAAGTTAAGTGAGTACAGCGCACAACTAGCTTAGGGGCACAGAAAGACTTATAAAAAGTACAGTCACGTTCTTTTTAATTAGCTTTAAAAAAGAGAAAAGACTGAGCACTTACGACAGAGCTTAAGGTGAGACCTGGGCCTGATATAAGTACAGTTGCCACAACCTAAAACCAGGTGAAAGGAAGCCTAAAGCTAAGAAAATCAAGTGCTACCGCAAACTTCTAACTAATTCAAAGAAAGATAAAGGCTTGCAATGGGTACAGTTACGACAGATTTCAACTAGCTTAAAAGAAGAACAAAGAGCAAAGCCTTGCCTTGGGAACAGCTACAACTGAGTTTAACTATCCTAAGTGAAAAGAAGAGTTGCGGTAAAGTTCAAGTATCTTGAAGCTAGTTTCAATAGTTCAATAGGTCCACTTAAGCAAAATCATGTTTAACTAGCTAAAAGTGTCTACAGTTCAAGCAAATACACAGCTCGTTTAGAGAAAGACCAAAGCTCGAAAGACGGAGAAGCAAATACCAAGAAGAGAAAGGTTCATACGACATGATTCAACTACCTGAAAGAGTGTACAGTTCAAGCAAATATCAACTAGTTCAAGGGCAAGAGCAAAGCTCGAAGAAAAGGACAAGCAAAAGCTGAGATTTCTCTCAAGCAGACAGCTTGTACTGTACTGTACTTTCGTACAGTTTCAGCTTCGGCTTAAGACGAGCAAAAATCCGTTTAACAAGTTTTGAATTGTGTGCAATTTTACAATGGTTTTAATCAATCTTTTAACGACAGTACAATTACGTCAATTTAAAAAGAATTCTTATCAGGTTTACAGCCCTTTTAAGCAGGCTGAACATTATCATTAAATGCATTCAAAATAGCCCACTTGGGGTTTGGTGTTTTATTTATATATTGTCAAGTGAATTGCTTCAAATTGCAAATGGACGATCAGTATAACAATTTCAACGATTTATATGATCCAGATGTTTGCCAATTTCCAACGACGTCATCATGGTAAAATTGTTTTTTTTTTTTTTTATTTAGAAATACGTCATTTTGTTACCACCTTTCAAAAGAAAAAAAAAACACATCTATTGACATTTCTAATCATATCATTGGGTAGCGAAAAAAAAATAGCTTTAACCTTCTAATTTGTACAATATTTTCGTAGAAAATATTCTTCTCTTATCTGAATGGGATTACATTTGTCTAGTTAGACCCAAAGCGTTCGCACCCCACATCATGTTTAATTGAAATCCCATCCACGGAGTATTCTTTGTCTTTGCCAGCTTTATCTTTGATAGTTTATTTTGAGTGACTACCTTTTCGGGTGAGAAGATAATTGGCCCATTACCAGGCTATTTGGCAGAGCAATTAACTTATGTTGAGGTAGTTCATCGGTTATCAGACTAGATTCTAGACATACGTAAGCAGAATCATGGACTTTTGGAATCACCGCCATGAATAAGTCAAGATGTATTTTTTTCTTTTTTCACCTTTCAAATTATCAGGAATTTTGAATGGTAAGGCGGGGATTTTTTCAAACAAATCGAAGTTCCTAAAGATGGCTTGTTTTTCTCTGATTTGGGGAACCCAAATCTATCATTAATTATTCTTGTTCTTTCAAGTCAAGTGATCAGCATTTGCCCGACTTTGATAACACCCACGAAAAAAAATATATATATATATATTTATATATATTGAATTATCTATTAAAAGCGGTATCTCTTTTTCTTTGAGAATTTAATGCCACAAGTTTGGAATACTAAAAATCTTTTCTTTTTTTACCTGTCACCTGAGTGAATCAATTCCTAATAAAAATCATATAAAAATAAAAAAATATGTCTTTTTTTTGGGGGTGCGTAGATTTCGTTGATGACGTCGATCTTTTTATTTTCATTGGAAATTTACTTTATTTTATTTTATTTGATTTTAAGCAAATATTTTTTATGATAATTTTCATGTTATTATTATTCTATTTTTTGGGCTTGACGTACACCCAGTAAAATAAATAAGAAGACAAATCTTTAATAAAAATTTGTCACCTTTGAAAATAATTGAAGAAATCACCGATTACCGGGAAGTCTACAAAATTTTCCATAAAAAAATCTTGAGCAATTTTTAATAATAAAATAAATGAAAAACTTGGAGATTTCCTAAGACTTTTAGGAGAAAAAATCTCAAGGAACACCTGAAAGTTTCCAGATTTAATTTCTATCAAAGTATCTCTCTGGTTTCCTGAAACTTTTGGCTACAGAAAACCCAGAAAATATCTGCAAGTTTCCATAAAGACTTCCGCTTTATTTTATTTCTTTTTTACCCAGCAAAAAATGATCCTAAATATTAAAAGAAATAATAAAACTCAATCAAATAAGTCGGCTTCTAAGAAAAATAAACCTTTGATGTAAATAAGATTCAAGTCTGACATTTTTGAAGTATTATCTCAAGGATCTCACGTGAGTCTGTGAATTGCTCGATTAAAGTTCAGTTAACCAATTTTTCGGCCATGATGGCCAGACTAAAATGAACTCATTTTCTCATAGCCATAAACTCATCATTGTTTTTTTTTATTTCCCCCCCTGACATGTGGGAGTTATAAATAAAAAAAAAAATAAAAAAATACCCTGATAGCTCAAAATCATCAATGATCATGTAAATTAATTTTATCAATATTTGACGTCAAGCAACAATAGCAGACCGAATCATATAGGAATATATAAAACTCCACTAATTGATGTTTAACGATGCTTTTTTTATGTTTATATTTTGAACTGATTAAACCTTAAAATTGGAGTGGCAAAGTCTTGAAAAGGTTCTTGGAAATTCTAGAAAATATTATTAAAATATTCACGGTAAAGTTCGACAAGGGTTCTCTTGTTTGAAAGGAAGCAAAGGGTTCGGATAGGGCAGTTTTTTTTTTTTTTTGGATCTGCCAGGATCTCTTGGTTACCTGGGAAATAGGGAAGCCTAAAGAAATAGTTGAAGAGTTTTTGTTCAAAACAGGAATAGAACATTTATAGAAATGAGGGAATCTTAATGGTTCTCTTTCTTGGTAGTCTGAGGAACTGGCTGGGGAGTTTCTTTTAGAAAGATCAAATCAGAGTTGCGGGAGTAAAACATTTATAGAAAGAACTGAATCTTATTGCGAACTATTTTTTGGCAGAACCGTTTAGTAACTTGGGAATTAGGGTAACCTTTAGAAATGGGAATAAAACGACGGATCCTTTTAGGCCTTTTAAGGAATACTTTTCTATAATCAGAATTTCCAGGACAAAAACTATAGAGGAGATTCTCGTCATAGAAAGCTGAGCTATTTTTCATTTTATTTAAATCATTCTTTGAAGAATGACGGAATGATGATATTGCTGACCTCAGAAAAGTACGTGCAGAATAATTTTTTTTTTCTTTTTTTTTTTTGCTTGACGGACAAACAATTACTGGAAACACTTATGTATAATTGTGTTTATTTATATTATAGAATATTGTTAAAAATATAATTAATAAATAAAAAATATTTACATATACTCAACGCTAAATAGTCGCAGAATCGTAAGTATAGTAACTGCCAGCAAATACAAATGAACACGTTTAGTAAATAATCACGACGACGGTACGGTCCGACGGTAGCTGCCAGCTCATTTTCATATGACGTCGACCGGATAGCTAAGACGACCCCAAAAAAACTCCCTTCCAAATGATCCCAACCCCTTTTTCAAATTCAAAGAGCCATTTACGTTGGAGGAGGCCCCTGATGAGTCTCACAAATTGATTTGTTGAATTTTCTCATGTTTCTCCTTTGCCACTGATAAGCAAGCTGACAGCTACTTATTTCTTAACACATCTCATAATTAATAACACAGTATGACAAGTTCGATATCATGTTAATATGCCTTTGATTGATTGCCACTAGCAAAATTTGTTTATGACCAATCATGGTCGACTCCCAATCCCCACCCCATTTCGATTCCGATTCTGATTCCCATTCCCAAGCAAGTACGATCTATGATTGATGAAATTTAAACTGTCGGTACTTTGAGGTAATATGTGAGTAATATTTTCCACGGATAGTTGACAAAAACTTAAGCCACATTGAGCTATGCTGTCGCATTGTGATCGTTGATAAGATTGAATGGTCTAAATGCTTGAAAGCACTCAAAAGCTATTTAATTAATACCCGAACAAATCCATAAGAAACTTTTACTTAAATCGATATCAGCTCTAAAAGTTATTCAAGTCAAGGGCGTGACAAAAATCCGAACACCTAGGAAAAACAATGCCTTAGTAATTACGAGGCTTTTGATATCCATTCACATTTCATATGAAAAGATCGTAGCGACTATTTTCGGGTAACCGAAATTCCTATATGCTTTTTCTAGTCTGTTTAAGAAATTGCAATGTATATAGAAGTCTGTCTGATCCAAGGCTTTTTAGCAACAAATTTGCTTATATATTAGATAGATCAAGAACTGGGAACCAAAGCTATATTCTCTTTTTCTAGTTTCATTTTGGTATGGAAAGAAGCTATGGGTTATTCAGAGTTATGTTTGCTTGATCCGAGGGCTTTTAGCTAGTGCTTGGCATTGGAAAGAAATTAACTTATTTATCAGATAGTTGCCGAGCTGAGAATCAAAGTTGTATTAGTTTTTTCTCGTTTGATTTAGGTATGGAAGAAAGCTATGGGTTATTCAGAGTTGTCCCTGTTTCTTCCAAAGGTTTTCAGTAAGTTTTTAGCACTAGAAACAAATGAGCTTATATATCAGACAGCTCAAGACCTAAGGACCAAAGCTATATTCTCTTTTTCTAGTTTGATTTAGGTATGAAAAGAAGCTATGGGATATTCAGAGTTCTGTCTGTTTGATTCAAGGTCCTTCATTAGACCTGAGGTCTTACCACAAGTGATTAGTCCTGGAAATAAATTCTTCAATATATTGGAAATTTCAAGACCAGAGAACCAAAGTTATACTTAAATTTTCTAGTTTGATTTAAGGATTAAAATGATCTGAGGGCTTTCCACGAGTTTCTAGTCCTTGAAACCAATTCACTTGTGTATCCGATAGCTCAAGATCTAAGGATCAAAGTCCTTGGACTTCATGAGAAATCAGCTTGCTATATTTTCCAAATTTCGAAGTATTTATTCTGTTCGAAAAGTGTGTTAAAACAGATATAGGAAATCTACGTTGATTGCTTGAAAAGTAGAACAGTAAAGGTGAAATTATCATCTCTGATTGTCAAGTAGTGCTACAACTTCGATTAAGTATTAGTGGGCCGATTAACCCCTTAAAGCTCAGGACTTCACCTTTTTTGCACTTTTCTTTTTTTTTAGTTTTATTAAAACTTGAATTTTTTTCTCGATTTTTTTTTAATTTTTTTTTATAAAGTTTGTGTAGTCTTATCTAAATCCGTATTAGACGACCCACTAACGGAAGACTAAAGATTATTTATCTATACAGACTTTATATACTAATATAAATTATAAGGTCAATGTTATAAAATTTGCCAGATTTTGCTTCTTCTTCTTTCTTTTTTTTTGCATTTTATAATCAGCCAATTGAAATAAATATATATATATTGTGTAGATTTATAAACCTTATCTTAATTTAATTATTTTAGAGTGTTATTTTTCTGTGCTTGTAATAGAGAATATAACTATGAAGGAAAATTATAGAAACTTATTATCTGGGGGGCTTTCGAAATGTTCCTTGAGGGGTTAAGAAAGTAATTTTTTTTTTCTTTTTTTCAATCAGGCTTTATTTCAGAAATTTATTGACTTTATCGTGGAGTAGCAAGAGACTAAAAAATATATATATATATATATATATATATGTGAAATAATTCGTATTTTCTTTCTTTCAAGTTTTCTGTGTAGACAAAGCAGTGTAAAAAGCGTGCCGTTAACCGTTATGTTTACCGTTATTGTCTGTCTTCTGTATTATTATTTTTTTTTTGCCTGGATTGATAAGCCCCTCTGACCACAAGTAATTGCGATAATGCCGGTTTGGGTTCGATTTATTTCATTTGCTCAGAAATGCACTTGCAATGCGACTAAGACTATGGACAAATCGAGCTATATACTATATATATATATATATCAGTCTAGCCAGAATTTTTATATTTTTAAGACAAAGTCTCAGGCAGTGGAAAGATTTGATTGTAAATTGTAAAATTATTTAGCACTTTTGAGCATCAACACAAACGAGGGCAGCGAGTCTTGAAAATTTTGATATATAATTTTTTTTTCAAAATTTTCCAGTACTTTTTTTTTATATAAAATTAACTTTTAATTTTTTCTTTTTATTTCAATTTTATTTTCACAGTTTTTTGGATTCTTTTGAATCCTTTTTGTCTTCCAAAAAAAAAAAAAAGTTTACACTATTTTGAAAATTCTTTTGAATACCCACGCGTTGATATTCCTCTTTTCACTTTGTTATATTTTTTCGATTTATTTAATTTTTTTTTGTATTTTTTCTATTTTTTTCTTTCCCGGCAATTTTTGCACGTTGCGAACAAAACAAAAAATAAATAAATAAAAAAAAAAAATGCAAACGCAGTTACAATAAAAAATCAGAACAAAAGAAGAGCAACGAATGCAAATAAAACGAAAACTTTTAACAAAACGTAAGAAGAAGAAAAAGAGGAAGAAGAAAAAAAAATGTACCGATAGACTGCACTGGACTGAACTGGACTGGAATGAGAGTCTTGGGGCGTACGATCAGGACCGTTACACGGCGTAAAATAAACCGCTGCAGCCAAGGGGCTGCGACTTTTTGTTGGCTCTCGAAATTCTGACTGAGCCAGCCGCGAAAATCAACGGTCGGGTCGGATTTGAATGAATTGATTTGGTTTGTATGTGGTGTGGCTTAGCTCACGTCTCTGCCGCTGTTTGCTGGCGCAGCAGCAGCAGCTACGGTTTCAGTGTCAGCAGAGGCAACCTCTCTGTCGGCGTTGCAAAAAAAAGCGCGCGCGCGAAGGTTCGTCAAAGTTCACGACTCTGTCTGAGGCTGAGCAAAACAATAAAAAGGAGTTGGAGTTGCAGACGAACCAGAGAATCTGCCGTTACGCGATACGTCCATCATATGACTGTCGAATATCGGAGCCGAGCACTCTGACTATCATTAAATAATTTTCCACCTCCTTTTGTAGTTTACACACACTTACACACGCACGCAAGCACACACACATTTCGAAGTGGCTCGGCTGCCTCGGCCTCTGTGAGCCTCAGTCTCTGCCTCCCATGTATTGGTGAATTTTGTGCTGATTTGATTTTGTCTTTACACAAAAATACAAAAAAAAAAAAGAAAAAAAAAAATGTGTGAGATTTCATGGGGCTTGTTGGTTTTGTTGTTCTTACTTTTGCCACTGATCCCACTGAGCTCGCGTTGAAAACACATACGAAAAAGAAAACAAAAAAAAAAAAAAAACCGTAACCGAAATCACTCACTCAAATAAAGTTCAGGCGATTTGAACTAAACCATTGGCAGAGCAAAGCAAAGCAGAGCAGAGTCTTTCGCACTTGCTGTGTGCATACGAGCAGCTTGTGGGTGGTTGTAAGTCTGCCTGCGTATGTGTGTGTGTGTGTGTATGTGTTTAAATTAAGTTGGATTTTGTGAGTATTCTGAGTGAGTGGATCGTGTCAACCGACAGCGACACTTTCTGCCTGCCTTCTGCCCTCTGCCAGCAACAAAACGCAGCGTCAGCGTCGACGACAGCAAGTGCAGAGGCTAGCAAGCTAACTAAAAACTAAAAAAAAAAAAAAATAAAATAAAATCAAATCAAATAAAATAAAACAACAAAAGCAAAAGTACAAATCGCGATCACTTTTTTCCTCCGACTACCTCTCCAAGCAGCAACAACAACAACAACAACAACAACAACAAGAACAATAAGATCGGTAACAAGTGTAAGCCGCTACCTGTGACAGCCAGTAGAAGTAGTAAGCCGGCAGGCACAGTGGTACTTGCCCTGCCAAAAACTGTATCAAATTTCACAATTAAGGATATTTGCTTAATTTATAGAAAAAATCAAATTTATTAATTTTTTTAACATTAAAAAATATTATAATTTTTATAGAGCTTGTTTTAAGGTGTAGACTGTACTTATTAGGACAAGAAGTTTCTTACGCATAGACTTTAGTAGAAAGAGAGGAGAAGAGAAATTTTAGAATATTGCCAGATTGTTTTGTTTAAGATAATATTAATTTATATATATTTTATTGTCCAAATATTATTATTTTTATAGGACCTCTTTTAAGGTGTAGACTGTACTTATTAGGACAAGAAGGTTCCTACGCATAGACTTTAGTAGAAAGAGAGGGGAAGAGAAATTTTAGAATATTGCCAGATTGTTTTGTTTATGATAATATTAATTTATATATATTTTATTGTCCAAATATTATTAATTTTATAGAACTTATTTTAAGGTGTAGACTGTACTTATAGGACAAGAATTTCTTAAGCAAAGACTTTAGTAGAAAGAGAGAGGAAGAGAAATTTTAGAATATTGCCAGATTGTTTTGTTAATGATAATATTAATTTATATATATTTTATTGTCCAAATATTATTAATTTTATAGAACTTATTTTAAGGTGTAGACTGTACTTATAGGACAAGAATTTCTTAAGCAAAGACTTTAGTAGAAAGAGAGAGGAAGAGAAATTTTAGAATATTGCCAGATTGTTTTGTTAATGATAATATTAATTTATATATATTTTATTGTCCAAATAGGATCTTGGATGAGCTTAGAAACTTGCATACAAAAATTCCCTAAATTATAATTAATCATTGAGAGATCAGGGCATTATCTTGTATTCAAAATTAATTAAATTTTTTTATATTCTCGAATAATCGTAAAAATAGTCTTGGTCACACTGTGCAATTTTTGATTTGATTTTGTGTTTTTCTTGTGTATTATTTGTTGTTTTTGTAATTTTCGCGGGCATGGCAGTGAGTTTGTCACCATAGGCCGCCGGGCGAACCACCCAACGGTGAACCATGCCCAAAAAGCATGCGTCGAAACGCGCCCAGTCAACGGAATCTAAAACACACCTAAACGTGCGTTTGTTTGCCAAGCGACCAACAATGTTGACGGCAAAATGTTTTGTCTACGGATTTACTGCTTTATTGCTGTTCTAATAGAGCGAAAACTTTCAACAACAAAAACAACAACAACAAATTCTAGCGATATCAACGTCACTGGATGTCTGGGCTGCTCATCATCATCATCATCATTAAGAAATTAGTGGATCCTGCGCATGCGTGACTTTTGAGAAAACTGAAAAGTAAGCAAAGCGATGAAGAGAGTAAAAGAGAGAAGCGAAGCAATTGAAGAAGCCCCAAGTGCCGGCGCCTCTGCTAAGAGTCTAAACTAGCTATAAGTAGACCCAATAATGAGAATGATGACACTAGCGATTTGAGTGAATTATCACCTAGTTTTTTTTTATTTTTATTCTTCTTCTTTTTCTTTCTGTGCGCCTCTCCCTCTGCTTCAAATAAGAAGACAGTAAAATCGAAAGAGTAACAACGACTTGGTTATACCCTCCCGGGAGGGGGTCTAATATTTTTCAGAGTTTCTTCTTCTTCTCTGGAAGATCATAAAAAATTCTTTATAAGAACTCAAAACTCCAGATCTTTATAATTATTTTCCATTTAAAAAAATTCATATACCCTTGGGTATCTTTAGGGCATCGTGAGCTGGTTCCCAAGCAAGAATACTGCGATAGCTACAGACAAACAAATATATATTTAGAAATCTGAGTATGTGAGTTAAAAAGTCAGTATGTATTTCAACATCAGAATAGCACAAATGATGATAGTGTTGATAAGAAGCTGTCGAGTAGAACCCAAGAATCGTGACTATGCTTAGTCAATGCTATAGCCCAATGCCAATGCCAGCAAAAGGCCACAGAGAAAGTGATAAGCCTCTGAAACCAAAAGGATCTGATAAAAATAAATATAACCTGAAATAAATGGATAAATAAAAATGATTAAAAGCCTTTGGAGTATTTATGAGATCGGGTTCTTCTTTTCTTGGGAGCAACTAAACCCTGCCTCACTCATGCTGATGTCCCCTGTATTTATAGTCAGATTTTTTTCATGTTTGGTATCAAAATAAAAAGAGTTTTTTATTCTCCTCAATCCGAGTTATACTATAAATTTAAAGCTGAAGAAAAAACAGATTAGGATAGTGAAGTAGACGAGTCTTGGTAGTTTCGTCTAAATAAAATGAAAACCTTCTGTTTCCTTAGAGATAAATCAAGTCTCAGTTCAAATTTGATTAGTCTAGCTCTTTAGGTTATTGAGATATTCCCTTGGACTATATCTATCCCGGGGCTATAGGGGCTACGACTAGAATATATAAACTCTAGGTCCACCACAGCAAATTTGATAATCCCAATCAAACCTAGTCAGATCGATTTTTCTAATTCCCGAAGAGTCTCCAATGTATCCAGTATACTATAATTTCTTTATAGTTTTAGCATTTACATTAAATGTTGAAATAATTTCTAGATTCAAATTTTTTGTTATTTTTTTTTTTTTTTTATTCCACAACAACAACGAAATTTGTATAAACTCTCCGGTTTGATTCATAAACGCCTTGAGCACATTTAATCACCGTAAGTATAATTAATTACCCAATGAGTATGTGTAAGTATATCAGAATCTACTACTTTGATGTATCGACATAGATAATATTTAAAAAAAATATATATATATATATATGGTATAGGAGAAAGAGAGAGGTTCTTATCATATTATGAAAAATTACCTTAGCTTTGAAATTAATCAAGCGTATTTAAATAAATTCAAATGAATTGTAATTGATGGAAGCATTAAAAAAAAAATAAAAAATCAAAAATTTATCAAATTTGGAATTGATTGATGTACAGTTAGTAAATGTTTATAACCGTTATATATCATCATATCAAAATTGATGGATTCGCTTGGGAGAGGGGGAAAATTCAAGAAAAACCCAAAATTGAATCAGGTGATTCAATTTATGAATTTTTATTTTGAAATATTTTCCAAGAAATCGGAATGGAATTATTTCTGCATTTTTCACATCGACCCATACCGACCCAATGAATCTGCTTCCAACATATTCCAAGGTCGATGGAAACGCCGCAGGTATCAGGCCAGATACTCCCACATCAGTTTGGCTTCAGGAAATCACACGGCTGTCCTGAACAAATTCATCGACTAGTCAATATTCAATCAATCTTCCATGATGTCTGGCAAGCCTTTGACTGAGGAATACCCTCCCTACACCCCACTATGCTATTCCGAAGTCCTTCCGATCAGCAGATCGGACTTACGACGAATGAGAATTCGAGAGTGGTGGACATGAGGGCAGATTTTCCACAGGGATTTTGCCTTCCTAAATACAGTTGATATGCCAGCCTCATCCCTCCATACTTCTTTGGTCAATCTAATGGTGGCCACATATGCGGATGCTTGCCTGCATGAAATGGAGGCTTGGACTGTAAAATGGAACACAGCCTTAAACTGTGCCAAATCGGCTTGCGTGACATTAGCCCTTGGGCTCAGCACCAGCCCTGGCCTCACCTATAATTGTGGACACTTCAGAAGCGTCACCTTCCACTGCTACTGGGGTGTCCACCTGGATCGCTGGCTGACTTGGAAGGTCTATATCACGGCAGTTAAAGCTATGTGCGGTCAACCAGGCTATAGCTATCAGGTCCATTTAATTAAAGCAATCATAAGTTCTACTTGGACCTAGGCCACTCAATTATGGAGCACCAAAACTTAATGGCGATCAGTATTAATAATGATTATGGGCGTCGTCGAGTTTGGGATACTCTGTACCTAGTAGACAAAATTGAAATAGAAAAGGTGACAGCCCTAGCCAGGTGGTAAAAATGTTCGGCTAACAACACCTAAGATCCCTTGTCCTAATATTCCAACAAGACATTGTTCACAAAAAAGCAAAGACGCCATCTATCGGACTGTTCACTCGACCGTTTGGGCCATTTGGGCAAATCGTGACTCTGACTGTAGGCTTTCGTATAATTCAGGCAAATATTGTGCGATTTTAGTCTTGTTTGATATCGAAAGATTTGTCGACTCCTAACAACTTTTTTGAAGCAACTAAAAGTAAAATCCTAAAGCTATAGAAATTACAAGGCTTTGATAAAGTGTAGGGGTAGAATTAGAAGGGTGGGGGAGAAAAGAAGGATAAATTTGATCAGCTTACACACATAAAGAGTATAAATCTTATGTTTGGTTCTCCTAGTCTCTAAGAACTAGGCGATAGGAATGAAGACGGGCAGAAAGACAGGCGGACATGACTATATCGATTTCCCTATTAACCCTGGTCATATTAAGGTATAGGGTATAAAAATAGTCTAATTAAGGTCCTCATGTACCATATATACCCTTCCCATTTTCATCGTCTGGTTAGATTCAGAATATACTGCAAATCTATATGATAAAACAAAATCTTCTAATTCCCCTGACCATCTGAAAAGTATGCAATAAATTTGTTTACGAACATTTTTCTTCTTTTAAAATTTGTTATTATTATTAATTTTTCTTTTATTATATTTCTTATTATTATATTATAATTTTTTTCCTATTAAAAAAAAAAAACAATTATTGCATTTTTCGTTGTATTTGTTTTAAAAGTTTGTCAGAGATTTCTAAAAATTGTATTAAAAAATATTTTTGATTTGATTTGATTATTTTTTTGTTGCATTTTTTTTTTTGTTTATTGCTATTTTTCCTAGGCACTCTCAGATAATTATTATTTTTTGAGCTATGGGGAGAGGTAATTGTATTTGTCATAGTGTCAAGTTGAGTTTGATTGAATTGGAAGAATAATTTAACTATTTTTACTAATTAAAAAGTTAATGTTGGCAATGATTTTGCAAGCGTTTTTATGATTGAACAAATTGAGGCAAGGATCTTTGATTTTCTCCTCCAGCAGCTTGACTAGTTCGACCCGCAAACATTGAATCAGCTCGGCAGTCTCATGATCCTGGACCTTAACAATAATCCAGCCATTCTCGAGTAACAAGAAAAAGTCGCCATCATGCAATTCCACCTTGAAGTCGGCACCAGCAAAGAGTACCAGAGTGATCAGAGGTAGCATCGAGCAATCACGTATGTAGACCATTGAGGTTTTCACCTTTTCCTGGTAGACGAGGAAGGGTGCTTGGAAGACGCCCACTTGTGAGTTCACAGATGAGGGATGTATGCGCACATTGCCATCGAGGCGGGTTGTGAAGGTCAAGTCTTGATGAGACGGCTCCTGGGGCACAGCACCGCCGGCTGTCATTATATACGAACGATCCGGTGACATGATTTTCACAATATTCGGATAGAGGGCAGCACAGAGCAGCGAAGTAAGCAGGCGTTGGTTGTCACCATAGACATTGTGCTGATGACCTGCAAAAGGATATGGGTAAACATGGTAGATCATTTTAAGGACATGATTAAGGTCAGACTTACCTGTGAGTTCTAGAATATTATCGCTATCCTTTTTGCGACGCCGCGGCACATTGATGGGCACAAAACCAATGGACACCAACAGCTCCAGATATTGATACTTGTAATCACCAATCATCTCCAGCGTGTTCAAAGAGAGAAAATTCTCCGAGGCATAATTGCGAGTGGCCGCATAATTTCCTCGCCTAGCAACCTGAAGCCATTTCTAAGGGAAAGACCAGAGAGATTAGCAAAGATTCCAGTGAAACCTGCTGATTTTATGGACTCACCCGATAAGCATTGAGGATAGTCAAATGATCACTATTGCCCATGGTAAACATACGCTTGCATTTGTCCGCTTCGTTGCGTTTGTTTAGGGGAGACAGAAAGGGGTTCCTGTTGCTCAGACAGGCGGCTATGGTCAGCACACTGTCCAGACACTGGAAGATCACACCGTAGAGCATCAACTTGCCAATTCTCACATCCACAGGCAGGGCAGCCAGATGATGGCCCAGAGCCGTCAATTTATCCTCACTGTCCAGGGCCCCCACATCACGGAGTCGCGAGAGGGCGCCCAGCACATTCTCCTCGGTGGGTGCCTCCAAGGTCTCCAGCAGCACGGACAGAGTGTTCATGGAGGCAAAAGCCTTTAGCGTCTTCAGACGCAGCACAACTTGCTCTAGCGGCACACGCTGTATCTCCGGCACGGGCTGGCCGAGTATGTGCTCGCTGTACCGGTAGCTGGTATACAAATGTATGCAGACGCCTGGCATGACACGGCCGGCACGGCCCTTGCGCTGCTTGGCATTGGCTCGAGAGACCCAGACTAGATCCAGTGATTCCATATTTCGATTCGAATCGAAGCATTTCTGTTTCATCAGGCCACAGTCGATGACAAAGACGCAGTCATCAATGGTCACCGAGGTCTCGGCTATGTTGGTGCTCAGCACAATTTTGCGCTTGCCCGGGTTGCGCTTGAGGGTCTGTTCTTCGCTGGACAGGCTCGAATGCAGAGGCAGTATTATAAATTTCCCAGCCTTGGTCGAGAACAAGGAATTCTCGAGTAGGGCATCGTTAACCACACGAATCTCCTGTAAGCCTGGCAAAAAAATGAGTATGGAACCCGTTTGGGGCCAATCATGCGACCCCTCCACAATGTATTTCAATACAGATTCAATTAGTTCGGTTTTGATGGCCATGGGATCCATCAGATAAATAGCTTGACAAGTTCTTTTGCTATAATCTGTGAAAGCGGCAAATACAAAAAAAAAAAGGAATTAATTTGATTTAGAAGGGAATCGTTTGAGAGCCAACTCACTTGCATAACGAGCATAGGTGTCGTCCAACATAAGATTCTCATCTTTTATTTTCTTGGATGGTGCCACATTGGAGGCCCGAACACTGGCACATTCCAGCTCTCTTTGGAAAATCTGTTCTTCCTTTTTCGATAGACGGCGACAGGTTTTCGAGTCGAATTCTACGACAAAGTCGCAAATTTCTACAATATCTTCCAAGAAGAGCTGCTGGACGGGATAGGTGCGACCTGGTATATCCAAAACCGGGGCTCCATTGAAATAGTCCGAAAAAAGTTTGGCATTCAGAGTGGCCGACATTAAGATGACTTTGAGATCCTTGCGCTCTCTGAGGATGTGCTTTAGTGTGAGTAGGAGAAAGTCGGATTCCTCGGAACGTTCGTGGACTTCGTCGACAATCACATGGGTGACGCTGTCCAGCAGCGGATCCGAGGAAATGCGACGCAACAAAATCCCTGTTGTGCAGAAGTAGAGACGTGTACTCTGCGATACTTTATTCTCCAGACGAATCTGATAGCCCACCAAGTTACCAGCTCTGTCGAGGCGTTCGCGAGCCACACGCTCGGCCACACCAATGGCGGAGAGACGACGCGGTTGTGTGCAAACGACTTCTACATGGGGCATATCCTTTTTACTATTTTGGGAAATGGACTCGAAAAACCAATTGTCTAAGATGAATTGTGGCACCTGAGTGGATTTGCCACAGCCGGTCTCACCGGAGATGACCACCACCTGATTGTTTTTGATAAGTTCTAGGATGTGCTCCATTTCGGCAAAGGCCGGCAGCTGGCGACGTCCCTCAATGACTTTTTCATAGCGTTCATCCTTGCGGCGCTCCTGGAATTGCTGGAGGAGGCGGCGATTCTCGCGGATCAACTCTTCTGAGCTGCGCTTGTAAGCGCCATCATTACGAGAGGTCTGGCCGCGCTCGTAGTGTGTGGGGCGATCGGCACCTTCTTCCTCTTCATTGGCCAGAGTGTTAGTGACATCGAGATCATCGTGGAAGAGCGAGAGTTTGCCCGAAGGAAAACGTGTCGTATCCAAGGCATTAACCAGTTGGTCATCTGTCTGGAGCATTTCGCAAATGCTGTAGATACAGGGTATGCCATCTTGGCAGATCTCTCGGGCTTCGCGATACAAGTGGCGAGCAAAGCGCAAGCGCAGCTCGTGAGGAATATCATGACATGTGGTCTTCAGGTAGATGAATGGAGCCTCGTACGGATAGGAGCTACCGGGTGGAAAACGCACTTCAACATGGAACCACAGCTCATTATCATTCTCGTCTAAATTTTCTAAAAGAAATTTCCAATTAAAAACTGTATAAATCCAAAATCAGAAAAGGAGTTACCTTTGGCACGGCGGTTAGGTGAGGAGGCGTTTTCGGACTCATTCACGGGCGGCAAATGTGCAAAACGGCATTTGTTGCCAAATTTACAGGTGCCATCCCGATCGAAGTTGTGACAACGTTGGGGAGGTTTTTTCTTTTTCTCCAAGGCGGCCTGAGCCAAGGCAGCCTTAGCTGCTGCTACAGCTTCTCTGGCCTTTCTCACCTGGGATGGACTGTGGGCCAGCAGATGTTCTATCTTGAATTTTAGATTCCACACAGAATTTCGTTCACGCTCTTCGAAGGCTGTGTCATAGATGGACTGGAGGGCTTCCTTCTCATCGTTTCGTAGGTCGATGAGCTCGTTATCGCTGGTTGGCTGTAGAGCTGGTTTTTCGTTTTCCGGCACACCCATATAGCGGCGGTAGAGCAGAAGCAGCGTCGCCTCCGTGTCACCATTACAGTGCTCGTAGGCCTCTAGGCAATGTGCGGGATGGAATCCATAATTTTCGAGCTTTGTCATGGCAAAGCGGCGCAAACGATCATTGTCGGTTTCGACGCCTTGGTTAGCAACACCCTGGACACTCTGCACTATTAAAGTACCGCGATCTTCCCAATAGCTGTGCTTTAAGCCAAGCTTACGACGCCCTTGGTCTTTGTATTTGCTAATATCATCTAGCTTAAAGTTTGGACCATGTATGAATCGTAATGTGTCCATGGTCATTTCTTTCGATTCATCGCACAGTCGCAGCACTTGCAATTCCGTCTTTCGCGATGGAAATCGCACTGGGGTTTCGGGGACTACCGGTACATTTCTATGAAGATACAATTTAGGCATTTATAATTTGTATTTTAGATTGTTTGGTACTCACGTTGTGCGAACGTCATTGGGTGTACGCAGAAGAATATCTGCTTGAAACACTTTCGATGCGTTATCCATATCCAAAATAATACACGTTGTTGCCTGCTCAGGTGCCAGTTAATTTTTGTTATTGTGGCCAACGTCTCCGTCTCCGGTCCTTTTAGAGCCCAAAATGAAAGCTTTTTATTTCACAATTAAAGTAATTCTATTTCACAACGAAGCTTGGAACAGTCGATAAGTAGATGGAAGCTGATTTTTTCTTTTTGAACAAAGTTGAACAATTGCTTCAGCTTAACTACCAACTTGCTGTAACATATGACAAATGCAGAGCTGCTAACGCGCGCATATTTTTTGCCAGTGTTACCAAGCTCAATGCTACTTTTGGGCGCATTTTTTGAAACAAAATTAAAAATTATATTTCTCTGATAATTAATGATATTACAACTTCGATATGATTGGAAAATATCTTTTAAGACTTAATTTATAGTATTACATGATAATTAAATGTTCGAATTCTTCAAGGTAGCTTAGATTGGTGACAGTTTTTTGAAGTGAATTTAGGGTCATCTATGACATCCCTGTAATAAAAAACAAGAAATATTAAAATTTTTAAGAGTGCCTAGAAAATCATACATTAATTCCAATTCAACTTTGGCGAGTTTTTCAACTTCTTCCAAAAGGGATTGATATTCAACTTCATAGGACTTTTCATCTGTTTTTAGTTGAGTCACACAATGGGTGTACTCATTCTGTGCTGCCTGAGTTTGGCCTTTCAAATCAGCAATGTGTTTAGCAAGTTCACTATGCGTCTAAAAGAAAACAGGGTTTCAATCAGTATTGGGCCGTTTTATTTATCTATGTATATAGTACTCACCATCATAGTGAAAGAATCCAATTGTAATTGCTGGATTTGCGTTGCCTTGGCCTTCACAGCTTCATCGCAATGCTTGACGTACGCAGCACTGATGGCGCTTTCAGACTTAAAAATGCTTTGCAATTTATTAAACACTTTTTGATGTACCTCAGCTGTAAACTTAGCATTGGACAGTGTTGATCCAGTAGTTGGAGATGGCAAATTCATTTGACTAAGAATAGCACACTTTTCTTCAGTTAAGGCCATATGTTTGCTATCCAATTCCTTATTAACCAAGCTCTGAACTTGGTTTTCGGAGCGCTGCAGATAAATGGGATACTAGAATAGGTTTTAGGAATCCTCAACGTTTTCTTACCGCCTTTTCTAAGGCAGAAGCTAAGAATTCCTTTAAAATGTCCTGTGATTCTGCATTTGTATCTCGATCCGCAGCAGCCATCGCATCGGCCATCGCATCAGCTTTGGCAAAGGCGGGCGTTTGTGGGCGCCTAAAAAGGTCTTGGTCCATGTTTTAAATATTTAGTTCTGTATACAATATCACTTTCGCAATAAATCAAGAATGCAATAAGAGCTCGGCCTGTAACAGCGTCGAAAACAGTTGATTGCGTATATCGATAATTCCATCCCTTGACTATCGATAGGCTTGCCGTTTTGAGTCTCGTTTTAAAAAACATTTTGCATTAAAACAAAAAGATTAAAAATTCGCATCCCCTCCGTGTTGCGGCAAACTGCGACTAGAATGTACTTGCAGAATCAAACAAATCAAATCAAACAGCGTCAAGAACAGTTAATTGTATATATCGATGACTTTAAAAATATCGAAAGGTATTAGCGATGCATTTCTGAGTTTCATTTGAAAAAGATTGTGCCCAAAAGAAGAAGAAAAAATAATAATAAAATAATGGTGCTCTTTTTATTTTATGTCAAATGAAAATTATGTCAAAAAATAATAGCTTCAAGCACTTATTTATTGAATTTCGTCCGTACTAGTCTCAAATCTTTTATAAACAATTTATTAAATTATTAAGTTTTGAGTCTTCGTATCCAAAAATAGTTCGGGATTATTCATTAATTTAACAAAAATGGGCTCTTTTGAAATCATGCAGCCGGTTAAAAATTACTTGGACCATTGTATTCTACCTAACAAAACATTAAGCCTCTGGGGTACTGACATACAGGACATAAGTTTTTGCTTGAATATGCCGGATTTGGAAGTTGTGACGATAAGCTGTAACAAATTAACGTCGCTAAGTGCCTTAAAGAATTGCTATAAGCTGAAAAAGCTATTTGTACGCCATAACCAGATTAAGCACCTAAGTGAGTTGAAGCATGTAAAGAACGCAAAGGATCTGTATGTATTAGATCTGACAGGAAATCCGTGTACGACTGATGAAAATTATCGTGCCTGTGTCTTAAGGACTTTACCGAATATCCTATTGCTTGATAATATTAAAGTTACCCCGGCCGAGCTACATGCTGCTTTGAATCACGAACATTCCGCCAATTCCAATTAAAATATAAAGCTGAACAAAAAATACTTGGGACATTTTCAACGTAGATAAAAACGCTTGTTATATATTTAATTGGGATAACACAATTGTTGTAAATTTAACATAAGACTATATTATATCATTCAGAGTACAAAAAAAAAAAAATTATATTCTAAAAAAAAAAAAAAGAAAAAGGAAATCCTTTTAGTACACACGCGGTTTTACCTTGAACATGAGCGGATCTCTGGTGCGCAAAATCAATTCAGCCACCAGGACCAAAGGTTCTGTGGCATCGCCGACAAATTCTATTTCATAGTGCCTCAGGACATTGGCCACAATAGACTTGATTTCGAGCATAGCGAATTTTTGGCCAATACAATTGCGTGGACCAGCCGAAAAGGGTACATAGGCATAGGGATTTAGTTTCTCAGCATTTGTGATCACATCGAAACGCTCGGGCTTGAAGCTGTCGGGTTCGGGAAAGAGATCCTTGCGGCGCCCCAGATAGAGCGGCGAGATGCCTATGTTTGTGCCGGCCGGTATAATTTTGCCATCTAAAAAGGGAAATTATTTAAAATTAGTCTTCTTTTTTCTGTTGAAAGAACAATGAAACTGACTTATTTCGCACTCCGTGATAACCTTCCGGCCCAAGAGTGGGACTGAGGGAAACATGCGTAGCGTCTCCTTGACGCACAAGTCCACATAGTGCAGCTGATTTAAGGTGTCCGTGGTGACTGGTGTGCTCTTGTCTGAGCCCAGAACAGATAAGATTTCGTCGAAACACTTTCTCTGGCATTCTGGATTGGTGGCCAAATTATAGAAGAGAAATATAATAGCCGACGAGGTGGTGTCATGTCCTTCAAACATAAAAGTATCCACCTCCTCGCGTATATCCATATTTGTCAAGGGCTTCTCATCGATGGTCGATTGCAGGAGTATATCCAGGAAGGCCATTTTTCGCTTGGCACCCACCTCATCTAGGGAGTGAACTATATCCTTCACAGGGCCTTGACGTAAAAGCTCTTCACGTCGCTGGACAATGATTTTCTCCGTAAAGCCATGGAGCACTCGCAAGGCCTGACGTTCGGCCTGGGCCAGAGAGGTCCAACGATACAGCCAATCGAAACGATAGAACACATTGAACATACGCTTGTGTATCACCATAGAAATCCTACGGCATAAATAATTCAGATAACTGTAAAATCAACAAAAAAATCCATTAAACTTACGTTTTCACCGCCCGCACATATTCCGAGTCGGCATTGGTTTGTGCCTTCACCGAGACACCCATGGCGCTCTCTGCAATTGAGAATATGAAAAATGCGATTAGGTAGTGCCTAGGCATACGTGTTTATCTTCAAGAATTTATCTCGGGTATTACCACAAATAGTGTCCATAGTGCAAAGATTAATCCAGTCATAGAAATCGAAACCATTTGGATTATTTATAGAGCGTTCTTTCTCTAAATTCTTGAGAAGAATGCGTGATTCTTTCTCAAAGATTTCCACAAACTGATTTAGGATTTGGAAATGAAAGGCGGGTGTGATGATCTTACGACGCTTATGCCACTTCCGACCTCGACTCACTAGGAGACCCTCATTGAGCCACTTGTCTAGGAAGTTATATTCACCGGCCTTGTCATTGAAACGCATGGTGCCCAAAACTACCTCCACATCTTTGGGATCGGCTAGAATCATATTCAATTCGGGTCCCAGCCAAACCTTAAGCGTCTCCACACCCTGGGCATAGGTGGCCATAAATTCAGTGATCGTTTCCATCATTTGATGTGGGGGCTTGCCCACAAAATAATGACCATGTCCCAGCAGGGGCAGCGAGGGTGGACTCGGTATATTTCGGGTCACATCGATAGTGTGCTTGAACTTCAGGAGATAGACTAAAAGACCTACTAGCAGGCCACTGGCCAGAACAAGTCCCAGAACCAGAAACATTCTAATTGTTCCAGCTCATTAAGCCAACTAAATTGGAATTAATATTATTTTTCAGTTGCTTGGTTAGTTTTGTTTTAAAAAAACATATTTTGTTTATGGCGGTAAATCTAATCGAATTTCAAGCTCTTCTATTTCGAATCCAATTGTGTGCATTATCTTATCGATATGCGTTCAATTTATCAGAGTCGATTCTATTTTCGAGTCTTGCCAAAATGTTCAAGAAAACAGCATTGCAAAGGTTAGCCTAGGCAATCTGCTAGATTAATTTTAGAAAATTTCTCCTCTTTCTCCACTCTCTCGGTTCCAAGTCTGGTCCTATAGTGTTTTCTCTTTGGACTTTCTATACCCTGCAGAGGTTTGTGGAAGATATTATATGGGAGACCCTGTAGGCTATATATTATTTGGGAGACCCATTGATCTATGTTCCCGAAAGACTATTTAAAATGAGTTATTCGTACATTTTGAATCGAGAGCTGGAAGGAGTACAGCAAAGAAATATTGGTAGGCTTCTTATATACTAAGGCTCCCATAAGACCAATCTGCTAAAAACACCAATTTAAGACTCTCGATTTGGGCTCCCATTGAACCTTCCGTCTTCCTATTTGACTTAAAAACCTAATTTAGAGTATTGAAAAGTCTGGAGTGTCTCTTCAGCTGTTATCAAGTCAATCCACTCAAATTATTAGTTGCTTTCATTACAAAGTCAGATTTGATTACTTAATCTAAGAGCGCTATGACTATCCCCCGAAATTTATAAGCGGTATTTAATAGACTTTATTTTTTTCTTAATACGAGATAAGAAATTTGGAACTTTGGAAAATAATAAAAATAATTGAACTCACCGCACATCACATCGAGCACACACAAGTGTGTCAAATGACCGAGATCTATGGGCAGATCATTGGGTATGGCCTTCAAATTATCTACGAATATCCGTGCTTGCCTCTCGAAGACCTCCACAAATTGATCGAGAATTTTGAAATGAAAGGCCGGTGTCAAGGCCTTACGCCGGCTAAACCATTTTCGACCACGACTCACAAGTAGGCCCTCGTTAAGCCAGTCGGCCAGAAAGTCATATTCGTGGGCCTTCTCAAGAAGCTCAGTGCCGGCCAGCACCACTTTTACATCATCCACATCGGACATTAGGATACTTAACTTTGTGCCGAGCCAGAGGCGCACGGTACCATCGAATTCACTATATAAATTCTCAATGACCTTCAGCGCCTGAGTGGCATCCAATCCAAGGAATAAGTGGGCATTACCCAAGAAGGGAACCACCTTGGGACCCCCGAATTGAGAGGATAACTTGTAGGCCCGTAAATACTGACATACTGGCAGCCAGGTGTACGCTATAAGAGCCACCACAATTCCCAGAGCCACGAAGTAGAGTTCGTTTAATGAGAACGACATGTTTCACACTAAGCTCCAAACGGCCTGAAGCTAGGCTTTTTGTATTAATTTTCTTTCCATATAAATAAAAAGTATTTGATGCTCTTGTTTTTTTTTCGGTACAAATAAACGCGAATGTCTGGTCTAAATTTAGTCTGCATAAGAACGAAGGCGGATGTTAAACTCGGGTGCTCTGTATCTGGTATACCCTGCCAATTAAATTAAAGCGGAGTCCTATTGCACTTAATCAATTTTTCTTTAATTCTAATATTACTTTCAAACCAACAAGCAACACTTGAAAAGTGTGGCCATTCCAAGTCGAAGCAACCCTGACTCCAATTCAAGCAAAGAAGTTGGCATCTCCATTTTGATCGGCATCACCTGTGGACGTTTAAAATGTATTTCCTTTGAATCAACATTTCAATTAATAGATATACACAAAAAAAAAATACATAAATAAAAATAAATAATAAAATGAGTAAAGCACTTCCGCCATCTATCGGAAACAACATACACCGGTGAGCTTGCTCCTATAATTCTGGATCGATTTTATGTATGTTTGAAAGATATTTTGATTTTAGTAGCAAAAAATATCAAAATCTTAAGATATTAATATACCCTAGGCCTTATTGTATAGGGTATAATTATGTTTGTGTTCACAGATAAGGAAACCTATGATGTCACAGATGGAGGGGTAGGCTAATTATGAATGGAAAAATTAAAAAAAAATATATATAAATATAGAAAAATAAATAAATAAACTTTCTAATGTTTTGTTTACATTTTTGTGTGTTTTCTTTTACTTTGATGACAAATGTAAACAAATCGAGAGACCCCACGAATATTGAAATACTCTTTTTTCTTAAATCAGAAAAAAATCAATTGAAATAAAACATTAAAGTATTTGTTGGGATTCAACACGGACTAACTGATAAATTTGGAATAGCTAAGTCTAATTTTGAGATTTGCCCTGGCGCTGCGCAAATATTTTGCTTGCTATTCGATTCACGATGAGTAAGTCAAAATATTCTATATAGTACATACATATATATATATATATATATATATATATATATATATATATATATATATATATATATATATATATATATATATATATTATATTTATTTACTTTTTTTGGTTAACTAGAACAATGAGAGAATGTTGAAAAGCTGAAAAAGAAAAAAAAGAATGAAATATATTTTTATAATAAAGAAACGGGGAATAAGATAAATGTTGAGCGAGATCAAAAATAAATTTTACAAATACGAATTTTCCGTTTTTGTCTGATTCATGCCAGTCCAATTTTAAATCTATCCAAGCATTTAATTACAGGCCCAAACAACAAAATAAAATAAATAAGAAATGATTACGTATACGCCAGGGAGTCATATCGACAGTAGGCGTCCTTCAGACATTGCCAAAATTCCAAAATTCTTGCGTCGGCCAACGACGTCATTTTTGCTCCAAAATAAACGTAAATATTTACACAATAATTTTTCCTCTTTTTTTGGGCCTGTCGATTTCATTGGCATTTCGATTTTTTTTTTTTTTGGTTGTTATTGGGAAATGTTTCTGTTTTTTCTCAAACTGGAAAAGAGATAGCCGAGGTGAAAAGTTCATTGAAATTTATATTTGGAATTTTTATAACCTTTTCCTATATAGAATATATCTATATAGATATATACATATATATTTTGATTATTTGATTTGCTTTCTTAGTCGACTCATTAAAATGATTCAAGCCAAAAAAAAAATATATATATATATATATAATAATAACAAGTTCAGTCAACCCCCACAAACGAGTATGCCAAAATTTAATGGATACATTTTAATTTAATTTCTTGATAGGTATTTCTCTGGCCTAATGGAAATTGTAAAAATCCAACTGGCTATGGGCGGGGGTAGGGAATTCTAAAACCAATTTTACGTTTTATCTTAATGACATTATTGCGTTCTTTATGTGGCCTCTCAAAATGGGCCCAGTATTTGCACAGATGGCCAGGCAGATCGGACAGATCGGCCAGATCGAGCAGATCGCTCAGTCTTTTTAAATAATAAGACAAAAATCCATTGAACAAACCCAGGCACACCAGCACAGCAAAAATAATAATAATAATAATAATAATCTTTCTTTTTTAGAATTTTTTTTTTTATTTTCATTTTATTTTTATTTATTTTTTCTTTGGCAAAAACGGGAATCATTGCCAGCATCGCCACTTATTTTGCGTCATTTGGGCGCAAGTGCTTTCAACACTTTTCCCTGACAAAAGTGAATACACACTTACACACACACACACACACTTACATACATATGCCTGCTAAAATAATATTTCAAAAAAAAAAAGAAAAAGATTTGAATATTTATCTGAAGGCAACGTTGCGTATGCGCAATTTACACATTAAATGCCGATTATGCCTGGCCAAAACTTATGACTTCTGGCCAAATTTGGTCACATCCGTTTGGCAAAAAAAATGAAAAAAAAAAAAATAGCCACAACAACAAAACAAGAACGTAAAAACAAATCAAGAAAATTTAGCCTGCTCATTGCAGTGGCTCGTTTGATTTATGACTCATTCCTTCAGATGTCTTCCCTCGGCAAGTTGTCATTATTTGTTGTTGTTGTTTTTTTTTGTTTTTCTTCTTAACCAATTTGTAGGTTCTTCCTCTTCTATTTTTGTGGTTGCCCGCTGAGTATTTTATGAATGTTGTCAGTGCTCAAATGACAAAAAAAAAAAAAAAACAAAAAAAAATTGTAAATGATTAATGTTGATAAAAATAATTAAATATTTCGTTCATCTGAAATGGACAATTTTTCATTGAGTTTAGTTTGAAAATGTTTGATTTTTATTAGAAAAATACTGCAGATCTGCAAGTGTTTGTTTAATTATAGAAAAACCCCATGAAATGATTTGGTTTGAATCATTTGAGAAGTTTTTTTTTTATCTTTTTTTTCTTTTTGTTAGAAAATCTGAACTTGGCAAAACAGGTGTTTTTTTCATTTAACAAAAATATGGAATTTTTTTTGAGTAAGTTTCAGGTCTAATTTTTATCTAATTCGAAAAGCTTTGTGATAAAAAGGAAGAAGAAGGGAGATTTTTCTTTATCAGAAAAAAGTCTTATTTTTTACTCATTTGAAGGGAATCTTTTTGGTCATTTATTTTTTATTTTGAAAATGTTTGAAAAAACGTATTATCCAGCTTAGCTTTGGTAGGAAAAAGTCATCCTTCACGCTTAAATTTTGAGATCAACCTGAATTCGATCTACCTCAAAATTCGGCTTGACTCGTCTTTTTATTATTATCCCGACTCCCTGGAAATTTATTTAATTATTATTTTTTTAAGATTTTGGGAAATTCTCACAAAAAAAAAAAAAATTATTACCAATTTTCAAAATTGAATTTATCAAAAAAGAAAAATTGTTGAACATCAAAAAAAGGAGGCCTCCCATTTTAAGACGAAGTAAATTCGAAATACTCTCAACAGGTAACTAAATTATTTTCCCATATTTATTATATATACTATAGATTCTCTGATATCTGATTATATATATTTAAGCCAAAAAATTTATCCGAAATTTTTAAAATTAAATTTATCAAAAAATTAGGAAAAATCAAAAAAAGGAGGCCTCTCATTTTAAGGCGAAGTCAATTCGAAATACTCTTAACAGGTAACCAAATTATTTTCCCATATTTATTATATATATTCTAGATTCCCAGATTTATAAATATATATATTCAAGCTTAAATATTAATCAACATTTTTAAATCTTTAAATATAATAAAAATAAAAATCGGTCCCCCGTTTTTAGGGAACGTTTAACTCCGAATACTTTCAGCAGTTATCCAGGGCATTTACCATATTTACTATATACATTATAGATTCTCAGATATATAATTATAAATATTTAAGCCTAAAAAAATAATCAGAATTTTAAAAAATTAAAAATACAATAAAATTGTTGAACACCAAAAAAAAAAAGGAGGTCTCTCATTTTTGAGGTAAGTCGATTCCAATTAATCTTAACAGTAAATCAAATCATTTTACTATATTCATTATATATATAATAGATCCCCAGATATATAATTAAGCAAATAAATTGATTATAAATTTTTAAAATTAATTTTTTAGACAAAAAATTGAACAAAAAAAGGAGGCCTCCCATTTTTAGGAAGAACTCAACTCGGAATACTCTCAACAATTAACTAAGACATTTACCATATTTATTATATATAATAAAGATTCCTTGATTCATAATTATATATATTTAAGCTAAAAAAAATTAAACAGAAATTTTAAATATTTTAATTATAATAGAACGAATGAATACCAATAAAAAGTAGGCCTCTCATTTTGAAGGAGAAATGAATTCAACAGGTAACCAAATCATTTTGCCATATTTACTATATAGAATATATAATCGTCAGATATATAGTTTTCTATATATATATATTTAAGATATATTTTCCCTTTGGTTTAGTTAAAACTTATTTGGCATGCCAGAGAATTGCTCAACGATGGCGTCGTTGCCATGCACTTGTGACTGTCAGCTAAGAGCTTCCCACCAACAACAACAACAACAACAACAAAATTTTGTAGATTTAATTAATTTAAAAGAAAAAAAATATAATATAATTTCTTATATAGTATAAATAATTGTGAAAAATGTTGAGACAAGCCAAGGCAGCTGGGAGGCTGCACGCTTAACGCATCCGAGCTGCGTTTCATTCTTAAAACCAAAAAAAAATATTTTGCCACATCAAAAAAAAAAAATCAAAGAATTTAGAAAGAGAAATAATACAGTTAGTCATTCGGTCAGTTAGTCAATTAGACAAACGAAAAAAAGTCACGTCAGTCTGGGGTAAAGGAAATTTTTGAATTGCATCCAAAATTGAAAACTGCAGGCAGCCTGATAAATGCGAGTGCAAATGTTATACAAATTGTCTTGGCAATTTTATTTAATATAAATTTGCATCATATTGCATGGCACTTGACTGGCAATAGCCATTACCATCCGATACCCAACGATTCCCATCCCATCCGATCTGATCCGATCTGATCTGATCAGATATAGCCAGCCGGTTGAACCGAATCTATTTCGAGTCTTCTTTGGGTTTTGCTTTGACTCTGCCAACAATTGACAGACTGAGACAAAGAATGATTGTGTGTGTGTGAGCGAGAGAGAGAGAGAGAGAGATAGAGATAGATTGCTTCCGGTTTTTCCCAAAAGCAATGTCAGCCAAATTCCCTGCCAACATTCTTTCAATTCTTTCCTTCTCTCCTCTCCCCCCAAATCATTGTGCGTTCGTGCATTACGTTTTTTTTTTTAAATTTAAGAAATTTTTTTTTAAATATAAAAAAAAAAAAAACAGAAGAATAAATGCAATTTTCCGGGCTTTAATTATGAGAATCACCCCAATCACATGAACCCCGTTTTGACCTGTTCTAAAAATGAAAAAAAAAACTTGTTTGATTCTGCTTCCTCTTCTTCTACATTTTTATTAGCCATAATTCAGAGCTGACAAGTTTTTCTGTGCTAATTTGAGAGTGGAAAAACAAATGGTTTCGGAAAGTTAACCTCACTTTTTTTTTGGGGCTTCTAAAAACAAATTTGATTCGTAGGAAATATTTTTCTAATTTGAATTTTCGAATTTTATTAAATTAAGTTTTATTATTTCTTTAGTCGTTTTCAGTTTGCAAAAGGTTAAAAAAATAAATTGAGGTTAGATTGAAAACTTAATAGAAATTTTTATTTGATTTTAATAATACAAATAATTTCAAAAAAATTATTTAACTGAAAAAGTATTTTTTTGAACTTATTAAAAATAATTTAGATCTCCTCTGCTATTTTCTAAGAAATAAGAAACTCGAAACCAGCCCTCGTAGACTACCAAAAGTTAACTTTAGACTAGATCAGCGAGATCCTATCTCCCTTCCCCTTTCTCTGCTAATTCGTCTCTCACGTAAAGAGATCAACGAGATCCTATCTCCCATCTCTGCCAGTTTGTCTCTCACTTAAAAACTTGGTACAGTCTTCATTTTGGGTACAGTCTGCACATTTGTCAGAGCCGATTGGATCGGTTTACTCTATCATTTGGCTGGCATACGAACCCCAAGCGGTCTTTGAAATAGCTCCTAAATTTATTGACTAATCTCTAACAAATTCTTTGGACTCTTTCACTCTCTGAACCTTTCAAATTATTTGGATTTATCCCGCGTGAAAGTTTACAAAGTTTCTGTCAAATCAGGCTACTATATTATATAGCTGTCATGCCCAACCTAAATCGTTCTCAGGAACTTCTTCTTCTTCTTCTTTTTCAATAATTTGAAGAGATTGAAAATATTATTTGACTTGCTTAGCTTTTTTCTAAAAATTCCTTGATTTAGGTCAGAATAAAACTATGAAAGGAATCATTCTACTTTGGTAAGTAAGTTTTGAAATTCTACGTAGAAAAGGTCAAGGTGCCAGTCAACAGAGCGCCATCTAGTGGCGGAATTAAGCAATTGACTGGTTGCTTGTGGCGATGAGCGGGGAATTCCCCCAAGCTTATTCCCTTTGGATTTCCACCAAATTAGAAGAAACTCAAAATCGGTTGGGATATATAATCTTTTACTATATATTCCGATCTTTCTGGTTTTAACACTGAGTAATTCTCTCTTTCCTCTCAGAAGAAGAAGAAGAAGAAAAGTAAAACAAATGAGAGAAAAAAATTTGAGTTGAAGAAAAAAGCACCCCAAAGAGGAAGAAGAAGAAGAAGAAGAGCGCCGCCGCCGCCGCCAACAGCTGTGCGGCAATTGTGGCAGCTTTTGGCTTTCGTATAGCTTTCTTTTCACAAGCATGAATATGCTCACACACACACACACACACACACACACACACATACAGACACACTGGTTGGCTGCGCTATAAAAGCGAACGGTGATCGCGTTTTTTGCTCAGTTTTGGTCGAAGTAGCCAAACGGCGTGCAACTTGGAGAGAAAAATAAGAAAATAAGAAAATCTAAGAAAATTTCAAAAAGAAAAACAAAGACGAGAATTTTTCAAAAAGAAAAATATTTATATCAATTTATTTGTTGTGTGTGTTTCAACTTCTTCTTCTTTTTTGCGGAAAAAAAAAATTAATTTTTTTTTTGAATGTGTGAGAAAAGTGTGATTTTTTTGGATTGAAATAATCAAAAGCAAAAAGCCATTCAAATGAAACAAACTCAAAAATTGAATCAAAAATTATTCCAAAAGCAAACAAAACAAACAAATCAAAAAGGACAAAAGAATCTTTAAAAGAAAAGGAAAAAGTGAGTGAATAAAAAATAATTTGGAAAACTGGCAACAAAAAATATTCGAGAAATTTTAGACAAATTTGGTGAGGGGCTGGCGGGGGGGGGGGGGGGGGGGGAATTTGCAAATTATGAAAAGCTTGGTGAGGGGGAGAGGGGGTTATTTTACAAAGGCCAAAAAATTAAAAAAAAAAAATTGTCCGAAAAATTCAAACAAGGTGGTAGAAGAGGAGCGAGGGGGGAGGGGGGAGTGGTTACAATTCCAAATAGAAAATGTGGCCAATAAGAAATGGAAAATGGGAAATGGAAATGAGGAAAAAGAAGAGCACACATAAACCATTCCACATTCCGGTTGAGCGGCTTCCAAAGAGTTCAGAGCGAGGGGGCAGCGCGCGCGCGCTTGCGCCGAGTTAAAAGTTCAGATACGCAGCTAACGGTACTTGGCCACTGACTAATTTCTTTTACCAACTCAATTCAGACTCTACATCTATTTTTTTTACAGATTTTAATCAATTATAAAAAAAAGTATTTGATTTTTTTCTCTCAAAGAAGAAAAAAAAAGTGTTGAAATTTTCTTGGCTTTTTGTTGGGGGCTTCCGATTCCGCCGACTCCGACAACTCCGCCACTGTTTTGACTTGATTCATTAAAATGTGCTGTTGCTTCTGTTGTGGCAGTTGGCCGGGTCACAAAAGAAATGGGCAAAAAAAAAAGAAAGAAAAAATTATGTGTGTGGCAATGGGCGAAACACAACAAAAGAAGACTCTCCTCTTCATGCAAAACGAATTTCTTTATTTCTTTCTTTTGTTGTTGTCAGTTTTTTTATGTTTTCAAAAAAAAAAAGAAGAAAAAAAAAATTAATTTGTCTTTCTTTTTGTCTTCTTAGGCAATAGGAAACTCTTACAAAAAAATTTCGCAAACCTAAAAAAAGTGTGGCAAATTTGAAATAACAAAAAAAAAAAAAACACAATCAAGACAAAACTCCAAAAAATTATTAAATATCAAAATGGCAGATGTTTCACATGAACTTGGAGCCCTACGCTTTGTGGTGGTAAGTAAAAAATCCTAAAAAAAATATATATATTTTTTTTTTTATTTTATAAAAATTTAGTTTAATCCAAAAGGAAGTGGCAAAAATTTGAACTAAATTGCTCGGCTCTTATTTTCTCAGACTAAAATTTCTTAGAGAAAAAAACAAAAATATTTCAGGAATTTTTAAAAATAAAAAATTATATATAAAATTAAAAAAAATTATATATATAATTTTTATTATTTAAAATTTTGTGTTCAAGGAAGCTGTGAAAAATTTTAAACTAGAAAAAGGCGACATTTTTCACTGACAAAAAATTTCTTCTTCTCTAAAAAAAAATATAATTTGTGGAAAAAAAAGTAAATAAATAAATAATAAAAATAATATTGAATTTAAAAAATAAAATAAAATAATAATAATAAAATTTTATTTAATTTTTCTTTTATTAAATTTAACTCAAAAGCAAGCGGTAAGAATTTCTAGAAAAATCTGCCCTAAATTGCTACACATATTCTCTTTAATAAAAAAAAATAATTAAGGAACTTTTAACAAAAGTAAATAATAAAAAAAATATATTTAAGGAAAAATATATATTAAAAAAAATATTATTTTTATTATTATTAATTTTATTATATTAAATTTTGATTGACTCAAAGGAAGCTCTAAAAATTTTAAACTAGAAAAATCTGCCCTAAATTGCTTTCCATTTTCTCTGGCAAAAATTTCTTCTTCTATAAAAAAAAAAATATTTAAGGAATTTTCAACAAACAATAGAAATAAATAAAAAAATATATATATGGTTTTTTTAATAAAATTTTTGTTATATAAAATTTTGATCAACTCGAAGGAAGCTGCAAAAATTTTGAACTAGAAAAATTTGCCCTAAATTGCTAATCATTTTCTCTGGGTAAAATTTCTTCTAAAAAAAAAATTTAACTGTAGGAAGAGTGAAAAAATAAAATTAAATTGTCAAAAAAAAAAAAAAATAATAATAATAATAATAATAATAATAATAATAATAATAATAATAATAATAATAATAATAATAATAATAATAATAATAATAATAATAATAAACAACAAAAAAAATATGTTCAACTCAAAAGGAAAACGTAAAAGTTTCTAGAAAAATCCATCCTAAATTGCTACCCATTTTTTTTTTTGACAAAGTTTCTAACAATCTAAAATAAAAATTAGAGGAATTAAAAAATTAAAATAAAAATAAATTAATTTTTTATTGTTCCAAATTTTGTTTAGCTAAAAAAATTCCAACCCAGAAAAATCATCTTAAATTTTCTCTTTTCTTTTTCGTAAAAAAAAAAAATATTTAAGGAATTTTTAACAATACCCAAAAAAAATAAATAAATAATTTTCCAAACAAAATTTTTGGTCTAAAAAAAATCTCGTGCCACAAAAGATGATTAAAAAAATTTATGTTCTTTTCAAAACCAAAAAAAAAAAAAAAAAAAAAAATGTCAAAAATTTTGTTGTTTACTTTTTTTTTTTAATTTATTTTTTCCGAGTTTATTTGGATGGGAATCCTTCCAATTAAAAATCATTAAATTGAAATGGCATAAATATCAACAGTTGTTGACGTTCTTGACGAAACCAAAATAAACACATTTTTTGAAAAAAAAAAAAAAACATTATTTCAACGCTTTGGAAATTTTTCGAAAAGAAAAGAAAATATGAGAAAAATTGTATTGAAAATTCGGGCTGGCCGGGCTAGTCGATTTGTCTCTCAATTTGTCGCCAAATGTATAAGAAAACAATGTGTATATATATACACACAAGTTTATATATAAATATATATATATATTTATTATATATTTAAAGGCCAAAATCGTTGACAACGACAAAAGAAAATTTGCGCAAAGAAAAAAGCAAAAAAAAAAAAAACCGAAAAGGCAGAAAGATCAAAACACGGAAAAATTCTTGGCAATGACCATCGTTTCAGTTGAAATAGAAATGTTAAATAGTCGCAAAAAAAAATTTATATACAAATTGCTCTCAAAATAAAAAAAAAAAAAAAAATTATATATTTTTTTTTGAGATATTTTTTTTTCTTGGCCTTTTTGGCAGGCAACAGGGGCGCCGACAAATGTACAAATTGAGGGGACCAAGACAGCTGCAAAATATATATAATTTTCCCTTATCAATTGAGCAAGAATTTGAAAGCCAATAAAAATTTTAATTCCAAACAAAAATTGTAAATTTTTTTGTTTTTTTTTAGAACTTTCGTTTTGGCCAGGTCGTTGGCCGTTGGCCATTGGCAGTTGGCAAAAGGCAAATGTCTATTTAAAAGATACTTTAGTGTGGCCATAAGATGCATAATGAACTGCATATAAGACTGGTCATTGCCGTCTGACTAGCTGCCTGGCTGCCTGGCTGCCTGGGTGCCAACAAGTTGCCCATGTATCACAAATTGCGTATACGCCATGTGGTGTGCTGCATTTGATTAACATTTCATTTTGATAATGAAATTTTTTTTTTCGGTTTACTTGTTGAATTGTTTCAATTGTTTATCTTTATTTATTTTTTGCGAATTTTCCCAAGCCCAAGAAAGTGGGAAAATGGAAAAACTTTCACCCCGTTGGGAAACTATGCAAATTGTCTGCATTGTTTGTTCCTGCTCTCAAAACTAGTTAAGCAGATAGACTATATATATACATATATATATATATATATATATATATATATATATATATACATTCTTTTCATTCATCTCCTTCTTTGTGGTTCTTTTGATTTTCTAATTTATTTATGTTTATTTAATGTGAATGAAATTCAGTTGACAAAATGCTCAGACGGGCAAATTGATTGAGAATTTTTTTTTCGATCTTTTTTTTTTCTTTTTTCGTTTTCTTATTGATTGAGATATTTTTGGTGTGAGCAAGCCACGAAATGGTTGAAAGGAAAAACGTCATCGAATTAAAAAAAAAAAAAAAAAAAATACGCAAGCAAAATTATATAAACAAAATTTGTTGAGGCCGGAATTTTGTTTCAATGAAATAACGTACATCAATATGACGCATCTAAAAAATAGAGTATTTTTTTTTTTTTTAAAGATATCAACAAAAAACCTGAGAAAATTTTGATTTGGCTTAAGAATTTTTATGAATATCAAAAGGAAATTAAAAATTGCCCATGAAGGTCGACACTTGCTGTATATATTTTTTTCACTATCTTTTCAAGCTTGAGGAAGTCTTGTGGTTTTCTTTTTCTTTTTTTTTTATTCTATTCTTTTCTGTTCTGTTCTGTTTTTTTTTTTTTTTTGTGGTGGGGAAAAATGCCATGATGGCTTTTATTTATGGCACAACATTTGCGCATTCCTTTCATGCTATTTGTTTGAGCAGACACTCATTTATTCTGCAATACATTTGTATGTACATACGTACATACATACATACATAGATATATGGATACATAGATAAATATTTACACATATATATGATAAATAAGTGGAGGTGACTTTTCTTTTGATTTTGTACATTTTGTATTTAATGTATGAATAATTGCATAAAATGTAAAACTTCGAAATCACAATTGCAGCTAATTAATTCAAATCAAATGTTTTTACAATTCAAAGGCGATAATTAAGTGTCAAGAAAACAAACAATTTTCACAAATTAAATAAAACATTTCATAGGCAAATTAAAAAGCTTTTTAATTTGTCCACTTATTGAACCTTTCAATCCTTTAAAATGTTTAGAAAATTTCTTCAAAAATAAAAACACTAGCTTAGGCATATTCAAATTGGAATTTCTCCCGCCTTACTTATCGATCCTTTGAAGTTATCGAAATATTTGAACTTGTTCCGAGCTTGAATTTATTTACGCTTTGAAGTATTCGTCTTAATTATTAAACAAATTTTAATAAAGAGTTATGTCACATAACTTATGTGAATTCAAAATTGTAATTTCAGGACTCTCCGCTTTCATCAAAGGTGGCCATGTTCAACAATCAGGCGACCCAGCACAAGCAATCGCAATTATTGAATCCATTTTCCGAGGTTGGCGGACGCGCTTCTTCGCCGAAGCCAACTTTCTCCAAGGATCAATATGGCAAACCCTTGGCCGGCAGTCTGACCGAAGCACGCGGTCAAAAGGCCAACATGCATGTGATGAAGGAAATGCTCGAATTGTGTCAAATCATCAACTCGGAGGGATACGATGTGAAAGACGAGCCAGAAATGCGAGTGATTCCATTTGGTGAATTATTCAATGTAAGTTGCGTTTTAGCGTTTCTCCAGTTAAAATTAAATAAACTTTATTACCCCATTTTCACAGATTTACAATTACATTTCGGACAAAGTGGTGGGAATTCTGTTGCGGGCCCGCAAACACAAATTGGTCGAGTTCGAGGGCGAAATGCTCTTCCAGCGACGAGATGATGATGTGCCGATTTTCTTGATCAAGCCCATTTCGGAAATTCGCATTGAATTGAATGCCAAGATCGATGAAATAAAGCGTGGCGCTAGCCCGGCCCCGCAGTCGACTTCAGTGCTGATGGACAGAAGTGCACATGAACAGAAATTAAAGTCGCGCACACCATCGCCGGCTGTTAAATCGAAATCCCCATCGCCAGTGCCGACAAAGCCCTCAGAGCCAAAAGCAGAGCCAGCGGCACCTATTGTGCCGCCAGAGCCCAAGGTTCAGCCACAGAGTGTGCCAGCAGTTGTGGCACCAGTTGTGATTGTGCAAGAGCCCGAAACACCCAAAATTGAGGATAAACCCACAGTAGAGTCACCAAAAGCTTCCCCAGCTGTTCCAGAAACCACACCCGAGCAGGCAGCCAGTGAACCCACCAAGGAGGCTGCAATTCCGGTCGTAACTGTTGCAATTGAAGAAAAGATTCCTGAAGTGGAGGTCACAGTTGAAACCATTGAAACCACCCCCTCAGTAGAGACTGCAGCTACCGAGCCCAGCGCCGAGGTGCCCACCGTTGTTATCGAAGCGTCGGCGGTATACGTACGTACCGTTAGTGCTGATAAGCCCGTGACAGAGGCTGGTGCTACCGAAGAGCCTGGTAACGTTGCTGAAAGCTCTTAAGGCAGTGAGCTTTTCTTTCATTTCTCTTTTTTTTTGGGAATTTGGGTGGGAAGTAATAATTTAAAAAGCAAACAATTTTTTGATGAAACTCGCAACTACTAAAGCGGCAGCTTTAAATTGCAATAATTTAGTTTATGGTTTAGTTAGTCTAAATTTAAAAATTTAGTGTACTGAAGACAAATCAAAATGATGACTATTTATAAAAAGAATTAGGCGGCACGTTCGAGTTTTGAAATGAACCAAATAGAATTGCAGCAATTTATTTATATTTACATAAAGCTACAGACTAAAATTATTCAATAAATAATATATTATAGACACAGTATTATATAAAAATCATTTATTCATGAAAATTATATAATATGTTGAAGTAGTTTAATAAAAAATCAAAAATTACACAAATTATCAAGTGCAGCGGGCACAGCTCTTTATTTATCGATAAGGCCAACGGCGCCTTATCGAATTTTCTCAGCATGCCAACTCGACTGATTGCTGACATTGTTGCAGTCAAAGCATATCGGAGCAGCTGTTTCGTCTGGGCCTGCCAATCTACTCCGCACACGCTCGCTGAAATGAGAAAATGGAACTTGTCCCGACAATTACCGGAACTAAAATCTATAGGTGAACAATGGCTGGTTCCTACCAGAGTTTGCTTCTTTCCAAAGCTGTGTGTGTTTTTCGCGGCGTGCTGTGTGTGGTGTGCTGTGTGTGCCTACTCCACATTTTAGTTAAGTGAATAATAAAACATAAACGACAACGTAAATGCCGTGCCGAGAAGCAGCATAAAAGATCAAACCAAAAATTAACAAATTCAGTGCAAGAGTCACACAATTTTTTTCTTGAATATTTTTTTTTCTTCTCTGCAAAAAACCAAACAGCAGATCAAAACGAAAACGAAAAAATTCTCCGCACCCGTCGAAAGCCCACAAAATAACCACCAAAGCGTTATACTAAATACCAAAATACCAAATCCAAACGCGTTCTTGCCGTTTTCTGACAAGAACGACAACGACGACAACAACACAAACCCAAAATGGATATAATCAATTTTGTGAAAGAAAACTTCTGGAGTACGCACATTTGGTTGCCGCCAAATACAACATGGGCCGACATAGCACCCGGCTCGCGTCCAGATGTTGTCCACGCCGATTACCGGGATCTTATTTGGCCCATACCAATGGCCCTGGTGGTGATGCTGGTGCGTTACACACTGGAGCGGTAAGTTAAAAACACTTGGCTCGGCTACCTCCCTTCTTGACCCTCTCAGGGTCTTCTTTTTTGGGTGTTTTTTTTTTTTTTTTTTTTTTGTTTTCTTATTGACACTGACGCCAGCCAGTGCCGCGTCCACTTTGGCCGCATACACACATGCAAGCCTTGCCGCACAGACACACCCACACTGACTTGCGCAAACACACACACACACATACATGTAGCACTGCAATGTACAGTAAATCGGACACAACGACGTCACTTTGTTGCCGCCCCCCGCCATTGAATATTATTCACATTTTTTTTTCTGTTTCTTTTTTTTTATTATTTTCAAACATAACCTCACGTGGAAACGCCCAACATTTCGTATGCTTTTTATTTGTCTGCCTGCTTGCATGCGTGTATGTGTATGTGTGTGTGTGTGTGTGCAAAGCAGCGGTGGCGCGTTCTTTACCCTGCCTCTCTTGCAACATTTCCTCTTCTTGGAAAAAGCAGGCGGCAGTTTGGTCATTCTTTGCACTTCTCACCAAATTAAGGCATTAACATTTGAGTGCTTCTTCTTCTTCTTCTTCTTGCTCTAATAAATTGTTCAAATACACAAAAAAAAAAATAAAAAGGAAAATGTTTGGTTTTGTTTATCGTAAAAGCCTAAACACTTTGATTTGTTTAAATAAATATTTACATTTCACTTGCTAAATGTCCTCAATTTGGTAACTCTTAAAAGCCTTCAAAGTTTCATTTTTCATTTTTTTTTTATATCGTCCAATTAGCACTTAAGTTTTAAACACCTGGCCTTCCACAAATATATATAAAAAAAAAATAGTAATAATAATAATAATAAGAAAATGATAACACAATAAGCATTTCCTTATCAGGGTTAAAGTTCAAGATGAAACTTATCTGACCCAAGGTACGAAACTACTTATTTTCCTAAGGCCAATTAACCCAGGCGGCTTTTTACGCATGCTTCTCAAAAAAAAAGTGCAGTTAACTCTATACATGCATAGGTGTGCGTGTATGTGTCAGCTTGTGTTTGTGTTGGTTAGTTGGTTGCATGCAATGCCAAACAAATTTGCATATAAAAAAGTAATTTTTCGTCTTATACTTTATTTTATTATTATTTATGTGTGTGTGTGTGTGTTTTTGTCGCAATGCGAATTTACCGTTTTTTTTTGTGCGACTCTGTTTCTGTGCCTTTTTATTTCCCTTTTGCAAAAATGCTTTTGGGTAATTTTTTTTCAGAGTTTCATTTTGGGACTTTTTTAAGCCGCATTTGCATAAATTCAAATTTGTCAGACAATTTACACACACACAAACACACACGTACAAGCAAATTGACTAGTTTTCATGTGTCTTTTTTGTTTGTTTCTTTTTATTTTTTTCGGGGTTGTCCAGTTAGTTGGCTTTTTGGTCTTAAACGAGAATTGCTTTTCAGGGTCGCCAAGAAAACGAATCGTAAAATGTGCGCAAGCGGAGCCAATCAAATTGTTGTTTCTCTTTTTCATTTCACACCACTTGCACTATTTCACAAAAACAATAATAAATTAAAACACTTCTTTCAACTACTTTCAACTTATTCTTATTCCATAAAAGATAAGATCTATAAAAACAAAAAATAACTGTCATGCATATCAAATTGATAGTGTTATCAATTCCTAACTTTTTTTTATAAGCGCGGGATTTCTGACTCACGCACACACACACACACCTACACACACTTTTAGCTATAAAGAAAATCATGCTATCGTTTTGGCCTGAGTGTGCAATCAAATTCAAAGTTAATTATTTAAATGACGCTCTGACTCGCCGCTTTCGTCACACACATACACCTACACTATATCCATGTGTGTGTGTGTGTGTGTGTGTGTGTGTGTGTGTGTGTGTGTGTAGTTAAGCTAAATCTAATCGCTCTGGTACACATACCGGCAATTATGTAACCTTTTTTTTTCTGGGTATATACGCTGGCCTGGCCCCGTCGTCGTTAAATAGTTAAGATTTCATGGAAACATTAAATTGGTTGGACAAACACACAATTGAAAATTGCAATACTTTTTGAGTGTGTGTATATACACTTTATATATTTATTTTTTTTTTACAACTAATAAATATTTTCACAAAGATTTTTTCAAAATCATCTTTTGCTCCGATCTCTTTATAACTCGATTCTAGGCTGACCTAGGGGTCTGAAATTTGGTATAGGGCATGCCAAGGGCTTTAGAAGAAATTTCCCTTGTTGGTTGCATTCAATGAGATTCTTGTAATTATATTTTCTCCCATATATCTCCAGAACCTCTAGGTCTTAAATTGAGCCTGAATTATCTCAAAGGTTTCCAAACTTTATTGGATTCTTTAATATTCTCGAGAGTAGATTTTCTTCCAGATATTTCAAGACCTTTGCCAAACTAGGGGTCTGAATTTTTGGTATAAGGCTTCATAAGAAATTTCCCTTTTTAGTTGGATTCAATGAGATTATTGAGATCATATTTCCTGCCAGATATCTCCAGAGTTAGAGTTCTAAAATTCGGTATAAGACTTCATAAGATTCTTGGATTCTTGAGATCATATTTTCACCCAGATCTTCCAAGATTTCTGGTGACCTACAAGTCTGGCATGGGCTTTGTAACAAGTCTCTGGAATTGATTGTTTTCTAGATTCTTATTCCCCCTGATCTCTCCAAAACAAGAGGTCTGAAATTAGTAATGCCAGATCTCATAATTTTCTCAATTTTGTTGTGAATACATTTTCCCCTTAAGTCCTACAGACCTTTGGTGACCCATAGGTGTCATATTTGACAGAATTTTTCAATGCATTTTTAAGATCACATCCTGCCCTTGTACCATCTATAACTCGACCCTTGTATGACTGAGAAGGGTGAAATTCGGTACAAATCAAGTCGTAGACTCGATGATAATAACACGATTGAAAAACTAAGCAAAAAGTTATCACCAAAACTTTTTTTTTATCAAAAACCTCATATTTGTTTGATTTATTATTTTTTTCAGTGTTTTATTTATTTTTTTTTTGTCAGGGTCATTTTATTCGGAATCGCTTATCAAAGACAGGGTTGACTAATATTAAAATTATGCTAAAAATGCAATCGGAATTTTACGTATTTTTGTTTTTTTCTTTTGCATGTGAGTCATATCAGTATATAAATAGTTTTATTTTTCATCCAGTATCGTGCAATACGTTTGCGTGATGAATTATCGTCAAACAAGCTGAAAAAAAACAGTACTCAAAAAAAATAAATCCCCAGACAACAACAAATTTTATTATAAATATAGATAATTGTTTGAGTATCTGTGTGTGTGTGTGGGTGTGTGAATTGCTGATAAGAGAAGAATCAAATTAAAAGCCTTATTTTATTTCGACTTGTTATACGAAATATCTCAATCTAATATTTATTTAATATTTAAAAAAAAAAACAGTGTTGGAAAACACGCCATTGTCTCAGCGATATTCTGGTTTTAACCAGAAATTGGACTCATTTGTTTCATTCCGTACCACCACAAAGACCTCGGATACTTTGGTATCCAATTGTTCGCGCAAATAGCCAAGTAATTGCTCTTCATTCCCAATCAAAATCGGTTGACGCAATTTCGAATCCAAATTATAATACTGCCCTTCAACTTGCCGTACGGCCAGCCAATGTCGCGTATACATCGGCATGGGTATCATACCAAATTTAGCCCTTATCGGTATATTCAAAATGAAGCCCACAATTATGGGAAAGTTCAGGCAAATCGGGTCCTTGCGTTTGTCGAACCAGATAATACGGTCATTGCACTGCTCCACCGCATACATAATCACATTGATGTCATAGTTGCCCCAACCGAACCAAGATCGATGCGGATTGAAATGTGTTTGCGGTGTTAGAAGAAAACAATATCGATCTAGCTTCTCCTTGGTAAAGAGATTCGGTTGCTGATACAGATTGTTGAGGGTGTGCAGGGCACATAATTGACGTTCTTGCCGCTCATGGTAAACCTCGGGTGGTGGTGGCTGGGGGCTATCAATTTTGAATGATTTGGGTCAAGCCGAAAGGTTCTTGATTAATTTCGAACAACAACAAAAACAAACAAAAAATAAATCTATTTGCTTGACTGCAAAAGCCCCGATTGACCGATCTGTCTGGCATTATTTTTTTTTTATATTTTTTTTTTTTTTGTCAAAATGTTATCAAGGCCTTATGATTCATGGCTCTTAATCACTTGGAATTCTAGACTCGAACCTTTCAGAGAATCAATCGATATAGACCCAATTATTTGTACTTTTTTCTTAGAAATAAATATATAAATTTTTTGTGGCAAAACAGAGCTGAGAGACCCCCCAAAAGTTGACCCCGGATTGAGGGAGGTTATCAACACTGATGACTAGACTTTCTAGGCTACCGAGCCCCTAAAAATCTATAGATATAGTGAGGTGGTAGCTTTATTTGACAGAGACCGGTCTTGGTCATATCTCTAGTATCTATAGAACTAACTCAATCATATTTGGTATTTGAGATAGTTCTATATAGTGCAGAGTTTCATTTTGCTTCGATCTTTATATCACCCAAATTGGTCTCGGGGATATCTCCAATATTCATAGACCTAACTCAATCATATTTGGTACTTGGTATAAGCATTTATAGTACCATACATGTACGGAGTTTCATTGTGATGGGATCTTTATATCACCCAAATTGGTCTCGGAGAGATCTAAAATATTAAGGGACCTAACTCAATCATATTTGGTACTTGGTATAAGTCTTTATAGTACCATATATGCACCGAGTTTCATTGTGATCAGATCCTTATATCACCCAAATTGGTTTCGAGGGTATCTCCAATATTTATGGACCTAGCTCAATCATATTTGGTGCTTGGTATGAGCCTATATAGTACCATACATGTACCGAGTTTCATTGTGATCTGATCTTTATATCATATAAATGTCATACCCAACCAAATCAGTCTTGGGTATATATTGACCAAGCTCAGCTATAACTAACAAATATATCATATAGTTATTACCATATCATCCAGGGCAAAAGGGTATCTGAAAAACAGTGTTCAATCTTCGTTAAGTTGTGTCTGGCTTGTCCATAATTTTCTTGGAGAATATTAGTTGGCAATTTGGTTGTTCGTCTCATGGACGCCGATTGTAAAAATATACGCAAGTGCTATGAGTCAGAGCAGTCATTAAATGGCTAATAAGCCCTTTGTTGCCGCAAAAGAGAAAAGCTCTCAAATGAAAATGGTTTCGGACTCGAGACCCTCTGAGTCAAATACCTCGAATTTACCCCTTCCAATTTTTCCCATTTATTTTTTCCCCCCCATTGATCGATTAAAACCAAAATAGCTGATATTAAAAATGGATTAATTCCCTCGTAAATGTCAACTATTTTCAGTTTTTTTTAGAAGAAGCAAAACATGTTGCCATTTGATGGTGTGGTTCGATTTTATTATTCTGCTAGATGCTGGTCGGGTCTGGCCATAACCCAAAATTGGTTTACGAATTCAAAAGCTGTTGTCTTGGTCGGGGTGGTTTGAATGGTTCCCATTTTTCCCTCCACTTGATTCGGACACGAATCAAATGAGTTGAGCTGAACGACATGTTTCATTATGCGGGCAAATTATATTCCAAACACACACACACACACACACACATAATCAGATGGATTATATAGGTTTTACGTGGTAGAAAAATAAATTTAATTTCTATGAAATCGAATCAAAATAATTATGTTGTTAACTTTGTTGGTTTGAGTTGATTTCATGCCAACCTCCTCCTCTCTATTTTTTTTTTTCATTCATCAATTTAATCGATTTCCTTAACGAAATTCATATTTGTGATTGGAATTTTAAATTTGAAAACAATATAAAAATAATTTCCCATTGAAATCAAAAGTATTGAATGAATAAATTTGCTTACTCTGAAATATTAATTTCCATTCAAAAAAAGGTTTTAATTCTCATTGAAATCAAGTTTTTTTTTTTTAGATTAATTTGAGTTGGGAATCGATAGGGCTCTCGGGGAATAAATTCTTGTCCTCACGAAGACTTCATTCTCAAAATAATTTTGACTTGGGATTTGCCCGATTTAGTCAGATCGAAATTCATATAAATTAATAGGACCCTTCTTGCCCTCAGGAGGATTTCATTCTCTTAATAATTTTGCATAGAAATCAAAAGAAATTTACCATAATTTTGACTTGAGATTTCCCAAAATTAAGCGGTTCAAACGGGAAACTAATTCTTCAAATAATTTTGTATTAGAATCCAAAGGAATTTACATTAATTTTGACTTGGTATTTCCCAGAATTAGTCGGATCAATATCCAAAATAATTCGAGTAAAGATTTGCCCTATTAAACAGATCGTAATCTATATAAATTAAGGGGACCCTTGGGGACTCCATACTCAAAATATTTTTCCATTAAAATCAGAACAAATTTACCATAATTTTGACTTGGTATTTCTCTAATAAAATGGATCAAAATCTATATTAATTCTTGGGTACCTTGAGGATTTCATTCCATAAATAAGTTGATATTGAAATCGAAAGAAAATTACAGTAATTTTGACTATATAAATTGATAAAGTCGAACCTATTAAAAGATTTTAAAGCTTAACCAAAAAATTCTTTGTCAGATGCAAATTTATTACCGAAAAGCACACCCAACCAGACAGACCCCAACCTGAGAAGGGGGTAAGGGGCAGGGGCAGTTTTGGGTGTGTGTATGTGTGTGTGTTTGGGTATATCAGGGAACTATTTATTCATGCCAAAGGCGCACGTGTTCTAGACTCGAAAATGGGAAGGTTTTTGAGTGCCATCTGAGGTGGCTAACACTTTTAACAGACTGACAACTCGAGACCCGAGAGAGTCTTATTAAAATGCCCTGCACGCCTATGAATGGATTGAGAAGGTATTTGCATCTCATAAAAATTAAATAAAATAATTTCTACCTGTTTACCAAAATTGGTTGGGCTTTTGTTGGGCTCTGAAAAAGCTGCCTGAATCAACTAAAATTATGCTGGAATCTCTTAAAGGTATTCCGATTTCCTAGAAAATATGGCATGATTCTTTTGTTATAAATTCAAGGTGAAATCCAAATACAAAAGAAGCTAAACTAATTGAATTTTCCTTGGCTTGTTAGTCACTCCAAAAATATTATAAATCTTGTATTACTCATCAAAATTAAGATTTCTAGATTTTTAAGATTTTCAAGGATCAAAAAAAAAATAAAATGTAATTTTCTATATCTTTGCAGCTTTTGGATAGCTCCAATTGGCATGTCATTAGGCATACGCAGCTCTAGACGTAAGACTTACACTAAGAAAAAACTATTAGAAGTAAATCCATTTTTAGAAATGGAATATGCCAAATCACCTCCTGTGGGCACCAAATATGTAAGTATCCAAAATAAATCATTTATATATTTCAAGAATTAATATATTTTTTCGATTCCAATTATATAGTTCACTCAACTATCGAAACAGACAAGTATGTCGAAACGACAAGTGGAACGGTGGTGGCGTTTGAGACGGGCCCAGGATAAACCTTCGACATTGGTGAAATTCTGTGAGAATAGCTGGCGTTGCGTCTATTATTCATATAGCTTTCTATTCGGCCTTATTGTTTTATGGGATAAGCCCTGGTTTTGGGATGTCAAAAGCTGCTGGTACGGTTACCCACATCAGGTGAGTCTATCTAAAATTCTTAACAAATTGAAAAAACTTTCATCCTCATCTTCTTTTTCTATTTTTATATAGTCTGTGACAAATGATATCTGGTGGTATTATATGATTTCGATGTCATTCTATTGGTCTTTAACGGCTACACAATTTTTCGATGTGAAACGCAAGGATTTCTGGCAAATGTTTATACATCATATGGTCACCCTATTGCTAATGTCCTTGAGCTGGGTCTGTAATTTACATCGTGTTGGCTCTTTGGTCTTGGTTGTGCATGATTGTGCCGATATTTTCCTCGAGGCGGCTAAATTAACCAAATATGCTAAATATCAGAAATTATGTGATGCCATTTTTGCTATATTCACCGTTGTCTGGATTATCACACGTTTGGGCTTCTATCCCAGAATTATCTATAGGTAAATTCATTTTTTTCTTTCTATCCGAAGACTATTTTTTATTAATTATTTCTTCTTCTTTTTGTTTAGTTCATCTGTGGAGGCGCCACGTATTTTGCCCATGTTCCCAGCCTATTATATATTCAATTCGTTGCTGCTAATGCTTTTGGTTCTGCATGTGATCTGGACATATATGATTCTGAAAATTGTTATCGACTCTTTGCAAAAGGGACTTGTAAGTGATTTAATTTTACCCCCAAAATTGATCTAATCTGTAAAATCGTCTTGATTTAGATGTCCGGTGATATACGTTCCAGTGATAGCGAGGATGCCACGGATAGCGAGGATAATGCGCGCTGGACAAATGGTTCAACGCGTTCGAAGGCTAAGACGGCTTTTGCCAGCTCAAGTATATCCGGCGACGGCGACTCTGTTCTCACACGGCGTAAACAAAAACAATTGAATAACCACACAACGACCACACCCGTGTCATCATCATCAGGATCATCAGCCTCATCGTCATCAGAATCAGAATCTGGATCGGGATCTATTTCGGAGAATCGAGTGCATCCGGACTCTTCGCAGTAGAGTTTGCCAATGTTGCTAGTCTTCTTTTTTCCTTAGAGAAAGAGACAGAAGGAGAGAGGGAGGGAGAGAGAGATATATGTATATGAACATGAAGAGGACCGCAAGAGTTGGGGTAGAGAAACATTAACCAGTTAAAGAACAACAACAAAAGCAACACACAAAGAAAATGAAAAGAAAAAAAAACATAAATTAGAAAAACAACAACCAAACTAGTTCAGAACGTTTTTTATGTTAATTATTTTTTTTTTTTTTATATATATATAAATAAATAATTATTTTTTATTAAAAAAAAAATTACGCAAAATTATTATTTTTTTTTTGTTTTCTGTTTTGTAAAAAAAAGAAAAATCATGCAAGGCTATAAAAAAAATAAATAAAAAAAAAAACATGTAAAATTATTACAAAATTTTGTAATAAATTAGTTGGAGGGTTAAACTATTTTTCTTTTTATTATTATTTTCGCTGGGGTAGATTTTCAATTATTTTTTTAAGAAAAGAAAAAATAAATTAAATAAGTCGCTTTATTTATAAAACAAAAATTAAATAAATATGTGTGTGTTTTCTATTTAAATGTAATAATCGCATTTAAAAAATATATTTAAAAAACAAAAAATTAATCAATGTGAAAACTAAAAAAAAAAAAGAAACTGCTAAATTGAAAATTCAAATAAATCCAAAATTAAGAAAAACTTCTCTCGTAAATTTTTTGCTTCAAACAAAACAAAAAACCAATAACAAAATCAAATAGAATTAATTTATTGTAAATATTATCTCCTTCCAAATTATACAATCAAATATCTAAAGAAATTCAATAAAATTAAAAAAAAAAAAAAATTAAGCCAAAAAAAAAATAATTCCAATGAAAATATTTGTGAATTTTATTTGAATGAAAATTGATTTGCCCAGGAGAGTGAAAGAGAAGGAAAATGAAAAAGAGAATTTATTTTTTGTACTTTTGGAAAATTATTTTATATTTTTAGAAGTCTGTTTTGTTTTTTACAAAGTATTTTAGTATTGATAGCCGTCGGGTTGGTAGGGACGAGCGAAGGGTACCGGGGCAAATGGCACGGGTGGTGGACGCCAGTTGGTGGGTGGTGGACGTGGCGGTGGCGCTGGCATGCCGGGTGGGGCCCAGGCATTGGGTGGCTGTAGCATGCGTGGTGGTGGTGGTATACCCATAGCCGGAGGCAGCGGAGGTTGGCCGCCAGCCATGGGTGGCAGTGGTGGTGGCGGTATTGAGGCTGGGAAGGGTGTGGGTTGCGGCACAGGCGGTGGCGGTGCTATCAGATTCATATTTGGATTGGTCACAGGCACAACGGGTGGTGGCGGAGCCATCATGGGTGGTGGCGGCATCATTTGACCTGGCATCACCGGCATCATATTTTGTACGGGGGCATCGGCGAACAGTTGATGGGGGCGATCCGCATGGGCCGAGGGATTTTGGGCAGCCAGGAGACGTTCGGCTGCTGAGCCGTGACGTTCGCCTTTGGAATCCTTTTTGAAGGCATAGGATACAGAAATGGGACGATTGCAGAGGTATTGGCCATTCATGGCGTCCATGGCAGCATCGCTAGCCTCGAAGCTGGCAAAGTTGATGAAGGCGAATCCCTTGGAATTGCCCGTCTCTGGGTCGCGCATAATTTTTGGTGTCTGCAGTATGACGCCAAAGGCGGAGAATGTGTCGTAGAGTAGTTTCTCGTCTACCTCCAGGTCTAGATTACCAATAAATATGTTGGCGCCCACGTCCAGATTCTTTTGATGGGCTGAAGCCTTATTGACACGTATGGGCTTGCCGTACAGTTTGATCATGTTCATTATCTTAATAGCATAATCGGCGTCTTCTTCGCTAAGAAACTCCACAAATCCATAGCCTTGGTGCATTTGGGTGACACGATCTTTGGGCATGTGCACATTAACTGGAAGCGGGAAAAGAGAAGAATTAAATAAAACACATTCGAGTCTGTATGAAAGGGAGTAACCTACCCACTGGTCCAGCCTGAACAAACAGTTCCCAAAGTAGCGTTTCTGATACCTTGTCGTCCAGGCCACCGGCATAAATTGTGGCATCTATGAGAAAGCGCGGTAATGGGTAAATAATTGAAGATGGGCCAAATGCAAAGCCTACTTACCTTGATTACGTTCAGCAATGGGTCCAGCTGCCATTATTGACCCTTCGTTTTATTTACTTATGATAAATTTATTGAAAATTCGTCAACTTCGTTTTCTATTAGCGGCCAAAAACGTTTACAGGGAAAGTGTTGCCATTGCCGAAAACCAGAACATTTGGTGGCAGTCCTAAAATCGATAAATGCACAAGCAGTTATCGTTCTGGCCAGCGATTCGCTCATTCTGATTCGATTCGTTCAGTTCGGAACATTCAACTCTAATTTTTATGTAATGTCACTCAGCACTTTGTGTCGTTTGTTATAAGCAAAGCAAAAAGCAAAGCAAGAGAAAAATCGTGCTAGAAACCAAACCAAAGAACCGAGAGTAACTAATTTGTGCGCTGTGATGTGATATTCAATTAAAAAAAATTATGAACTGTCATCAGATATTGAGTGGTGCCTGCAATGCAGGAGACCGGTGCTTCGCAATTGGCTCCGTGGAAGGCATACCTTTTACAGTAAGAATCTTAGTTGCGTTGCTGCTGATACTGCCTACTGCCAGCTAGCTTTTCTCTGGAAGGCAAGGGGGAACTTTTGTCGCACACATTTCCCAATCTTTGTTGTAGTCATCAGATATTGTACAACTACATATTTGTCATATATTCTTGATTCTTCTACTTCCCACATCGTTTTATACAAAATATATTCCAATTGGAATAGCAGACAGGCTGGCGCATCGCGCAAAAAAAAGGCAAAAAAAAAAAAAAACTGAATACAGCAATCAGCCATCATGTCTTAATGTTTTTATTTACATATTTGTACTCGTATATTATTATATATATATATATATATATATAAGTACAATACAAATGCATATATATTATATATATATATATGCACATATATATTTGTACAGGCTGTCAGTTTTGAATGTGCAAAAAAATATAAAAAAAAAGAAAAAAAAAAATTGTGTATGACTATGTGTGTGTGTGTGTGTGTACGCGCGTTTATTTGCCACACTTGGTGGTCAATTAAATCAAACACAAATGATGAGATAGAGAATTTTGTGTAAATTCGATAACAACAACAAACGTGCTACTGCTGCTGCCTGCTTCTGAATGCTTAGCAAGTGTATGTGTATGCGTGTGCGTGTGCTTGTGCGTATGTGCGCGTGTATTTATGGCAATCTAAATGGGTGACAAAATTTATTTATTTTTTTTTTTTTTTGTTGTATTTATTTTTTTTTATTTTTCCGATAACTGCCGCCATGGAGTAAGCAAGAATTGGCTGCCAGCTCATAATCCCCATACTGATCTAAATAAATAAAAACAAAACACCCACAGATTTTACATACTCTCTGCTCTGGCTATTAATTACATTTAAAGGTCAAGTGTTGACAGTAAAAAAAAAAAAAAAAAAAAAAATACCCCTCACGTTATATGTATATTCGTATATTCAAAGTATTCGATTGGTCAGGTGGCCTTTTATGCCCTACATTTGCAAGCATATGATATACATATGTACACATCATATATATATATATATATATAAGTAGATATATAAAATTATGCATAAATATATAAATATAAAAGCAAGTCGCAAAAATACCAAATTGCACCGCTAAAATATCAGCGAAAAACTATATACAAAATCAAATTAAAATAATATAGTAATTTCAGCCATCATAAAAATAATAAATATATATAAACATATATTATATACACCAAATGTCTACAGACCATAATAAATCCTCAAAAAAAAAAAAAAAAAAAAAAAAAGTCGTGAGCACGCATTTATAATGTTTTGTATACCCTCAAACCGAAAGGTATCTAAAGTTTCCGGCCTGAATCTGACTATATAGAAAGGGTATCGAAAGAGTCGGAGGGGGGAATTTAGAAATATATTTCAATGGCCATGCAATTGAAATATTAATTACACTTATTAACGGTATAGGTAAACCCAATACCCGAAGGCCTTCAATTATTTCCATTCTCTAAGCCAAGTTTTCTTTTTTTTAATAGTAAATTCATAATTAAAACATAAAAAGTTATTGCACATTTAGCAAATATTTCCACAGCAGCTGATAATTGTTATTATTAATTAATTAATTTTTTTTTTTGTAATAAATTTCTTCTTCTTCTTACCCACTTAACCGCATATAGAAAACGTACAAATTTATTGACATTGCCACCAACAATCGTTCAATTAAATAAGCCATCCCGTATGTCTTGACTGTGTCTGTGTGTGTGTTTGTTTGTGTGTGTGTGTGATGTATAATTAAATAATAAAAATATTGGCATTTTTGTAGCACTTGCCTATTATTAAATCGCCCCCTCCCCCGCCCTGAACAAACTTGTCGGCCTTTTCAAACCTTTTCTTTTTTTCGTCAAAGAAAAATTTGACTTCTCCTCCGCCGAATAAAAAAAAATAGACATTTTGCTTGTATTGATTTATCTAAATAAGACAACCTTGATTACACAAAATTACTAAAAAAAAATAAATAAAGAAACCCTTTTTGGACACAACAGCAACAACAACAAAAAATTGAGGTGAAAGAAATGCCTGAAAGCCCTTTCCATAGTTCAAGGACGGACAAAGCTCAAAATTAATTGATGAAATTATTGAGAGAGACCCAAAAAATTCCTCTCTTAATTGGCATTTTCTATATTCCCAAATAATCCAATTATGTTTTTATCTTTATAAAAAAAATAAAGAACCTTATCGGGGAATAACTTTTGAGTCATATATAGAACCAGTTTGTGCCTTAGTGTGTATAGAGCTCAAGAAGTATTAGGGCCTTACTTGATTGGATATAATATTCTTTTAAAATTTCCTAATTCTGAGTTCTGGTTCTAACTGGGTAACTCAAGACCCCTGAGCACTAGATTGGTCAGTATCGGATTACTATATCATGTGACCTATAGATCCGTCGGTTAATTCTTGATAATTCTTGACCAAAATTCTCTTAAATTATTTATTGGGAATACTTGTACAGATAATTAGAGCTGTTGCTCTTCAGTTCCTCCGATTTCATTAAGACAAAGTAATCGGTTTTTGGTTATATCACTGACCTAACTCGGTCAATCTTAAGCAAATTTGCTGGCTCAATTGGGCCTTTATGGATATCATGATGTTTCTGGTTTCAAGTTGATCAGACCTCTGTAATATGAACTAGCCAGCCCAACCAAAATCGGTCTTGGTTATATCTCTGACATAACTTGATCAATTTAAACAATCTTGGGACCTGAACTGACTTCTATATTATATAGTAAAGCCCATCCAAATAAGCCTTGGTTATAATTCTGATATAGCTTGATCAATTATAATTCAATTTTGTACAAGAATATTCACCCCGATTATATAGCTTTAAGTATCTTGATGGAATAATTTCAAGCTGCTTGAAATGTAAAAATAATTTTTAATCAAAAGTCTTGGCCAAATCCCACTTCTTTTGGGCCAAGAGTGCTGGGCTTGTGGTCTCGGAACAAAAGATATAAATAACTTTAATAAAGATATCAGTCTACTTGTTTGGGTCTAACTGACATCAGGGCGGCCGGGTGGTTTGGTAGGAGTCGGCAAGGCAGAGTAGGGCCGGGGGCTGGGGGCTAGACCAGTAAGAAATAAATCATTATACAACGTAAATGTTAAGTTGACTTTAACGTTAACTCGTGCGGTCGGTTCCAAGCACCGAAACATAAGTACTGATAAGCAACCTGGTTGCTTGGCTAACTGGTTACTCGGATGACTAGGTTAGGTGGCTTGCCTGGTGCTGCTTGCTGGCTATCTTAGTGTGCTAATCAATGCTATTATTATTATTATTATTATATATTTTTTTTTTTTGCTTTTGTTTTAGGTGTTTATTTTTCTTGAAAAAAAAAACAAAAAAATATTGTGTGTGCCTCATAAAACCGAGATATGCCTGAGGCCAATCAAAATTAGTAGGAAAAAAAAAATTAATATATTTTATTTTTTTTTATATATTTTAGGCATACGCGGCTGGCTGCAATGTTGTCATATTGGCGAGCACATTCGAGAGGGTCCAAATTATACCGGGTGCCAATCATGGTTATGTGAAAATCTCCGCTTTGGACTGCAGCACCGATACGGGCAAGATAGCAGCTGCCTATGAGAATAAAATTTGCATTTTTGAGCCGACACCGGTGATTGAATCAAGCAAACATAATACACACTTTCTGGACTATAGGTAACTCGAGGAAAGAGGAAAAATTATTGATTGAATTGAAAATTTATTTTTATTTTCTCTTTTTTCAGATGGGTTCAGACGGGTTCCTTTACCAGTCACTCGAGTGTGGTGACCTTGTCTTGGAATTTGGAAGGTACACGTTTGCTTACCGGCGGCACAAATATACAATTATGGAAAAGCAAATCCCCCACACATCAGGAGGAGGAACATACTGGTAAATTCTTATCAATCTTGATCAAGATTAGGAATCTTTAGATTATCGATAAACTACTTTTTTTTACAGGTGTGAAATTCGAAATCGGCGAGAGCAAAGAACCGAAATTGCCGACAAATGGCCAGGGGGATGATGTGTCCACCTGGGAGAATATCTGGTCCTGCCAAACGGCCATACCCATTTATCATATGGCATTTAGTCCCGATGGCACACTATTTGCCACCTGTGGCCGCAACGATCGTCTGGTTAAGATTTGGTATGAAAACAAACAGGTGCTCTTCCCGGCCAAAGGTCTGGCGGCCAATAAGAATCCCAACAATCCCAGCGGCTCTCACGAAGATGCCTCCGGTTTGGGTGATTTGAATTTTACCTATGTCTATATTGCCCATCCACGGGCCGTATCCAATATTGTTTGGCGCAAGACCAGCAAATATATGCCGAAGGGTTCGGTGGCAAATATGCTGGTTACCTCGTGTCTGGACAATATCTGCCGCATCTGGATTGAGACTGTTCTGCCGGACGATGGCCTGGTCAATATGACACAATTTGATCCGATGGCCTCGCAGAATCCCAAGTTTCGCACACATCGGCACAAGCATCGTTTCATGCAGAGATTGAAGCATATGAAGACCTGCTTCCATATACGACGCCACATGAAGGCCGGCGTCAATGCCAATAGCAGTGTGAATCCTGGTGGACTGGGCGGTGTCGGTATGGTGGGTCCTTTGGGCAGCTCACCGGCCAGCTTTTCCAATTACCAGGGTCCGATACCGTCGCTGCCATCGTCGTGCAGTGTCCATGATTTTCATTCGTATGGTTTCCATGGATCTGGTGTGACGCCCGGCATGCATTTCCATTTGGCGGCATCGATCAATGCAGAGACGGATATACCCTTGGTGCCATCGATGCAGACCTCGGATCCGGCCAATCAGAATGTATTTATCTTGCATTGGCTCAACAACAAGGAGATGCATTTCACCCTCCAGGCCGAGGCCATACTCCAGGAGTTGACCAAAAAGGTTATAGACGAGGAAAATGGCCTTGGTGGAGGCGGTGGCGGTGGCACAGGATCTGGTGGTCATGGTGGCGTGGATTTGCCCGACGATGCGGCCCAGAAGAAATTTATGCGGGCCACCTCAAAATCCGTCTCGGTGGACGATAGCGGCGAGGAGTTCAGCAAGTATTCCCAGCACACGGCCGGCACAGCGGCCGGTCTGCATTTGAATTCCATGTCGAATACCACATCGCAGAATTCCCTAAATCCGGATAATCACAATCCCACCCAGCTGATGGACTCCCTAGACAATAAGATCGAATGTCTGCTTAGAGATTGGCACCAGAGTCCGGATCTATTGTTCGCCATCCATCCGGTGGATGGAAGCTATTTGATTTGGGTCATAGAATGGCTGGATGATTATTATCCCGGTTCGTTCCGGCAGGCGCAGGTCTCGTTTTCCACGCGCATACCATCGGCTTTTCCCCTGGGCGATGCCATGTCCATGTCCACCACGGTGAGCCTCTTCAATACGGGCACTCATCCGTTGGCCTTCAGGGATATTGCTAATAATGTGAAGAGCAAGGATGAATTCCACAAGTCTGGCCAGGACGATGCCTCCATCAAGAGTGATCAGCCCTCGCTAAACACCCGTGGCGAGGAGGAGGATGCCGCCGATCATGATCGGGATCCAGATGAGCAGCAGGATGACGATGAGACCGGAGGTGCCGATCGCAGTGCCGGTGTAAGTTCGGCCGAGCACTCTAATACCCAAGACTCGGGCGTGGGCACCCTGCCCCTGAATGTCTCGCCCTCGGTGTCGATGGTCACCAAGCACTCCAATGGCACACTCAATCTCTGGCAGCTGACCTTCGCCTTCAAGACCAAGTTCACCCAGGTCCTGAGCATTGGCCATGTGAGCCGGGCCTCGGGTCATCGGTTCCGTGTCAACGACATCACCTGTCATCCGGTCCTACCCCTGCTGGTGTCCACTTCGCATCACAATCTCTCCGACTCGGAGACCAAATCGCCCATGTCACCCTTTGAGCAGCCTCTGGTCAGCTCGGTGAGCGGCCTGCCCTCAGGTCCAAGCAATGGCGACAAGGATGTCTTCACTCCCACGGGCTTCTGCTCGGAGCTGATCTTGTGGCGTGTGGACTCTGTGGGTCCGCTCTGCCATTCCGGCGGGGTCAGCGAACTGGCCCGGATCAATTCACCAGAGATTTCGGCCTTCAGCAATGTGGCCTGGATACCCACGCTCCTGCCCAGCACCACACTGGGCAGCTATAGCAACTCCCCCTCGGCCTGCTTCGTAGCCAGCGATGGCGAGAATCTGCGTGTCTACCAGGCCGTGATCGATGCCCGCACTCTGCTGGCCGAAATTTCCTCGTCGGAGAACCTAAACACCCTGCACAAGTCACACTCGCTCTCCTCGATGATCTCGAATGCCTCGTCCACCCTCAAGGCCCAGAGATCGGCCCTGCACGACAAGCTCAAGGTGGTCTCCCAGCAGTCAACAGCCCGGCCCGGCTGCATCCTCCAACTGGATGCCATTTCGGATGCCAAACATGACTGGCAGAACACCCAGTTCCTGCATGTTTTCCAGGCCCAGCTTATAACCGGTGGCCAGCGTATAACCTCCTCCGAGCCCCACGACCTCGAAGAGCCCAAGATGAATGCTCTGCTCGAGTCGGATCTGGATGCCATTGTGGATCTCCAGCGCAATGCCGACTTCGAGGAGCCCTTCTACATAGTCAACCTGGAAAAGACCCTGGGCGGCAGTACCCTTCACATGTGGCGCATTGTTATCTCCTCCAAGCAGCAGTCCTCCTTCCTCTCCGAGACGGCCATGTATGTCCCAGATAGCAATCTAACCCAAGAGCCCGACGACAACGAAGGCGCCGGTCCCAGACGCATGTCCCAGGGAGCCGACACCCTAACCGGAGCCGAACATTTCGGCTCGCACGTGGAGGCCCCGCACATTTCCATTACCACCCAAAAGGTCTGCACCCAGGAACTGCCCCTACCCGAGGGGGTGGATGTGATACATGCCTCCCCGGCAGCCGGTCACCTCAGCAGCTCCTCCATCTATCCGGCCTGCTTTGCCCCCTACATCATAGTCACAGCCTGTTCCGACTCTATCAGTCGCTTCTGGAAATGCGAACACCAAGGCGAAGGCGACACCGAAAGCTACGTCTGGTCCGAGTGGAAAATGTTCAGCCGCATCCAGGAATCGGCCATTGAGATACCCGGCCAGCCCCTGAACATCAGTGCCGCCTACTCCGGCCGCATTGCCTGCGCCTATAAATACGGCAAGAGCTTCACCCGTCCCAACAAGGGCGATCCCGATTCCCGGTATGTCAACCTCTGCGTGGCCATCTACGAATGCGAGAGCAGCGGCGGCAGCGAATGGGTCCTCGAGGACACCATACACCTCAAGAACGTCCATCTGCCCAGGATCAACATAGGCCATGGCATCGATCTCAGCTACCTCCACGACAGCCGTATGCTGGCCAAGAAGCAGCGACTCAATCAGATGCTCCACGGCTTTGCCCACGACGAGGGCCGTTCGCCGCGCAGCGGTGAGACCACCCCAGAGCTGGCCGTCAAACAGTCGGCCGTCGCCTCTGGCCTGCTCACCGTACCCAGCTTCAGCACCCTGCAGAGTCTACGCAAGAGCATTGCCGAAAATGGCAACACCTGTCCCCTCACCCAGAAGCACTTGGTCCAACTGGACTGGGTCTCTAAGGAGGATGGCTCACATATTCTCACCGTGGCAGTGGGCAGTAAAATTCTCCTCTACACGCCGGTCAGCTCGGACATAGCCCAGGCCAATATCAAGGCCATGAAGGAATCACGTTCGGTGAATCGTCCCATTCTGCGCAAGGCCAGCTCCCTGGCCCAGCCCAACTTTGTGGACGAGATACGCTGGATGAAGTTGCGTCAGATTGACTTGCAGACAGCAGATGGGTTGCCGCCTCTGCCCATGCAGATCTCCTGGGTGCGCGATGGCATACTGGTGGTGGCCATGGACTCGGAAATGCATGTGTATTCCCAGTGGAAGCCGCACTATAGTGGTCACTTTATGGCCAGCAGTAGCCTGACGGAGGATGTGCCGGATACACGCAATCTGCGAGATGAGGACTTGCGCTCGCTGGCCAATGAGTCCACCCAGCTGAGGCTGAAGAATGTGGCCTCGATGCCGCTGATCAGCAAGGTGAGCACGGCCAATTTGCAGCTGCTGTCGCATGATAAGAAGCGTCGACTGGCCACCAGTAGTCTGGCCAATATGCCGGGACCGAGTGCCGGGGATGCTGCTTCCGATGATTACATGACGGATTTCGGGCTGTTCCAGGCCTCGCGTATAGCCTGTCCGGTGTTGCCGCAATATCATCCCAAGCAGCTGATGGAGCTGCTCAATTGCGGGAAGATACGTTGGGTCAAGGCGATTTTGGCCCATTTGGTGCGCTGCATGAGTGGTCCGGGCGTGAGCACGGCTGGCCAGGATGAGGAGGGGTATAATCGTCAGCGTAGCTGGTCACGTTCCCGCACTCTGAGCATTAGCTGTCCAGCGGATTCGGGTCTACCTGTGGAGCATAGGGGTTCCACCACCCAGATACCCGAGGAGCTGATGCTGGACTATGCCGAGATTAATTCGATACCGCCGCTGCCGTTGTGGGTGCTTTTGAATGCCGATCGGGAGAAGGGACCCGGGCAGGGTGTGCCCCTGTCCGAGGATGGCAAGGATTATGATGAGTTGTTCGATATGCACAATTCCGAAGATGATCTGGATGATCTGCTGTGCGAGGGTGAGGGCAAGCGTCAGGATAGGCGTCTCTCGTTGCCGGAGAAGCAGAGCATTTCACATTTTGGACCCCGGCAGGGTCAGCTTCTGTCCAGGCTCTTGACCCACACCCACTTGCCCGGTCTCTCCTCGCTGGATCAGATGCACTTGCTAGCCCTGGCCGATACGGTGGCCACCTGCAATACCGACTTCTCTGACAAATTTGCCTCGGACATAGGCAAGAATTCGAGCGGCGGCATGGTCAAGGATCTGGGCTCTAGTAATGCCCTCACCGATTCCCTAGACGACTGCGGCCTGCGTTTCCTCCTGGCCATGAAGCACTTCACCTACTTGCTGCGCTGCCTGCCACTCCAGCAGCGCGCCCAATTCCAGCGTCAAGGCGTCGGCACTTCCAACATTGTCTGGGCCTATCACTCGGAGAGCGAGGAGGAGCTACTGAATCTGATACCCTCCTATACCAAGGGCGACCTCAAGTGGGGCACCCTGCGTGACCTGGGTGTGGGCTATTGGCTGAAGAACATCAACACTCTGCGGAAATGTGTGGAGAAATTGGCCAAGTGTGCCTATCAGCTCAAGGAGGATCCTCTCGATGCGGCCATCTATTATCTGGCCATGAAAAAGAAATCCCTGGTCTGGGGTCTTTTCCGTTCGAAGCGTGATGAAAAGATGACCGCCTTCTTTGGCAATAACTTCGGCGAGGATCGTTGGCGTAAGGCGGCCCTGAAGAATGCCTTCGTCCTGTTGGGCAAGCAGAGATTCGAGCATGCTGTGGCCTTCTTCCTGCTGGCCAATTCCCTCAACGATGCCATCGAAGTGTGCATGAACAAGTTGGAGGACTTCCAACTGGCCCTGATCATATCCCGTCTGTACGAGGGCGACAACGAGGGCTCCTATTACCATAAGCTGCTGAACGAGCATATTCTGGGCACGGATGTGGAGACAGGTCGCTGTGATCTGACCAAGGCCCATCCGGATCCCTTCCTCCGTTCGATGACCTATTGGACGCTGAAGAAATACCAGGAGAGTCTCAACACTCTGCTGGTCAATGGAGTGGGCAGTCAGCATGCCAACTACCGGGAGGAGGATCTCCTCAAGCCGGACACCCATGCCACCAATCCGAATGTATTTAACTTTTATATTTATTTGCGCACCCATCCTCTTCTCATACGCCAGAACATAGCCCTGTCGGCCCAGGAGAAGCGCATGGCCCATGTGGTGCTCTCGGGCTTCAGCTATGCCGGAGAGGCACGAGTGGGTGGCAATGCAGGCGCCACGCCCAGTAATGACAAGCAACTACAGCTGGAGGATTCGATAACGCCCATTGAGAGGCAGTTGTACTTCACCACGGCCCATGGCCATTTCAAATCCGGCTGCCCAGCCCTGGCCCTGGAGGTGCTCAACAAGTTGCCCATGAAGATTACCGATGAATCCGGCAGCGGCAATGAGAGTCAGACTCTGGAGAATCAGCGTGAGGATTTGATAACCACAGGCATCATGGATGACTGGAGTCTGGGTGGTGGTGGTGGTGGTGCCAAGAGTGCCACAGCCAGTACGACAGCAGCTGCCGATTTTGACTGGGGTGCTCCGGTCTCTAGTGCAACGGATGAACCCAAATTCGAAATCAAATGGGATGACGATGACGACGAGGTGGAAGATGCCGAAGATGATTTAGAGGATCGTACCACTCCCAAGCCGCCGGCAGCAGCTCCACAGAGTTCTTCCGTCAAGATCGGCACGGCCAAATCGGGTGAGATCAAAATGGACATTATGGCGCAGCAGCTGAAATTTGTGGCCTGCCTGAAGATACTCATGGAAGAGCTCTCCACCCTGGCCACTGGTTTCGAGGTGGATGGCGGTCAGCTGCGTTATCAGCTATACATGTGGCTAGAGCGTGAGGTGGAGGCACTCAAGCAGCTCTGCAATTATTGCAGCTCCGAGCAGGCCGGCGAATCTGGTGAGGATCAGGGTGGCGAGGCCAAAGACAAGGATATGAATGCCTCCATCTGTCCAAATATGGAGCGACCCACCTTGCATGAGATACTCATGCAGGACAAACAAGACTTTGAGGCCAAGGTGATGCGGGCAGCCAAACGCAAACGTTGGCTCAAAGGTAAGATCAAATCCCATACAATCCTAACTCAAGATTATTCACCTCTTCTTCTTCTTCTTCCTCTTTGGTAGCTAATGAGACTTTATTGCGCACACTGCTCAGCTATTGCTCGCTGCATGGAGCCAGCGGCGGAGGCCTGGCATCGGTACGAATGGAATTAGTATTATTGCTCCAGGAATTACAGCAGGAGAAGACGCAACAGCAACTGCTTAGTCCCTTACCATTCCCCACTACGCTGCCACTGCTGAGTGCCTGTGTGGCCGGCAATAAGACGGTAATTGCCGATCCCATCAAGTACCTGCAGTCGCAGACGGTGGACATGCTCCAAAGTATTATCAAGGTCCTGCCCTTCCCGGGTATTGAGACAAGTGCTCTCAGCGAGATCTTCGTGTTGAGGGACTTGGCGGTGGCTTTGTCGTCGTGCATCTACCAGTCGCTCTGCGATTCGGAGAGCTTTGTGGTTAACAATTCCACATTCAATGGTTATCCTAGTCCGGGCATTGAGAATATAGCCAAAATTAATTCATCGTTCGAATGCTCCTATCTAGTGGGCAGTCGGAATGCCTATGGGCGGCGACGCAAGTATTCCACAGACGAGCCGGCCGGCATTTGCACTACCCCATCCAAATGGCCGGGAGTGACCAATTTACGGGCACTGTTGGCCCGCGAAAAGGATGAGGATGTGCCCAAGCTGAATGTGCTGCTGCTGGAATCATTTGTGTCCACCTATATGGCTTTGTTCATCTATTCCCTGTCCACCTGCGACAGCCGTCTGCTTTATCGCCTGAGCAGTCAGAATTTCACCAATGACACCTGGTCGACCCTGTTTGGTGGCGGCATGAAGAAGCTGCTAATCAAACCGGCTCCTCCACCGCAGCCCCAGCAAATGGCTGGACAGGGCAATAGCGGCACGGCTGGAGCCTCTGGCGAGGAGGCAGGCGATGAGTACAGCGTCTGGAATACAGTCACCTCGATTACCAAGCAACGCATGAAACTGAATATGAAAATCCTGGGCAGCTTTAGTCACACCAGCACTTCCAGCAATATGAAAGAGGATAAGCCTACCTATCGTGAGCAATTCATGCCGCCCGAAACATCCATGCTCTCCTACTTCCTAACCAAACCCCCAAGCACGGGTGAGTCAATACCCCCAGACACACACAAACAAACACAGACATAATTATATATATATATATTTATTTGTATTGGTTAGATTGCGATGATTATGATACCGATGAGTCGCACGAGTCGGAGAACGATGAAGAGGAGGAAGACGATGACGATGTGAATGTTAGTCGCACACAATTAAAGTCCAAAGACAATACCGAACACACCAATCCCAATTCATATTCCTGGAGCATTTTGCGCTTGGCTCTCATCAAAATCAGTACGCATAAAATTCAGGAATTCGTCAAGGTGGCCGGCATTGAGCTGCAGGGTAAATATATTTACAGAGAAAAAGATTTTCCCTTTGATTAATTTTGATCTGTTGTTTTAGATTTGCCTGTGATTAGTCCCCTGTCGCATGAGGTGTTGCGAACCTTGAACCGCTGGCAGGATTATGCCTTGAACGATTTGATATCACGTGGACCGCCCAGTCGCACCTATATACCAGGTTGCTATGCCGAGAGCGGCATCAATGGCTTGGCCATACACAAATATCGTTCATTGTTGAATCCGGAGAATACGCCGTTTGTGTCGAGCTCTTCGGCTGGTTCCATACGACGCCTTTGGCATTATCTGGTGCGCCAAGAGCCCACACAAGATGTCTTCATCAAGAGTATTTTTGGCAAGAACCCAGAGCCCAGCACACGCAGCTCACACCACACACACGACAATGAAGCCGACGAAGGTGAGAAAAAAACTAAGAAAAAATAAACAAAGAAATTCCTTTTAATAAATTTTTTATAAATTTTTATTGATCAGGTCAATCGCATTCAACCAACGAAAATACAGATCAGATACGCATTATCCATAAGGATCACGAATCGATTTTATCATTCTGTTTGAAAAATAATACCTCTTCCATGATTGCCTTTGCCAATCCGCGTGAAATTCAAGAATTCGATATTTCCTTGCTATTGGAATCACCCAATTGGTATGAAGACGAATGCGACTATGAAATGATGAACCTATCCAAAGATGCTGATACCAACAGCTCAGCCTTTCTCATCATTCAAAGCCAGGATCAGCAGTGAGTATTATAAAAAAAAAAAAAAACAAAAATATATATCTAAAAATTTTCTTGCCTACAGAAATCAATTTGGTAACAATAGCAACTTTAGCGATCCCAGTGTGAGCACTCAAAGTGCCTCCCAATCTGGACGAGGCACTTCTATGGTAAAAAAGAGAAGAATTCGTTTCCTTTCCATTTAATCCAATTTGAACTGGCTTTCAGGTCTTGCGACACAAAGTGGACAATGTGAAGCGTATGAGCGCTCATCCTCTGATGCCGCTGTATCTGACTGGCGGCCAGGATGGCTCTGTTCAGATCTGGGAGTGGGGACACCAGCAGCCAGTTTGCTGTCCCAGAACCTCGGGCACCTTTGCCAAGGTCACACGCTGCCGCTTCTCCGAGCAGGGCAATAAATTTGGCATCGGTGATGGCGATGGCAATCTAAGCCTTTGGCAGGCCGGCATCGCCTCCCAAAATAACCGTTCTTTTATTGTGAGTTCGATTTATTCTCAATTTTGTGCAAAAGTAAATTAATTTGACTTTATGTGTTTTCAGACTTATCAGTGTCACAATAAGACCCTGTCCGATTTTGTATTCCTCGGCTCTTGCAGTCTCCTAGCCAGTGGTGAGTTTCAGATTCTTTAAACCCATAAAAAATATTTTATTCATTTTGACATTAAATTTTTTCCAGCTGGTCAAAGTTCAGAAAATAAGAATATTAACATTTGGGATACCCTGTTGCCGCATAAGAAATCCTGCGTATCTGGTGGGTTTTTTTCCTCCTAAAATTTAGAGAAATTTCTAATTTTTATATTTTCCTTGGTAGCTTTCACCTGTCACGATCAGGGTTCATCTTGTTTGGTCTTCGCCCCGCAACATCAGGTCTTGATTTCCTGCGGCAAACGCGGCGATGTTTGTGTATTCGATGTGAGACAGCGCACACTCCGTCATCGTTTTCAGGTAAAGCCTCTCAGAGATAATGCTAGTTATTTTATAACAAACTAATCAATTGATATTGTTTAGGCTCACGACAATGCCATCAAATGTATTGCTTGCGATCCCCATGAAGAGTTCTTTGTCACTGGCTCCGTTGAGGGTGATATTAAGGTAAAGCCCAAACCAAAAACTAAAAGATTTGTAATAATTTTTGATGTATATATTTTTGATTTTTTTCAGATTTGGGATATGAATCAGTTTATGCTTATAAATACCTTCCCACATGAGCATACCAAAAATGGATTCTTCAAGCATACCGGCCAGGGTGTCAGTCAGGTGACTGTGGATCCCTTCGGTCGTTTGTTCTCCTGCGGCTCTGAGGGCTGCATGAAAGTGCGTTTATTGGTGGAAAAAGATAATATTGTCCACTCGCTGTATTAAAACGAAAACTACATCAACAACAAAAACAACAGAAACAAAAAACTTTAACGAAAACGAAAACACCACAACCAAACTGCTTGTGCATGGAATTGTATGTTTTGAATGTGTGTGTGCGTGTGTGTGTGTATGTGATTTATTGTATGTGTGTGTGTGGGTGAGTATGTTTCCGAGAAGACTAAAAAAGGAAAAAAAAGTATCTAATTTGTTAAACTTGTTGGTTTATTTGTTTTGTAATAATTTTTTTTTTTAATAATATTTAAAAAGAAAATATATATATATATATATATTATATATACATGTTATGTATATATTTTTGTTCTGGCTTCTTTGTCTTTTTCCACCTCAACGTTTTTTAACGAATCGACAATTCGTTTATATTCAATGAGTATTTCCTAAACAGACTATTAAAAACAAATTAAATCAAATTTAAATATTAAAAAATCTAAAAAAAAAAAATAGCAAAAAAAAAAAAACAAATATACTATTCTATTATAAATATACAAAGAAAAAGAAAATATATCTATATATATATAAATATTACATACCTACATATGCTTTAAATCAATTATTAACTAATTTATTATACAAGACATTCTTCAGTATGGTAAATGAATTATATACTTATTAATCTATTATTAATATGATTATTGTATTATTATTATTATTATTACTATTATATATGTCTTTGTGTTATACAACAACAACAACAAACTGTGCAAAAAATTTTGTCTGTTAAATAAATCAAATATATTAAAACAATTCAACAACAAAAAAAAAAGAAAAAAAACAAAATTAATTCAATTTAAATTTTTGCTGTGGCTTGTGAAGAATTTCCTCAGCTGGTGTTTTTTTGGGCAGCACCAAGAAGTATGCCACACTTTTGTTTCATAGTTCAGCTTGCTACTGATTGCTGCTCGCCGGGTATTTGTGAGGTGTAAAAGTATTCAAACTGAGTGCGAATCTGAATGAGTTCGTGATTCGTGAATGATTTGAATGAAAATCTAAAATCATAATGTGCGTTAAGTTAGCATCGGTCAGTTAGCGTCATTTAGAATTTACCTAATATATTTGTTTATAAATGTATAACTAAAAGACTTTTGATGCAGAGTTATGCAAAATTAAAAGCGGTACATAATAAAAATGGCTTCTTGTTGAAAAATTGGGATACCCACATTTTTGTTAATATCTCAAACATAAGATTTCGTGCTAAAATGCACGACATACCACCGTTAAGAACGGAATGTTGATAGCGTTTCCACAAATTTTGGTCAAAATCGTCGGCAACGTTTTTGAAATATTCACTAATTTGTGTGCCTGCCTCGTCGTCGAACCTTTGCTCATATCTTTTTGTACGGATTTTGTGCAAAAATGCAACGGTAGACCATCGTAGTGCTGGATATTTCTAGTATGTAATACATGAAAATCATTAAAATCATCGGTAACGTTTTAGAGAAAAACATTAATTTGTTAATGCACATTTTAAGTTCATATATGAACCAGATGTTCCGAACGGAATAACATTCAGTGTTGGGCAGCGCAACTCAACATGCCTAAGACCGTTAATATGAGCTGGCCTAACATGGCGTTAACAGAATCCAAGCTAACAGTTTGCTATATGATTAATAAAATACGTAATGTAAAGTAATGTGTTATTATTAAGGCTACGCTATATTTTTGTATATTTAAGAAAAATTGTCGAAATTCGTATTTTTAAATTGGGCGCGAAATTCACACATAGTTGCATTTAGCCCATATAATTTCCTGGCAAGAGATGGCAGTGCATTCAATTTTTTGTACAACAAAGAAACTAGAGTAATATATATTTTTTTTTAAATATCTGTGTATTTATATAGAATTTAGTATTCAAATTAGAAACTAAATAATAAATAGTATGAAGAAAGGAATTAGTTGACTGATTGACCTCAATGGAAAATTAATTCTTCTTTTTTTTTTTGTCTATAATTGAGGATAGCTAAGAGAAAATACATACACACATAAATGTGCCAAAATACCTTATTTTTAGGGAGTTTACATAGACATAGTTTTTTTTTAGTTGAATACAATATATATAAGTATACATACACTCGCATAAACTAAAGTTAATTTAATTTAGAAATTTTCTGTTTTTGGCCAAAATTGTCGTCATCCATAGGGGTTTGCTTTTCTCAACGTTCATAATAAACGCGATAATAGAGCGTTTTTGAACGCCAAATGCTATAACTGTTATCGAATTTAAGCAAATAGACACCTTCACCAGGATAAGAGTGCGAGCCGACATAAACCTCATTGTAACATTCACGTCGATATATTGGAACTATAATTGAAATGGGCGCTTTCGAATTCACACCCAAATTCTGGTTCAAGGCATTGCGATCCTGTGACAAAGAACCAGACTCCAAGTCCTCCGTGGTCGATAGATAATCCTCATCCACACAATCTTCATCCTCATCGCTATCGCTGACATGGACGGTGACCTCATTTGTAACTGGCTTGGCCCATTCGAAATAAATGCCAAAACCAATATCATAATTATCGGTGGCGAATTCCCAAAAAATGCATTTACCATTCATATTGGTGGGCACGCGTACCTATTCAAAACGAAGTCAAATTAATTTGTTTTTAATTTCTGAAAAAGATAATAAAACTCACCGTGACAGTGTCACCATGTCCTATGGTAATCACCCCATCACCATCACCTGCCGAAACCTCCGCCTTGAATTCCTCAATATCCGGACGTGTCCAGATTTTGGCTGGCCTAATCATCACATAATCATCGTATTCATCACTTGCAGCATTTCTTGTCTCGCCCTCTGGCAGCTCTGTCTGCTCCTGTTGTTCCGTTTTCTCTTCCTTGAGCGTTTCCCTACTCGTCTCATTTAAATCCAAGCCGCCCATGGCATTCATCAAATCCACATCGACATTTTTGGCACTAATGTTGTTGCTATTATTATTGTTATTGTTGTTGCTGCTATTTCTACTATTGTTGTTGTTGGGACCAGCTTCACTCGACTCCATGGCAGCTGCCCTATCCCCAGACCCAGCATCCATGGCATCCGTTGTGCCGGCCACCTTCTCCGTCTGCTGCTGCTGTTGCTGTGGCTTCTGTTGCTGATTTTGGTTCTGCAAGTGGAGCTGCTGCATGTATTGGTGGTAATGTTCCCGCTGCAATTGATGTATGAGTACAGCCTGTTGCTCGGGATTGCCTGGAAACTGTTTCTCAGCGTAGACCTGGAAGGAAAGACCAATGTTTACCCAATTGTCCATGTTCTAATTCTGAAAGTGTGTGCTTTGCTTAGAAGGTTGGGGACAAGCAAGCCTTGGCCTCATTTGGCGCACCTTTGACAAACAATAACTGGCCTTGACACAGACAGAAAACAGACAATTATTAATTAATTATTTATGTGCTCCCACCAGCAAGGTTGGCTGCAAAACTCACTAAATTATATTAAAACTCTTTTGAGAACCTTTGAAGCTAACCTCGTTTTTTATGACTTTTTAATGAGCTTTGCTCTGTAAAAGTGACACGTTCTATGGTTCGGTTCGGGTCACAAACAGAAAGAAAAAACAAAAGAAATTCTTTTGAAAGAAACAACAGGTGCATTTTTTTTTTTACCTATTTGGACTTGTCTGCTGATATTTTACGGGTTATGGGGGAGTTGGGTAAAATCGATTCAAGCGTAAACTTTGCGGTTTTTAGCATACCGAAATTTTGGTTTTACCTTAAATTGCTGATATGTTTGCTTGTTGAGGGCATCCTGGAGCTGGCGTCGTTGCATTTCTTCTTTGTAGCCCTCTTCGAGTAGTTCTTGTTGCTCGCGTTCGTGTTTTTCGCGAGCCTCCTTCTCCTGCTCCATGCGACGCAGCTCAGCCTTAAGGGTCTCGTTGCGATCTTGACGCACGGCTTCGATATAGGGACGAAATGCACTGCACATGGTATCCAGGAGGTCGATGAAGCCCTCCATGGCCTGCTCTCGGCTGATGTCGCCGAGCAGCTGCCAGTGCTGCTGGCGATCTCGGCCAATCACATCGAATACTCCGAGGGCCGGGGCATGGTTTATGTTGAAGGGCCCCAGGGAGGCCTGTTGCTTGAAGGCTATCAGCTTGAGGTTATCTTCATAGGAGAGGTGTATGGCTTTGCCAGACTTTTCTGTAATGATAAATGTAAATTACATTTGGAAGGCTTCTTCTTTGGCCGAGTCTAAGATTTACGTTTATAAAATGTAAATGCCAGACGATAGAGTTCGGGTAGAGGAAACCCCCATTTTTCCAAAGCCACTGTTGGGGGCGTAGCCGCCAACTCTGTCCTGTTTTCCATGTCCCTACAAAACTTGTTTGCTTAATATTTGTGTTTATTTAACTTCTACATAAAATATGTGGATTTTTATCGACCTAAACAAACTATCGATGTTGGGGCAGTGCGATAGAGCGATAGGCCAGAGTTTACTGAACTTAACCTGATTTTGTAATTGATTAAGATATTTGAATTTTGCTAATTTATTGTATAATGTTTTTTGAAAATTTGGTCTTAAAATTAAAATCTGGGCCAAGTGTTGACAAGTTTTAATTTGTATATAAATTGAGATGAGATTAAGTTTCCAAGTTAGCTAAAATTTTTGAGAATATTTTTAAGTTCAAATTAGGCAACAAAGCTTTTGAAACACCTAAAAATTGCATATTAAATTTTATTTAAAGTAAATAAAATAAATTTTTTTCTTTGCCTATCGATTCGGACATTTAAATCTGTTCATTGACAAGTTCGTCAAAAGAACCTTTGCTGTTATCGAACCTTTGAATCGGTTAAGAACAAATGTTTTCATAGTTTTGGTTGTTTTGCTTTGCACGTGCGCTCCGTTTGCAGAATTTGAAAAGGAAACAGCAATTATTCAAAATGACTCTAGGTAGTACACGTTACTTTTTGGCTGACCTGTCCTCCAGAGTGACAGAGCAGGACCTGAAAGACCTATTCCAAGATTATGGCCAGGTTGAGCGTGTGGAATTGAAAACGAAAGAACAATTTGTGGACAGCGGTCAAACAGTGACCAAAAGCATTGCCTTTGTTACCATCAAGACAGATGATGCCAACTACTGTGAGTTCTAAAGTTTTTATGAAAAGAATAAAATTAATAGCTTTAAACTATTTCAGGCTTAAATGAATTGAATTGGCAAAAGTTGCACGGTTCCAAGTTGAAAGTTTCCCTAGCCAAGGAGTCATTTTTGGATCGTCTGAAACGTGAACGGGATGAGAGTCAGAAGACGGAGCAGCCATCAGTAGATGACGGTAACTATGCCCCAGGAAAATCCGAATTGTTAGCTCAAAGTGGTCACAACAAAAGACGCGTCTTTGGCGATAATGAAGAGATTGGCGATGATGAAGTAGCACCCGAGCTCTTAATAACCAAGAGACGTGCCGTCAATTCCCTCTACAATGGCAAGGTGAGCTTGGCAAAGTTAATTAACTAAACTGTATCTAAGCCTGTCCCTTTGCCTTCCAGATTGTCATTCAGCAGGAACACGATGTCAAGCCCATCCATGTGATCGAGCACCATAAAAAGTCAAAGGCCAAACAGACCTTGGATGTCAAATCTTCCATAGCCGATAGCAAACGCAAAGAGTCACTGATTAAAATGAAACAAGAGCACGAGCTCAAGAAATCTGTGATCCAGCAATCACTGGCCTCCATAGATGGCGGTCTCTCCAAACGAATCAAGTTCAGTGATGCCGAAGAGGAGGACGAAGAAGAAGAGAAAGTCAAGCCAGCCACAAAGAAATCCGCCCTCTTCGATGATGAAGAAAGCGAAGCAGAAGAAGATTTCGCTTTGCCCGATTACAAAGGCAAAAAAGGCGAGCGCCTTTTGGAAATGCAAAGCAAACAAAGTCTCGATCCCAGATTTCGTATAACTGAGAACTTTGTCGAAGAGGACGAAGAAGCCGGAGAGGAGCAGCAGCCCGATGCAACGGAAGCTCAAGAAAGTGAACGCAACTGGCAAATGAACATACTGGAGCAGGTGGTGGGCAAGAAATTAGATACCACCAAAGCCACTAAAAATAAGAAAATGTTACGTTTCGATCCGGCCAAAGAAGATCATCAGAAATTGCTACGTCAGAAGACCACAAAATCACAAGAGACCCAACCCAAAACGGACAAGGAGAAACCAGCAGAACCGGCGCCAGTTTCAAAGACTGCCTTCTACATGGTCACAGATACCCTGAAAGAATCTCTCAATATGCGTGGTGAGGGCTTCAGTCTGCTGGACATGTTTGGCTCCAAAAACGAAACGGAGCTGGCCCAACGCCAAGACCAATTGGAAAAGTTGAGCAATGAGAAGATTCTGGTCAATAAATCCAATAAGCTCGGCCTAGGCGATTTGAATCCCTTCATCTATGATTCGTCCGACAGTGAAGGCGAGGGTGAAGCTCTGCCCGAAGATAACACCGATCCCACCCAGAAATCCGACTCGAAAACCCCAAAGCAAAAATCCAAGAAAAATAAAATTTCAATGGAAACCTTTTTCATTTCCAAAAATGATGTCCGCCTCAAAGGTAAATTGAGATTCATTTTGAAAATTATTTTTCTTATAAATTTTTTTTGAATTTTTCAGAGGGCGCCAAATTCTTCAGATTCGATAAAAAGGATCATGAAAATGTTGACTATGATCAGGTGCGCAGTCGTCTGAAATTGTTGATAACCAATAAAATTGCCAAGACCAAGAAGAATCTACCCGGCGCCGGTCAAAAGAAGCTTAAAAATAAAACTCGAAAACGTTGAAATAATTTTTCAAATTTTTTTTTTTAATTTTTTCTTTTCAAAAAAATATCTCTTTGTTTTTTTTTTTTTTTTTTTTGTATATATTTAAGCTAAGATTAAAAAAGAAAGAGTGTGACAAAAAAAAAAAAAAAAATAGATTTCATGTAAGTTCCTTGCACAAATGCATTTGAGCCCCAATTTAGCTCCAATTAAATTAAATATTTAACATTAAAATTATATTTAAGTCAATTCATATTTGGTAAGTTTAGTTTTTTTTTTTGTTTTGTTTTTTTTTTTTTTTAAGAACGTCAACCTCGATATAAAGAGCCGAGTAGTTTTGTTAAAGAAATATGCTGGGAAAAGAGGAAGAAGTCAAGGGGAGTCTTCTTCCGAAAATTTTGAGACCTAAAACTGTTGCTTTCCTTTTGGGGTTACTGGGCTTTTCTTGGGTTAAATTTGACAATTTGAGTAGGGGGAAAAAGTCCAACAAAATTTTGAGTCCTAAAACTCTTGTTTTTCTTTTGAGATTCTTGGATTAAATTCGGTTTCTAAAATTCAGAGAAATTTTTTTTTTGACATTTCTTAGACTCTTAGCAAAATTTTGAGTCCTAAAAGTGTTGCTTTATTTTTAAGATTCTTGAGTTGTTCTTGGGTTAAATTCGGATGCTAAATTAAACTTGGGGGGAAAAAAAGTCCTAGAGATCTCTTTATTTTTCTCGGGCTAAATTTGGATCCTAAAATATTTTTGAAAAGTCCTAGACATCTCCAATTTGGATTCTATGGTCTAACTTTTGGGGTTTTTCACAAGTTTAATTCGGTTCTCAAATTTTATATAGAAGTTGGAGGGAACTTAAGATTTCTTACAAAAAAGTCTCAGAGCCTTTTTAGAATTGCTCCTTAATTCTGACTGACTATGACTTTTCCTTGAGTTTTATTTGAGTTATAAAATTTGATATAAGAAAGTTGGAGGGACTTTAAGAGTTCTTTCATAATTTTCAGATCTCAAAATTGTTGCTTTACTTTTGGAATTCTTGAGTTTTTCTTGTTCTAAATTCGGATTCTAAATTTTTATATAGACGTTTAAAGTTGGGGGAAAAAGTCCCAGAGATCTCTTAGATTTCTACCAAAATTCTGAGATCTAGAACTGTGTTTTTACTTTCGGATTCTACAACTTGATATCGGTCTAGTTGGAGGGTACTTTGAGTCCTGGACATATCTTAAGCTTCTACCAAAAATCAGAGACCTCAAAATTGTTGCTTAACTTTTGGGGTTCTTGGAGTTTTTCATAAGTTAAATTGGGTTCTCAAAGTTTAATAGAAAGTTAGAGGAACCATTCATTAGAGAAAATTCTTAGAGACTCTTCTTAGACTTCTAATGAAATTCTGACACCTAAAACTGTGGTCTTACTTTTGGGTTCGAAAAATTTTATATAAGAAAGTTTGAGGAACCTTTTAGGGAACAGAAAAACTAGGAGTCCTAGAGGTCTTTAGACTTCTTCAAAAAAACTGAGACCTTAAACATTTAGGGCTCTTGACTATTTGATAAGTAAAATTGGAATTCTAAAATTTGATATAGAAGTTTGGAGGTAACTTATGGACCTAGAGATCTCTTAGACTCTTAACAAAATTTTGTATAGCAGGTTGGAGGAAGGAATCCTTAGACTAACTTGACTTTTTCATTATCTAAATTTTTCAAAGTTGTCGGAATTTCTTGGCCTAAAAAAAAAAAGATCTATATAATATCTTAAGTATAAGCTCAAAAGATCTGACAAAATAAATAATATATTGCTTTGTTTGATATCACCAGCATATATCTTTGGCTTAAGACTAGAGAATAAATTTATTGGTCTGGCACAAATATTGCGACATCGGTTTCAAGAATTAGCCTAAATAGGTTTGTTTCATAATTAATGAATTAATTAAGTTTTAAGCACATTTTGTGGCTTTAAGTAAAAATTGCAAATCTCATGTAAAAATTCGAGAATTATCGAGAATCTCGTCTTTGGCACTACTTTCAATTAATTGAGTGGTGGTGGTGGTGGGGGAAGAGGGAGATGGCTTGTGATGAGAGGGGGAGGAGTGAGGAAATGGTTTAAAATGATTTGTTGAGAGCATCTATTTAGGGCGTGGCCTCCTCCTCCTCCTCCACCTCCTCCGCGTCATCGTCTGGCGCTTCGGCGGTATCATCGGCCAGAACCAGCAGGGGCTCCTCCTCGATTTGAGTGGGATTACTGGGATTGGCTTTGGCTTCGACGCTGGCACTGTTGGTATTGTCGTCATTGGCTTGATTTGCAGGTCTGGGACTGGAGCAGGGTGAGCTGGTAATTGGCAGGGGTACCAGAGAGTCGGCATTATTTTCCGCCAACTCGTTGAGCGCATTCTCCGCCAGCAATCGATGGGGGCTTATAACCCGCGGGCAGTTGGTTGTCTCAGTTGCGATTGTTGTTGTGGCTGCTATTCTCGTTGCTGTTGTTGTTGTTGTTGTTGTGGGGGTATTTGTATTCTTATTGGCCGCCAGGGTCTCAATGGCAATGACGGTGCGTTCGAGCAGATTCATGAGTCGCTCTTCGCGGGCATCCATACGCTTGAGTAGCTCCTCGTCCCGTTTCTCACGACGCTTCAAATACTCAATCAGTTCATAGTTGGTGCTATCGCCATCTGTGGAGGTGGATAATTTCCGTTTGCCACTCTTCATGGAGACGGCCGAACTGCAATCTGATAGATTATCTGTATCCACTATGACATCGGGATGCAGTATATTCGGGTCTATGCTGGGCGAATAAAAGTTCTGTGATCTGTGAGGAAATCAATCAAAAATTTGATCAAGATTTGGGAGATATTCTATAAGGGATTCTATCCTGAGATTCCTGAAAAGTCTTCAGGATCCTAGCAAAACTCACCCATTATAATTTGTCTGCATTAGTTGTATATCATCTGGATTGAACTCACCTTCGGACAGGGGCTCTGACCTGGAAAGTATTTGGATTTAGAAACTTCTCAAAATGGGCATATTTTTACTTACTTCATGGATATGTTATTTTCATTGTTGTGCAAGTTGAGGGCTCCGTTGCAGTCCTTTTCATAGTCTGTGCTATCATTGGGCTCATCTAGATGGTGATCCTTAAATGCTGCATTATGTGCTTCCTCCTCCACCACTAGACAAAGATTCCCAGAGCCGAGATTACTGCCGCCAATACCAACGCCACCCCCACCACCACCACCACCGATGCCATTGCCAAGGCTGCCGCCGACACCGACACCGCCACCGCTGCTGGCCACACCATTGACTCCATTGTGTAGCTGAAGTTCATGATGCTTTTGGGCTGCTACGGCGGCAGCTGCTGCTGCCGCAGCCACTTGCAGCTGAAGGGGATTCTCATCGTAGACATTCACACCCACACCGCCCAAATTGCCATTGGTACAGTTGCCCTCGCTCAGCTGAGTCTCCACAAAATGATTGGGTAGAAATCTTTCCAGCTTGCTGGCGCCTCCGCTCTGCGAGGAGTCTGTGGACTGGGCTAGGCTCTGCAGCAGATTGTGCTGCTGCGGCGTCAGATTGTCCTTGTTCAGAAGTACACTCAGCTCGGCCGCCTGCCGCCGTCTCTGATAATAGGAGAGTTCATTGTGATTCTTGGAGATCAGGGCAAGTCGCTTGATATTCGAGCCCCAGCATTCGCCGCGCTGCTCTTCGATCTCCTTGAAGAGGAACATATAGGGCCAGTTGCGTCGGACATGTCGCTCGGGATTCTTTTTGAGCTGTGTGTAGATCTTCTTGAGATTCTCATAGCGATTGCAGCACTGCTTGGCTGTCCTTTTTCGGGCACTGAAACGATTGAGGACCTCGGCCACCATTTCCCAGACGCTGGCATGATTCTTTCGGTTGGACTGAAAGGCGCTCTGGATGCGCTCCGATTTGACTATGTTCAGAAGGGCCACCGATTCGGGTACATTAAAATAGCTCTCGGGTGTGCGGGGGGCACGCTGGTGATGATAACTGCTCGTCACACTAGGCGGCGTTTTTGTCTCCTAAAGAAATTTCACAAAAAAAAGTTGAGTTAATTTTTGAAAAGGTTCTTGGATTAGCTTTGAAAAGATCTCAAGGTCCTATTGCTTTTGAATCTTATCTCGGCTATAGCTCAATAATTCTGAGAAGTTATTTCCGATTTGAATGAATGACTCGATAAACCGGAGAGTCTCACACGAGCTTTATAATCTTTCTGCTTTTGTTTTTTTTTTTTTTTTTTGAAGTCGTGTGATTTCCCTTTTATTGATTCCCTGTTTGAAAGGATCTCAAGGCCCTAAAAATTAGCCTATTGCCTTAGAATCTCATCTCAGATTTTACTTAAGATTTCTGGAAAGTGATTTCCGATTTGAATGAATGACTGGATAAACCAGAGGGTCTCACACGAGCTTTATAATCTTTCAGCTTTTTTATTTTTTGAATCGTGCGATTTCCCTTTTATTGATTCCCTTTTTGAAAGGAACTCAAGATCCTAGCAAGTCACCTATTGAATTAGAAACCCTCTCGACTATTTTTTAAAGATTTCTGAGAAGTTATTTCCGATTTGAATGAATGACTGGATAAGCCGGAAAGTCTCACACGAGCTTTCTAATCATTTAGTTTTTTTTTTTAAGTTGTGTGATTTCCCTTTTATTAATTGTGACTGATTTGGGAAACTGCTTAAAATTGAAGAGTTGACTAAACTTTAATCAATAAAATCTGAAATCGGTGCTATAATACTGATTTCCCTTTGATTAATTGGGACCTTTTTGGCAGATCGTTTGATATTGAAAAGTTGACTAAACTTTAATCTATAAAATCTGAAATCGGTTATATGATACTGATAAGCCCTGAATACGTCTTAAATTTTTTCTTTAATCTTTCTAGGTTAGGTCGACTTCTTAAATCGAAGTAAATCTAAACTTGATTTTTTAAGATCTCAAAAAAAAACCTTGAAAGTTCTAAAAAAAAAAAACAGCTAAACTTTTCCTTTCCATTGGCTTTTCAGGGCCAGTTTAGGAATCTTAAAAATTTTTATAAAAAAAAAGAAGAAGAAGAGCGAACAAGGTTTTGCATTATTCAGATTTACTTACCATTTGAAAGAGGAAAACAAAAAACCAACAACAACAAAAACAATTTCTGTTTGAGTCAGCAGCTTTTGCTTTGCAATTTGCTCTTCTTCTTCTTCTTCTTCTTCCACTTATTCAGCTTCTTCCTCTTCTGCTTGCTATTGTTGTTGTTGTTAGATTATTATTATTATTATTGTTGTTGTTGTTGTTGTTGTGGTGCAGCCTAAAATGAGAGTGAGGTTTTTTTTTTGTTTTTAGATTTTTTGAATTTCTCGAAAATTGTTGGCAACAACGTTTGCCTTTTTCTTGGCGAGTAAAAATTAATATTTTCTTATTGTTGTTGTTGTTATTGTTTGACTAGGCTTATCCCGTTATAATAGTGAATTTTTGCTCTCACTGTTGCATTTTTGTGATTGAGATCAAAACGGGACTCAGCGTTGTCTGCTTGCGCCTGTCTACGCTGGCAAAAGAGAAAGAGGGAGCGAGAGAGAGCGAGTGAGAGAGAAAGGTAGAATCTGAGTGAGTGTTGCGTTGCCTTTTTCTACGTGTTTTTATTTTCAGTTTGGTTTCACTTTTTTTCTGTTTTTGTTTTTTTGAAATGTCTGTTGCCGCTTTTTTTTTTTTTTTGTTCTTTATTGTTGTGGTTGCTGTTGCTCTTATTGTTCTTGTTGTTGTTGTTATTGTTGTTGTTGTTGTTGTTGTTCAAATGACTTGGAGGCAGAAAAACGGTTTAAAAATAACGCACTTGTATTAAGTACACATGTGTTGCCGTTTTCTTGGACCGATGATTTCGGTCTCTCTCTCTCACTCTCTCTCTTTCTGTCTTTCTCTCTCTTTTTATAATGCCCGGTGAGTGGTCACATTCTGGTCTCAGTGTAAGTTATTTTTTTCAACACAAAAATCAAATCAAATTGATTTTAAACGCTCTTTACTAGTTCTTGTTCTTCTTCTTCTTCCTCCTCTTGTTGTTGTTGTTGTTGTCAAAAAAAAAAAAAAAAAGTCGAGGCGACGGCACAGCAACGGCAAGCGACGACTATTAATATTTAGAAGTTAACCTTTTAGCCTTTGGTATGGCGCGGCAGCGGGAATGGCGACAGAACCAAAACACAATAAAAAAAAAAATGAAAATATATATAGCTATATATATATAGATCAACTCAATACATGTGATTTTCAGACTAGTAAATAATTATTTATGTATTTAGAATTTAGTTGGAGCTCAACGAGTCAAAACAAGTAAATAAATAAATAATACAAAAACAACAACAACAACAAAAACATAAAAAGAAAAATTTCTTAGGCTTTTGTTCTTGTTGGCTCACCAACTATGGGTCACTTATATATATATATATATATGATATATATATATATGTGCATTTTGCACTTGCACCAGGCACATTTTTTTTTTTTTTTGTTGCAATATTTTTTTTTTTTTTAATTATTATTTTTTTATTTTATTCACTCTCCGGGCACTTTGCACTCCTCTCAGTCACTCTCTCTCGCTTTTTATTTATTTATTTATTTATTTTTATTTATTTATTTTTTTTTTTGGTAAGACTTACGCTCACGTTTTGCATGTGTGTGAAAATGCGTGATGCTTTTCTTTAGACTTTTCATACGGCCACGATTGATACACGGCTAACCGGCGCGAAATACTAACAACGGGACAATCAAATCAAATCAAATCTAAATCGAATCATTCAACCAACCAAAGCAACCAATCAAAGCAACACTAACCAACGAGGAACGCGAGGAACATACTGAACGAACTTTTTTTCATAGCGATCCCGTTGCTTGATACTTAACGGTGGAGTGCATATATATATATACATACATACACATATATACATATGCATATGTATGCCTTTGCCTGTCTCTGTCTGCATGTGTGTGCCTATGTGTGTGTGTGTGTGTGTGCTTGCGCTCTGCTTAGTTCTGCCTACGATCGTTAGAGACAGAGGCGTACACTATATCGTTGTATTAATCTCAGTGTAGGTGTATATGTGTGTGTGTGTATTAGTGTGATTTGAATTTCGCTTGCTCCTCGAAAAAAAAAAAAAAAAATGCCCGCTGATGGGGGCTGATTTTAACTTAGTAAGTTGAGTGTTGTTGGGCAACGCAACGGAACGCAAGGCAAAGGCAAAAGGCAAGGCAAAGGCAAAGGCAAACGCAACACAGTAGCAAAGCAAAGTCAGCAACGGCAGAGACAACGGTTCTTGCTCTCCGCACTCTATCTCTATCTCGCTTACGCTCTAGCTCTAGCTCTCGTTCACTCTCTGTTTTCCCACATGTGTTGCGATCTCTCCGATCTGACTGTATGCATGTGTGTATATAAAAATATACATAAATACATATGTATGCCTTCTACTTTTCTACTTATAGAATCATTGCAGAGACAACAACTACAACAACAAGAAAAAGAAGGGGCAGTGATATTCTTTAGCCTCCGTCAGTTTTGGTGTTACTATTGCTCTGATTTCTAACCGAACGAAACGAAAATAGTCAGCATGAAGAAGAAGAAGAGCGAACAAAAAAAAAAAAATCACTAAACCAACACAACAGATGCAAGCGTTTCAAATTTTCCTATCTGCTCTCCGGATAAAGACTAACGACAACAACAACAATAAGAACGACCCTGGGGTTTTTGCTTTGGTTTCAACCAACCAAAAAAAAAAAAAAAAACTTAGAGCTGTCATTTTCATTATTCAAAAAATAAAAAAAAAGTTTACTTTTGTTTAAACTTTATGAAAATATAGAAAAATCGTATAAAACAAAATCTAGAAATAATTAAAGATAAGCAAAATCGTTAGCTATTTTCAGAAATTCCATCTAATCAGATTTACTTTTTTTTTTACTAAGCAAAAAATTGAAAGCGTTTTGTGAAAAAGGCAAGATTTTTTTTTGGAATCAAGTTTCGGAAAGATCTTGAAATAAATAACGGAAAACTTTGACTTGTTTTTAGGAATTTCCGAAAGCTTTTCTTTATATCAAAGGAATCTGTATCTGATCTCTATAAGAATCCTAAGAATCTTGTCTTTATTTTCTGAATTCCCAAAGCTCTTCTTTGTATCGAAAGAATCCGGATCTGATCTATATATAAATCCTAAGAATCTTGTCTTTATTTGCTGAATTCCCAAAGCTTTTCTTTATATCAAAGGAATCTGGATCTAATCTCTATAAGAATCCTAAAAATCTTGTTTTTATTTTCTCAATTCCCAAAGCTTTTCTTTATATCGAATGAATCTGTATCTGTTCTCTATAAGAATTCTAAAAATCTGGTAATCTTGGCTTTATTTTCTCAATTTCCAAAGCTTTTTCTTATAGCAAAAGCATCATGATTGGATCTCTATATAAATCCTGTGAACCTTGGCTTTATTTTCTGAATTCCCAAAGCTTTTCTTTATATCAAAGGAATCTGGATCTGATCTCTATATAAATACTGAGAATTTTTATCTTTATTTTCTCAATTTCCAAAGCTTTTCCTTATATCAAAGGAATCTGAATATGGAATTCGGTCTATTGGCTCTGTTATTTTTAAGAGACTAATTTCTCCTCCGGAACTTAGTCTTTATCTTTAGAATTTGCCCTATAAAATGAAGACTATTTCCAGGTTGAATTAGTTTCCTGAAACTTTCTTCAAATCATTTTATAACACTAATTTCAGACAGGGAATCTTAACTTTATTTTCGGGAATTTTTCAAAATAAAATAAAGATTTCCTGCATATTGATTTTGACGTAATTTTCAAGGCTTTTTCAAATGAAATAAAGCTCTTCTTTTAAATCAAAATAATAGTCTAAAGTCTGTAAGATCTGAAACTTCTCCTAAGAGGATTTTGAGGGACTAACTTCTACCCAGAAAGTTAATCTTTATTTTAAGAATTTGCCCAATAAAATGAAGACCATCTCCAGATCGAATTAGGTTCCTGAAATTTCTCTCAACTGATTTTATAAGTCTTAAAATCAGAGACGGAATCTAGCTTTATTTTCAAGGCCTTCAAGCTCCTCTTTAAACCAAAAGAATACTGTGAGTTCTGTTGGGTCTAAAATTACTCCTAAGACTTAATTCTTCCCTGAATCCTAATTTTGATCTAGATAAAATAAAGCTTTGAAATATGTTCCTGAAATTTCCCTCAATTCAGAGAGAAAATCTTGCCTATAATTTTAGGAATTTTCCCAACTTAAATGAAAGATTATCTCCGAATTGAATTTGGTCTCCGGAAAGTGTTAATTCAAATTGTAAATGAAATCGAAATTGACTTGAAGCATTTGAATAGAAAATCGAATTAGGCGCAACATTGTTAGTTTTGAACTTGGAGCACCTTTTGAAATTAAAAGTCCGTTGACTAAATTTGCTTTATATGGAAATCAGAGGCAATGGAAAGTTGAGTAGCGTTTATTATATTCATGAAAAACAATTTACTCGCTGTCTCACCGGTATTTTTAATTTCTATATACATAGATACACACACACACACACTAGCACACACCTAAATACATATAGTAAATATAGAATGACTGTGAAACGATCGTATTGAGTTTTTCTATTTGTAATCCAAAAAAAATGTTGAGTCAAATTTACAGAATTATTTCGGGGGACGAATAAGTTGAATGACTCGGATTTCGTATTCCAGTTAAATTTTTAGATAAAAATGCTGAAGAGTTTATCTGAAATAACCACCCAAAAGTCGAGAGGGCTCTGGTTGGTTTTGTAGCGATAAAAATTTAATCGGTTTCTGCTTTTTTCTATTCAATTCGATCTGGTTTTTTTCAAATTTCTTTGGAAACTTATGACTAGTTTGGAGTCTGTCTCAGAGAGCTTTTGCTTGGTTTGGGAATCTTGAAGAAATTAAAAAAAATTAAGACTAGTTTTGGGAAACTTAGGTTCGGTTGTAAGTCATCTAGGGTTTCTACTATTTCCTCAACAATTTATCTTAAAATAACTTCCAAGCTCCAAAATATCAGAGAAATCCCAAGACCCAAAATATATATTCCTAAACAGGATAAGAAAAACTTCCAGGCTTCGAGATATCTAATCTTAATCGGAAAGGTCCTAGGCTCAGATCATCTTTGATCATAAAATTATCTAGTTTTGATTAGGAGAAAGAATTCCTAAGATCCGAAATATTATTTTTTGACTAGGATGAAAGAACTTCCAAGACCCAAAATATTTAATTTTGATCAGAATAAATGAACTCCCAAGATCCAAAATATCTAATCTTGTTTGGGATAAAAGAGCTCCCAGGATCCCAAAATAACCGTCTTTGATCAGGATAAAAGAGCTCCCAAGATCCAAAATATATAATCTTGTTTGGAATAAAAGAGCTCCCAAGACCCTAAATAACTATTTCTGATTAAGATGAAAGAGCTCCCAAGACTCAAAATATCTATTTTTAATCAGAATAAAAGAGATCCCAAGGTACGAAGATAAAGAAACTCTCAAGATCCAATATAGTTATCCAATCTTGTTTAGGATAAAAGAGCTCCCAGGACTCAAAACCTACAACCTTGACCTCCCAAGATCCAATATAAAGAAATTCCCAAGATCCGAACTCCCCAAGCTCCAAAATCTATAATCTTGCTTAGGATGAAATAGCTCCTAAGATCCAATATACTTATCCAATCTTGTTTAGGATAAAAGAGCTCCCAAGATCCAATATAAAGAAACTCCCAAGATCTATTTTCGATCAAGACAAAATAGCTCCCAAGATCCAATCTTGCTTAGGATAAAAGAACTCCCCAAGAATCCAAAATCTATCATCTTGTTTAGGGATAAAAGATCCCTCAAGTTCCCAAGAAAATATCTGTAGGCATCTGCAGAGTATCTCAAACGTAAATTTCAAAACCAAAGATCTATCTCACTTTGACATTTACAGATTTGTCTTTAATCTTTCGCAGCGTCACTGCAATCTTTGAAATGTTATTCTTCTTCTTCTTCTTCTTCTTCATCATCATCAGCATCTTCTTGATGTTGTTGTAGTAGTTGTTGTTGTTGTAATTGCTCAGTTGAATCGGTTTGATTTGGTTTGGTTTTGTGTATCTTGTTATAGTCTGTATACTGTATTCCGATTTGAAACGAAACAAATGAAAAAGACTACGAAAAATGAGTACAAAAGTTATTTTTAGAACTAAAAATGTGTGTTTTTTTTTTTATTTTTCCTTTTTTTCTTGATTTTTACTCGTTAACAATTCTGTGGCTGTTGCTGTTGTTGTTGTTGTAGCTGTTTTCGTTGTTTTTGTTGAGCGTTGAAATTTTTAGTTTTTATTTTTGGTTTTTGTAAGTGAAGTGAATTTTTTTCCCCCCTAATTTTGGTTAAAACAGATTAATATTTCTTATTGTTGTTGTTGTTGTTGTTGTTGAAAAGATCTGAAAGATGTTGGTTTAGTTTGTAGCGTGTCTGTAGGAAAAATAAGATTTATAGTTGCTATTTTTAAAAACGGCATATTAACAATCGTAAGGGACCTCAACGACGCACACACACATACACACACACACACACACAGACACACATAGATAGATCTGCTCACTCTTGGTTACAGATTCTCAGACTAAGAAGAAGAAGAAGAAGAAGCAAACAGAACAAAACATTCAGAGCCGTTTCAACTGGGAAAGAAAGACTGAGCGAGCGAGCGAGCGAGCGAGGGAGAGAGAGAGAGAGAGAGAGCGCCAGTGGGTGAGCGTAAGAGCCAGAGCGAGAGAGAGAGAGAGAGGGAGAGTGTGTGTGTGTGTTCCATTTGGGTGTCTTTTTGTCTACTCTTGTGGCTATTTACGTACTCTTTTTGCTTCGGCTCCCCCTCTCGGTCGCCCCTCTCGCCGTTCGCCACTTTGAGGCATTTGGTAAGTTTATGTTCAATTTTACAGATGCGTCCAGACAACATTTCCGTTTTAACGGCGGTTCCAATCGAAGTGACTCGACTCCACTCACCCTCCCCCCCCCCCCATGCATAGCCTTCTCAAATCTTGAGACTTCTCCCCCGTCTAAGAGTTTTAGTAGATCGAAAGGCAACCAGCTAAAGTTTATTGAACTCAGCCGAGTCTGTTTCGAGATACTCCGAAATGATCTGCTCAAATGGTTAAGGGGTTTTCAAAATTCTCTGATATTTTCGGAAATAAAATCGAAGTAATCTAGTTTTTAAGTTAATCCCTTCCCCCCCCCCCTCCCCTCCCCTCCCACCAAACTCGAAGCGCTTAAAAGAAATCTTGGATAAGTTTTCCTAGATTTTCTAAATTTTGGAGACGTTTTTCTAATTTTTTTTTTTTTTGGGTCAACATTTTTTAAGTATTTTGTGGTAGAAGTTTTCCTAGATTTTCTAAATTTTCTAATTTTTTTTGGGTTCAATATTTTTTCAGTATTTTTCGGTAGAAGTTTTCCTAGATTTTCTAAATTTTGAATACGTTTTTCAAATTTTTTTTTTGGGTCAATATTTTTCGGTAGAAGATTTCCTAGATTTTTTAAATTTTGGAGACGTTTTTCTAATTTTTTTTTGGGTCAATATTTTTTCAGTATTTTCCGGTATTTTTTAGTATTTTAGTATTTTTAGTATTTTCAGTATTTTTTATTTTTTTATTTGATTGCTCCATTTATTCCCAAAAAAAATCAAAAATAATTTCAATTTTTATTTTTTTTCGAATAAATCAATTGTTTCTATCGTAATTCCGACTATATATACGTATGTATATACTATATATTTTTGTGTTCCGATCAGAAATAAAAGCATTGAAGCATTGACTTCTTTAATGGGTTTTTCAGTTTTTCAAATAAACATTTAACGATTTTTCGAATCAAAAACTCATGAATTCCGTGCCTTTCGATGTAAATAAATTTCGAGAAATCTGAATTTTTTTTTGCTGAAAAATAAAGACGTAAAATATTCCAAATTTATATAAAATTAAGTTGCGCAATTAAGGGATTTCGTGGCCTCAATAAAACAATTTCAATATATTCTTTGGTTTATTTTTTGTTTTGTTTTTATTTGTGAAAAATTGTTGGGTGAAAATTTGAGAAAAGGTTAAAGAGATTCGGCGAAATTTTAGAAGAAATTGTAGAATTTTGGGCTAGGAAAACTACCTAGGAATTCTGAAAGAATTTAGTAGGAATTTTGGAAAAGGCCAGAGGATTCTTCCCCAGCTTAAAAAGACTTGGGGAATTTTAGAGAATTTGGTTTGGGGAAATTTTCAAAAGGGATTTTGTGAAGTTGGAAAGAATTTTGAGGGCATTTTGAGGGTTCTTGAGAAACCCTTTAGCAACTCAATGAATTAGGAATTGGAAAAGCTCATAGGCCTTCCAATAAAACCTGTGAAGTCCAGAGATTTTTTTTGGGGGGGTTTTCAAATAGGAAAATTTGGAAAAGCTCATAGGCCTTCCAATAAAACCTGTGAAGTCCAGAGATTTTTGTGGAACGGGAAACTTAATATAAGGGATTCCTTTTGGGAATTTTTTTTCCTGAAACCCAAAAATAATAAACTAAATATTTTCTTAAAAAAAAATGGTCCATAAATTATAAAAAAAAAAAAATAAATACTCTAAGCCTTATACATATATATGTATATATATAAATGAATTTATTATTTTGATGAGAGCTTAAAAAGCTTTAGCTGGTTGCCAACGTAACGGGAGTGCCAGCCAAAATGGTCGAAATTATTTGATTTCAAATTGTTGGCAGCCAAATTGTTGGCATATGAAATTTGATTTTGAGGTTATGTTTTATGAAATGTTTTGAATTCAACATGTGATAACAGGTGTGAATAAAAGCTCTCGACTCTCGGTGTCCTCGGAGCTGGCTTTTTGGGCATTACCCACCCACCCAGGCTGGGTGAGCTGTAACCCGACCCGTAACTCCGCATCAACAAATTGTTTCCCTAAAGGGCGTTTAAAAATAAAAGCATTGCAAAAGCGAAAGTGCCGGAGAGGTAATTGATGAGTTAGTGGAGGGATGAGTGGGGGGGGGGGGGGAGGTGTAGAAATTATGCGAGGCTTGTGCGTCTGCGCCTTTAATTTTGAGAGCGCTGGTGAGTTGTATGCTTTGCTTTTGTTTTTGTTGTTTTTGCATTGCCTACTTTCGAGCGTGTTGCTGTCATTTTACCAACGAGTCAAGTGTGCTTGACGTGTGTGCGTGTGTGTGTGTGTGTGTGTAAGGGAAACTTGTAGCTTTTATGAGCATACTTTATTATAGATACCAAGGTCAGACTGAAAGTAATTCTGATTATGAATTTGTTTACGAGAAATAAAAAGAATTTCTTTAAATTTTCTTTTACTTTCTGATTTGTGTTAATTTCATTTTCATTTTGAGTTTTGCAAATCAAGATTACCTTGTAATCGCACTCTCTGTCTCTCTCTGGCCAACTCTCTCTATTTGGGCACACATTTTGTAAGTGAAGCTGTAAGCTTTTGTCTGTGTGTGTGTGTGTGTGAAATAGAAGCAGCGCCGCTCTACCAACTCAAAGTGAAACTTTAACTAAAGAGAGAGTGAGCGAGAGAGAGAGAGAGAGCGCGCGCTTGATTTTGTGTGTCACTCGTTGAGTTCGAGTTGATGTCGTGTCCCTGCTGTTCGTTTGTACCTTCGCTTCGCTTCGCTTCGTTTGGTTCGTTCGTGAATTTCGTTGTGGACTTTATTCGTTTGTATGTGGCGGTGTTGTACGTTTTGCTTCTCAAACAAAAAATAGAAAAAACGTTATACACACGGAAAAATTGCAACCATTCATTACTGAATACCGAAGTGAAGAAGCCAGGCAGGCAGGCACCCAAAGTGAGCCAACTCAGCCAACTGAGCCAAGTGAGCCAAGTGAGCCAAAGTCAGCCAGTCAGCCTGAAACCATCGGGCCTGGCCAGCCAAAAAAAAAAAAAATCCAAAAAAAATTGAAATTCATTTCAAACTGTAGTTAAACGTTGCCGAAAGATAACGTACCAACGCGCCAGATCTTTTTTCAATTCATTTATTTAATTTTTTTTGTTCGGCATTCGGTATCTGCTTTTGCTGTTCAAAACAACAAAAACAAAAAAAAAAAAAAGAAAAATTCCATTGAAGAAAAATTTTCGAGTGTTTTTTTCGGTACATTTTTGTTGTTGTTGTTTTTGTTAAAAAATATAAAAGAAAAGTGTGTGTGTGTTAGTTGGCCACGTGAAACCAGCAAAGGCCAACTGGCGGCCCAAAGGTAGAGAGAAAGTGGACAAAAAAAAAAAAAAATTGAATAAGAAGAAGAAGAAAAGCTGCTGGTGGCCCTGTGAACATTTAGAATATATTTTTTTTTTTTTTTTTTTGGTGTGTGAGAAGTGCGCTTCTTCCTTTTCTAATGCGCGTTACAAATGTGTGCGTGTAAGTGTGACAAGGACAGCGGCAGTGCCCTGCCATGGACACTGGCTGGGGACAGTTCACTGACGGCTAAGGGGGTGGAGAGGGGGCAGGAAAGAACTGACTACCGAATAAAGGGCATTAAAAGTGAAAGTGAATGCGTGCCTGGCCTGACTGCGTGCCTAAACTTTTCTCTTTCTCTCCTCTCCACTCCTCCCCTAATCTTCTTCTTCTTCTTCTTTTTTGTTTAGGAATTTTGTAATTTTTAGTAATTTGTATTTTTTTTCGTTCCGTTTTTGTCATTAGAAGCGCCGCAGTTCACAGACCATAAATGACCGCACAAAACGATTAACGGTATTTCGCAGTCGACGTCAAAGTGACTGCCTTGCCTACACAGCAGACTGAATGCCTTTGCGTGCGTGCTTGTGTGTGTGTGTGTGTGTGCCGCTGGTTTTGCTGGAAATATTAAAAAAAAAAATGAAAATCCTGTGGAAGCGAAAAACGAAAAACGCAAAACTGTTGAATATAGAATGACGCTGCAGACAAAAATCAATGTTAAAATAAAAATAAAAAACAAAAAAAAAAGCAACAGTGACAGCAACAAGAATAGCAACAGCAACAGCAACAACAATGCCAGGCAAAATAACGAGAAGAAGAAGCAGCACAGGCGCATAGTCTAAGCTGCTGCCATTGATACAGACAAGCACCACATCCAAACAAAAGCTAAATGATAGACAAACCAGACAGACAGACAGACAGACGAACAAGAATATCAAGACAGACAGACAGACAGACAGAAGGACAGACAGTGGAGTGGCAGTTAGGCAAATAGTTACACAGTCGCACACATTTGGCATTTTTTGGGCAGAAGGAAAGGCAAAGAGGCGCCTTACCCTACGTGTGTGTGCGTACGTGCGTGAGTGTGTGTGTGTCTGTGTGTGTGAATAAAATTAACTCAAGCCTAGAGCAAAGCCAGCCCAGCAAAGTTAAATCAATTTTCAAATTTTACAGCTACAACAACAACAACAGCAACAGCAACAGCAAGGAAAGCAAAATTCAATTAATTTAAATACAGAAGAAAGCAACGAGTGCAATTTACCAAAGACAAAAAAAAAACAAAAAGACTTCTTTTTGACTCAGAAAATAACAAGAGCAAGCAAAAGAACAAGAAGAAGAAGAAGAGCAAAAAAAAAAAATTTGTGCACTCCGTTCTCGCTTACTCGCTGCTGTTACGGTCGGCTCAACTCATTCGCTCTCTTTCGCTCGCTTTCGGTGTTTGAGTCTGTTTAACGGTGCGTTTGTTTTTTTTTCTTCGTGTGTTTCGTGTTTTGTTTTTGTTTTGTTTTTTTTTTGTTTTTTTTTTTGTGTTTGTGTTTTCACTGTTCGGTTGGTCGTTTTGCATAGAAGCAGAAGAAATATTTCAACACAATGAAACCATCGGATCTTTTATTGGTACTGGAAAAGGTAAAGTAAATCAAATCAAATCAAATCAAATCAAATGAAATCAACAATTTTTCTGTTGTTCTCTTTTGTGTTTTTTTTTACCCCCCAATATGCCTAAGGGGCAGAATTACCCTGGGAGGCGTGGGTGTGGGTGTCGAATGCGTGGGAGCAGCTGGCAACTAAAAATTGAGATAAGCCGTAAAGGAATTTAAGGCAAAAAAAAAGAATATTCTTAAAAAAAAAGAGGAAGAATTTTATTATTATTTTGTTGTTATTGTTGTTGTTGTTGTTGGTATTTTCCTTTTGATTTAATCTTTTGTAATGTAAGAAAAAGTGCTTATAAATTTTGCCTTGCCAATCAACGCCAACGCAGAGACAAGGCTCAAGCTTACACACACTTACACACATACACACACACACACACATATATACACATATACATACTGTCACAGAGTGTAGCACTCTTGGCTTAAGTAAAAGTGTGCTTGTGGGTTTGTGTGAACTTATGCAAATCCATTTTGGCGTAGGCGTTTTGTTGCTGCCACAACAACAACAACAACAACAACAACAACAACAACAACAACAAAATTAGACTCACACCCACACAAATTGACTAAGCCACCAAGCAAATAACACACACACACATACAGACATAGCCCGCATACCCGCATGCCTGCTAGGTAAGATGGGGGGCGGGGGGAGGGGAGCTTGGAAAAAAATGACTATGGCGGCAACAGGAACAGTTATAAATTCAAAGACAACAATGACGACAACAATAAAAACAAAAAAACAACACAAAAAAAAAATTACCACAAAAAGAAGAAGCAGAAAAATTTCCGACTCAGATAAAAGAAAAAAATAATAATAAAAAAAAAAAAGAGTTGAGGAAATCAAGGCGAAAAGAAACTAAAAGACTCTAGGAAGGAAGAGATAACGGTTCTTTTTTGTTTTGTTCTTTTTCGTTTGTGGGAAATCCCAGGTACCTTCAGGCTTGATCCAATCTTTCCCAGGAATTTCCTTTGCTCGGAGCTATTTTTTCCCTGTCTTTTTCAAGGCTTTTTTCTTGGTCTTCTTCACTTAGAAATTTAACGGTATTTTTCACCGGATTCTTTAGGGTTTTTTTTTTTTTTTAATAAAACTTGATCCAATCTTTCTCAGGAAATTCCTTTGGTCGGAGTCTCTTTCACTGTGTTCTTCAAGGCTTCCTTCTCACAGAGAAATTTAACGGTATTTCTCATTGGATTCTTTAGGGATTTTTTTGTTCCCCGAGACTTGACCCAATCTTTCTCAAGAATTTCCTTTCCACTGTGTTTTTCGAGGCTTCCTTCTGACAGAGAAATTTAACGGTATTTTTCATTGAATCCTTTAGGGATTTTTCCCTAGAATTCTGGGGTCTATCTGCCTTCTTTTTTAATGTTTTTTTTTTCTGATGTTTTCCTAGCCTTTTTGAGAACTCATTTCGCCGATTCTTCACTCTATTTTTCATAGTTTTTCTCATCCTTTAGGCTTTTTACACCCTTCGTTAGCTTAACTTACACTTTCACTTTCTCTCTTCTTCCTCTTCTTCTCACTCAGTCCTTTTATCCTTGCCCTCTCCTTGCTTTTCTGCTTCTTCCACCGCACTCCCTTTCATGTGGCCCCAAGTTTTAGCCAAAAAGTCTACAACATATGTTGATTCCTCCAGTCCCCCCCTCCCCCCTCCACCCACTCCACCAACATCTTTTTCATATCCAGCGAAATACAAACAAATAATACTTATCTCTATATATCTCTCTCTCACTTTTTCCTTTGGGTGGGGTGCAGGGAGGGGGTGAGAAAATAAATACCACACTCAATGAAAGTGTTTTCTGTCATCAAAATAAAATATAACCAAAAACAAAAAAAAAAAAAAAACCGAAAAACTAAGGAAAACAACAAAATAAATAATAATAAAAAAAAGGAAATACACACAGGAAAAACAAAAAAAATTGAGAGAAAGAAAAAAAATTTTTTTTTGGATTATAATTCATACGCACTGTTGACCCAACCAAGCAGACAAATACATTACTCATACGCCATGTTGACCGCAACCACTAACCTCAGCACTATACACACACACACGCATACACATGCACTCACACACACAAGCACACATGCATACAAGTTATTTATTTTCGCCCACAGAGAAAGACCAACCAACCGACCGACCGACAGACAGGCCGGTCGACCTGGTCAAAGCGAGGTGGTAGTTCACGCAACAAATTGAGGCTCTGCCAACGTTGGGCCAATTGAGTATATATATATATAAAATTTTCCGAGAATTTCACCAAATTTTCCCTTTTCAAAGAATGCCCAAAAAATTATTTCAAAATTTTCCTTTTTTTCTTCACTATTTTTTGGCGCAGAAAAGTAGGCAATAGTTTTTTTTTGACAAAACGATTTTGGTTTTGTCTAGACCTTTCAGCCTTGATAAGGCTTACGCTTACTGGGTCAATTGGTATGGGGTGGGATTTGCTGGCCAATTAAATATTAAAAAAAAAAAAAAAAAATTAAAATTGGAAAATGCTGAAAGAGTGTTCTCCACTTTCGGATTAACCTCAATTAAATCGGTGATTTATTTTTTGTAAGCTGGCCAACTTTGATGGCCCTGACCGATTTCGAAAGCCATTAAAAACTGATTTTTTTTTTATTTTAATGGTTGGTCTGTCTTTCTTGTATGTTTTTCAATTTCATCTAGCCAAGTGAAAGCAACTTGTTGGTCGAGTTTTGGTCATCGTTTGTGGCATGTGGCATGATTGCGTCAACCCTGTTGAATTTCGAGTGCAATGTTCGTGGAATTGGTTTTTCCTATTTTTTTTCTTTTTTTGTGTTGTTGTTGTTGCTTTCATTTATTTTCTTGACTGTCAAGTCAAGTTGAAAGCTTCCTGCTCGGCATACAAAGGAGATGCTGATAATGGCCCAAAGGACTGGGCCTAGGCCAGGCCCACTCACTAACTTGTATGCCTTCAATTTTTTTTTTTTTTTTTATAATTCCCCCCACCCACTCCCCTCAAGTCTTGTCGGGCTGGCAAGTGACATCAAACGCACTCAACTTTTAATAAGTTTTTCCTCCAGCAAAACGTTGACAGTTTTGACAGACAGAGAGAAAGACAGCCAGTTGGATGATTTTCTATGCTAAATACTAATGATAATTTCCTCTTCCTCTTCTTGTTTTTTGATTTAGGTCAAGTTCAGGGTACCCTTGCCGCCTGGCGTTAGCTCAACCACGTTGCTGCCAAAACTCATACGCACCAAGGATGTGAGGCAATTACAGGATGGCAATTCTCAGCCCACAAAACCCAAACTAACGGTAAGTTCATTTTACCGTTTTACCCTTTCATATATCTTTATATATATATTTGTTATTATTATAGAAATGCCTGAATACATTCGATTTGACCTCATTGGGAATTGGTTCGTGCTGCGGCACTGGCATGTACCTGGTGGCGGGTCTGGTTGCCCAAAAGATGGCGGGACCCGGTGTGATCATTAGTTTTATTATAGCCGCCATTGCGAGTATTTTCTCAGGTCTATATCAAATTGATCTCTTCTTCTTCTTCTTCATATTCTTCTTATTTGAAAAATTGATAAATTGATAAATTTTTTTGATTTATTTCATAGGCGCTTGCTATGCGGAATTTGGCGTTCGTGTGCCACACACATCCGGCTCGGCCTATATGTATTCATATGTGGCAGTTGGAGAATTTGTAGCTTTTATAATTGGTTGGAACATGATATTGGAATATCTAATAGGTAAGTTAAGTCACCTAACCTCACTTTGGCAGGTCTAATCTAATCTCACCTTTAAAATTTTTATCAGCAAATTTTATCCTAGTCTTCTTCCTGAACTAAGGGGATCTTAACCAAAGTTCTTGAGTAGTCAGACTTTGATGTTGTCAGATCTAACCTCACTTTGTTTAGAGGAAATTATTTTTACCACAATCAAAGTACTTCTTGTGTTTAGCTAAGGTTTTTTTTTTTGTAATTTCTAGGGGAGTCCAAAAATATCCATTTGGTCCCACCTAACCTCACTTTGGTTATCAACTTAAATCTACTTCTTTTAAAGTTTTAAAGTCGGGTTTCTAATTTTCCTTAGTTGAGTTCGTTTTTCTAGGGATTCCGTTTGACCTCTTTGGTCCGACCTAACCTCACTTTGGTTATACCAAAATAAGTGGACAAGTCCGTTCGAACTTTACCTTTGATATTTCTAATTTTCTCTTCTTGATTCTGAGCTAATGGAATTTCCCCCCAAAATTCCTTGAGAAGTAAGACTTAACCTCACTTGGATTCAAAGGAAATTATTTCTACCATACAAATTCTAGTTCTGTTTATTTCTAGTCAATTCCGTTTGACCTTTTGGGTTCCCACCTAACCTCACTTTGATTATAACCAACTTATTTTCACCATAAATAAAGTATTCAAGTTGAAATCAAATTCCTAATTAATTGAGTTACTTTTGTGAAGTTTCTAGTCCTAAATATACCTTATCGTCCTACCTAACCTCACTATAATTATATAAATGTTTTCATAGCAAAAATATTCGACTTGATTCCTAGTCTTAACTCCTGGATTATACCAAATGCTTTTGTGAAATACCCAAAGCTGTTTGTCTGACCTAACCTCACTTTGATTATACCTTTGTTTTTCTCCATAAATCGAGTCGGAGTTCTTTTAAGTTGAGTTAAGTTTGAGAAGTTTCTACTCGACTTGATTCCTAGTCTTATATCCTGGATGATTCCCGATTCCTTCAGTTTGTCCCACCTAACCTCACACTTTATATAGTTTAAGGAACTTGTCTTTTCTTCCCCCTTTAATGTTAATCCTTTTCCATATAAACAGGAACAAGTGCCTGTGCCTGTGCGTTAAGTTCTAGTTTTGATTCATTGACCGGAATGGCCATATCGGGAGCGATAAGCGATACCATTGGCACGATATTTGGTGAGTTTAAAATATGGCAAATGCTATGAGATTTATTTTTGAAAATAACACCCGACTCTCTCTCTCTCTCTCTTTTCGTGAATTTCAATAGGCAAGCCACCGGATTTTATAGCCTTTGGCATAACGCTGATAATGACGTGTGTGCTGGCGATGGGGGCCAGTAAATCAGTTATTTTTAATCACTCCCTAAATGCCATTAACCTATCGGTTTGGGTATTTGTGATGGCCGCTGGCCTTTTCTATGTGGATACAAATACGTGGTCAGAGAATCACGGCTTTCTCCCACTCGGCTGGAGTGGTGTAAGTCTTTCCCCATCCTTCTTTTTTTTCTGCTATATTTGCATTTTGTTTGAAGGTATTTTCTGGTGCGGCGACTTGTTTCTATGCATTTATTGGTTTCGATATTATCGCAACCACCGGCGAGGAGGCGCATAATCCACAGAAGAGCATACCAAAGGCCATTGTTGGCTCCCTGATTGTCGTCTTGATAGCCTATGTAACCGTCAGTCTTGTCCTCACCCTAATCGGTAACTCAAAAAGGTCAACTCAAATCGAATGAATCACATATATATACCTATATATTTTTAGTACCCTATGAACATATAAATCCCAATGCCGCCTTGGTGCAAATGTGGTCGTATGTGAATGCCCCGAAATGTCGGGCTGTGGTGGCAATTGGAGCCACTGCGGGGCTATCGGTGGCCATGTTTGGTTCCATGTTTCCCATGCCGAGAGTAATCTATGCTATGGCCCAGGATGGCTTAATATTCCGGTGAGTCCAAGCAGGCATATCAACGAGTTATCAACTAAGTTGTTCAACCTTTCAGGCAATTGGCCCAGCTGTGGCAGCGCACCAATGTGCCCGGTCTGGCCACCATAGGCAGTGGCATGGCAGCCGCTTTGGTGGCTCTGACAGTGCGTTTGGAAATTCTTGTGGAAATGATGTCGATTGGCACCCTGTTGGCCTACACGCTGGTCTCGACTTGTGTGTTGGTGTTGCGCTATCAGCCGCATAGCACTTCGCTGGTGGAGCTATTGCCGGCCCAGCTACGCACACCGGTGGCCCCAGGCACGGCCAGCGATTCGCATGCCACACCGGCCGAGGTGCTCGAGCCGAATAAGCTGACCATCAAGCGGGTGACGCGCGGCATGTCCGACTCGGATGACTCCTTCATTGACGACAGTCCCGAGGGTTATCTGGGTAGGGACGATCAGTTTCTGGTATCGGATCGATCGGAGAATAAATTCTATGGCAGTGTACATGGCGCCCCCACAGGACCCACTGGTCAGGCCACGGCTTTCGATACGATGGGCCTGAATTTTATTACTAGGAAAATTCATGATTATGCTTATTTATGCCCTGGCTTCTTTCCCTGGATAAATCCTGGCCAGGCCACCACTGAGAGTGGTAAGTGATCTGACTCTACCCAAACGGGACAGACTTTTTCAGCTAATTCGAAATTCGAAATTATTTTTAATCTCTTTTTTTGCTTTGCCCCATAAAAAAAAATCAATCATATATCGAACAACAACAACAACAACTAAACCAATAACAGGCATGTATGTCACGAAGCTAGTGGGAATCATGTTCGGTCTCATATTCTTCTTGGATTTGTTTGCGGCCATTGGCTGGTCTGGTGGCTTCGCCGCCTTCATTTATATTATTTTATTTATCGCCATATTTGTGATATTATTGATTATATCGAGACAACCACAGAATAGGTAATTTATTCAATTTCTCTGAGTATTTTCGTGTGTGTGTTTTGATTTACATTAAAAACTGTACTTGTTTTTTGTATAAAATTTTTTTTCCACAGATATGCTTTGGCATTTTTAACGCCTGGACTTCCATTTATTCCGGCTATCGCAATAACTGTTAATATTTATTTAATATTTAAGCTAAGTATATTGACCCTAGTTAGATTCACGGTCTGGATGACTCTCGGATTCATCATGTACTTTTATTATGGCATCACAAATAGCTCTCTCGAACCGGGCGATGAAATGGAATTGCACGATAACAAAGATTATGTAAGTCATTTGATATTTTTTTTTTTTGGGAAATTATTTCATTTGAAATATTTCGCAGAGCAAAAACATTGAGGAAAAGGCCGTGTGGGATCAGCCGTCGTATATGAATCAAACCCAGGAACCGGTCTGGGCCAGCAAAGAAGTCAAGCCACCCTCAAGTGAGTTGAAAGTTCCCAGAATTATAAGAGAGATTTGGAATCAAAAGACCGAAGCTTTGGTATCTGGGATCTTGAGAATTTATAAGATCTTAGAGCTTCAAATTATATAGAGTAGCCCAGAAGTTTTCCACCAGAAGTCTCAGGCCTGTAGTCTTTTGAAACTGTTTGAGAATTTTTGAGAACTATGAGAACTTACCCAGAATTGTAGGGGGAAATGCGGATACAGAAATCAGAAGCTTGGACCCTTTGAAAGAGTGAAGGGTATCTAATGAGCTAATAGGAGCTATGGCCTAAAAATTATCAGGAAATACACAGAATTGTAGGATCAATTTGGAAATAAAAGTGCAAAGATTGAAGACTGTGTTAATAGGGTAAGGAATCTTGGGAATTAATGCGACGTATGAGATCAAAACTTTAAGATTGTTGAAGAAGCTCGAAAAAGAAAGTCCGAAGCTTGGAGTCTCTTGAAAAAAGTCTAGAATATTGAGAAGATCCATAAGTCTCTAGCTTAACCAATATTGTAAGGAAAACTTGAGACCAGAAGCTCCAAGTTTTGACTCTCTGAATCTCAAGAACACAGGGGATCTCCAAGTCTAAGAATTAAAAAAACTTGCCCAGACTTTTTAAAGACATTTGAGATAGAAAGACATAAAAGGTTATCCAGAGCTGTAGGAGGCATTTAGAACCCAGAAGCTTTAAGCCAATCGGATCTATGAATAAGGACTTATCCAGAATTGTAGGGGAAATACGGAACCAGAAATCCCAAGTATGGTTTCTCTAAAAACTGCTGAAAAACATAGAGAACTAATGGGATCTATCAGAAACTTTGAGGACTCTTGAGAACTTAAAAGATCTGTGAGCACCAAGGTGAAACTGGGAACCAGAAACCCCTAACTTGGGTTCTCTAAAAAAGTGAAAAGAATCTTGAGGATTGATAAGATCCACTTAACCAGAATTGTAGGAGATATTTGGGACCACAAGCCTTATGGTAAAAGGTTAAAAGGGATATTAAAAGCTCATAAGATCTAAAAGCCAAAATGATAAGGATTTACCCAAAGTTGTGGGACACATTTGACCTAAAAAAAAACAAATAGTTATCAAATATTGTAGGGAGTCAGCAAGCCTGGATTCTCCTATAACTGGTAGAATCTATGAGAACTTATAAGGCCCATGAGTCCCAAGTTAGCCAGAAGTTGCAGCTTAGTTTCTCTTCAAAATTGTTAAAAAAAAAAACTTTCGAAAACTTTGTCGATTTTAGAGCAACAGCGCAACAGTTATTCCAAATCCCAAACGGGAGCCACACAGAGCAGCTCAAGAAATTCGACGAATGCCATGAGAAATCCCAAGAACGCCACAGCCTCAAAGGGGGCGCCAGGCGCGAGCAGTGGCCGGACAGCGACAGAGGGCGGACGGGGGGGACCACCGCCACCGCCACAAGGAACCGGAACTGGTTCAACGGAGCACAAATACACTGGACAGTTTAGTATGTTTGTGGATGAGACACAGTTCCCAACGTGGGATGATTAAATAACACAACAACTACAACAACTACAACAATACAGAAATTTGTTTTTTTTTTTTTTTTGTAATTTTCCTAAGTGTTTTGTGAGCTTGAAAACCAAAGTGAGTAGGATGAGTGAATTCTGGCAGCTCCTGTGATGGCTTAAATTGCACTACACACACAAAGACACACACACACACACAAAAGACACCGACATTCCTTTAAATTTTTTCAAAAAAAAAAAATTCTTGAATATTTTTTACCCTCAAAAAAATGGAAAAACCCCCCAAAAAGAATTTGTAAATATTAAATTAGAAATAAAAAAAAAGTTTAAATATATACAAAATAAATATAAATAAATTAAACAATTATAAAAAAAAAACAAAATCGTTATAAAGAAAAGCAAAACAGTACAGTAAACACTTGCAAATATGTGCAGTACAGTAAAACTTCTAAAATTTGCCCTGAACTTTTGACTTTTCCCTTTTTTTTTTTTGAAAAGTTTAAGGAAATTCCTAGAAACAAATCTAGAAGCTTTATTGTTCAAGAATATATATATAGGCTATATATAAACAATATAGTTGATATATTTTCCGGGCACATATTTATTTCAATTCTATTCAAAATAATCAAGAGAACAAAAAAAAAAAAAAGAAATGAAAAAAAGTTTCTAGTTAAAATGAAATTATTGAATGGTTAATTGGTTAATTAATTATTAGTTAATTATTAATTATTATACGTGATGTTGAATATGCCATAAGAATATTAAAAGCAGAAGAAGAAGAATTGAAGAGGCCCTGAGCAAAGTTAAGTCATGTTTTTTTTTTTTTTTTTTTTTTTTTTTTTTGGTTAGGCTGGGTGAGTTTTTTGTGTCAGGGAGCGAGGGATTGAGGGGGAGGGGTACAAAAAAAAATTTTAAGGAATTGCCTGAACCATAAAGGATTTGACTTTTGACTTTTGACTTCCTTGTAAAATGTTAGAGAGCAAAAAACTAAAACCAACTCCGAAACACACACACAAAATATCAAAACATATCACACAACAACAACAACAAAAAACAATCCAACGAAAGATAACCTGAAAAAAAGTGGGATAAGCAAAAAAAAAAAAAAATCCCTTAGGAACTTAGGGACCCACCGAATACCAAAATACCGCTAACACATCCAATACAGACGAAAACCAAATCCCAACTTTCTTTTCCAAATAAAAAAATATTTTTTTTTCTCTCCCAAAAAAAAAAAAAAAAAAAAAAAATACCTAAAAAAAATCTTTATAATCTTAAAAATGCATAACAAAAATATTCCTTTATTATTCGAAAAAAAAAATATTACAAATTTACTCTCGTTATACGATATGAACAAATATTTATATGATTAAAAAAAAAAAAATCTAATACAAAAAAAAAATATTTAATGATTTTTTTTTTATTATTAAAAAAAAAAAAAACACTCGCGCTAAACTCATTTTATATTCCTCTATTCGTATTTGTTGTAATTAAAAAAAAATAAAAAAAAATAAATTAAACTTAACCTAAGTCAACTATTTAAATTTAAATGTAAAAAAAAAACAAAAAAAAAAACAAATTCCAAAATCTGAAATATTTCAGGCGATTCATTATCTTTGAATATATTTATAAAACAAAAAACAACAACAACAACAACTTTATAAAAAAAAACACATACTTTTTCCACTTTATATACTAAACATACTCAACAACAACAACAACAACAAAATTGAATTATATGAAAAAAAAACAAAAATTTCATTAACCGATTTATTCATTTTTTTCTTATAAAAAAAAAAAAATACCACAAGGCATATACATGTACATATAAGACACACACACACACAGACAAATATGTGTACATATGTACTTAATAAATTATAAAAAAATAAATATATATTTAAAGAATACTAAAAAAAAAATACCAAAGATTTGCAACTAATACCAAGATTGTTAAATTTAATTAACACAGTTGTTTGGCCCCAATTAACTGAAATACTAAAAAATACTAAAAAAAAACAAAATACTTTGACTATTGCCGTTGTTATATAAATTACAAAAAAAAATATTAATATTATTCTTATTGTTGAAAAGCTGAAATTGCATTAAATATGAAAAAAATACCAAAGAAAATACAAATAATCTTGATAAACATAACCTAACTATTTATAATAGAAAAGTTCTCAAGGAAAATAACAACTAAACTAGATAAAAACTAATTTATGTAAATACCAAATTTATGTATTTCTAAATGAAAAGACAAAAAAATAATACGTTTTAAGGGGCGTTTTTGCTTAAATTTTTTTTGTCTGCATTTGCTTTGTTTTTTTTTTTCTTTTCTAATTCATTTGAGTGCCAAATAAAACATAACCTAATTTTTATACATTAAGCCTGATTTTGCCTATAAAAAAAATACTTTTTTTTAGTTAAATTAATGCAAAAAGAAATTGTATATACACCCAAAGCTAACACAATTGTTTTTTTTTTAATTTCAAAAAAAAAAACCCACTGAGAAAAAAAACAAAAGAAAACCCACTGAACAAAGAAAGCATATCCTATGGAAAACTAATTTATCAAAAACCAAAACTAACAAAAAAAATATTTTAAGCACTAAAACAGTCCGTTCTTCCACCGTTAACAACAACAAAAACAACTACAAAAATAAAAAAATAAAACAAATAAAAGAGTTTCTACAGTTCCAAAAAAAAAAAAAAAAAGATTCCTAAAATGAACCGGAATGAACCAGGAAACTTCCGTTAACAGAAAAATGAAAGAATAAATAGATTTTTAATAAGCGCAACATAAATACTCAAGCCAAATTAATAAACAAAATTGGTTGAACCTTTTTGCTCCACATAGGACCAAAATCTTTAAGCGTTAAAACAAAATAAATTTATTAATTTAAGCTATTTTCATTTTGCTCTTAATGCAAAATAAAAAAAAAGAATTTCGAAAAAAAAAATAAATCAGACGGCGCCAAATTGTTGAGTGAAATGAAAACAGCTTAAAAAAGAAAATAAAACCGGGACACAAAACAAAAATTAATAACATTTTATACAACACAACTTTAAACACCAAAGAAAAAATCTATTTGATTTAATTGCTTTGAAAAAAAAAACGAAAAAAAAATTATATAATTTTTCTGCTGAAAATGAATGTACCTAAGTTTTTATTTGTTTCATAAGACTGAATTACTGAATATGATTTATTTTAAAAATATATATATATATATATTTGTGGTTAAACAAAAAAAAAAAAAAAATTATATGTAAATATAAAATATTTAAAGTATACATAAAATTACCGTTTTAATTCTTATTATTATGTAAAAAACATTTCAAAACCAAAACTCTTTAACAAAAAACAAAAACAAACCATTAAGTGTATATGTAATAGCAACTTTACAACTTTTACTAAAGCATCAAAATTTTGAAATTATTCTGTACTCATTTACATAAAAAAATATTTAAAAAAAAAAACCAAGCAAAGGAGTTAAAAAAAAAAAAATAAATTTAAAAAATACCACTATTTTAAAGTATATAGTTATAAAAAAAAAATCAAATATATATTAACAAATATATATATATACAAGAACAAAAAAAATATATATATATATATTTCAATGGATCGATAAATTAAATGAAAAAAAAAAAATAAAGAGAAAACCCAAAACTTAAAAAAAAAAAATGATGATGATGTTAAAATATAAGAGAGACAATTTTTTATTCAAATACTACTCTTAATTTGTTTTATGTGTTAATAACTTATTAAATGATATTTCTTGAGAATATTAACAAAAAAAAAAAAAAAGAAAATAAAAATTGTTAGGATATTCAAAAAAAAGAACCGCCTTTTACTTAATCAGTTCGGAGTGTGAACCAGAGTGCAGTAGTTCATTTATCGGCGCACTAGTTCGGTTCGGAGTTGGCCAGAGGAACTAGTAACGAACTTGGTGTTATCGGCTTGCAGCCATCGATAACAGTTTGGGCTGATTACAAAGTGAAAAATTACAGAGTGCAGCCAGAAGAAAAGAAATTTGTTAAAAATCAATTGAAGAAATAGGTAAAATCTGCCAACAGTGCACCGAATTACTAAGCCTATTTTGTTTTCCCTTCCATATAATTGCTTGTTTGCCCTCTGGTGTAAATGAAAAACAAAAAGACTAAGACGTTCTTAAGCTTTTCAATGTTTGATTGCCTACGTGTGTGTGTGTATTTAAATATATAAAAACGCCCCTACCCCTACAGGAAATCATTGAATCATGCCCAATTCAAACCTATTTTGATTTTTGTGTGTTTTTTCTACAGGCCGGCTGTGAGTTAAAATGACCGATTCAAAGTATTTCACAACCACCAAAAAGGGTGAAATATTCGAGCTCAAGTCCGAGCTAAACAATGACAAGAAGGAGAAAAAGAAGGAGGCGGTGAAAAAAGTCATTGCCAGCATGACCGTTGGCAAAGATGTCTCGGCCCTCTTTCCCGATGTGGTCAATTGCATGCAGACCGACAATTTGGAATTGAAAAAGCTGGTCTATTTGTATTTGATGAACTATGCCAAGTCGCAGCCGGACATGGCCATTATGGCCGTCAACACTTTTGTAAAGGACTGTGAGGACTCCAACCCCCTGATCCGTGCTCTGGCTGTGCGCACCATGGGCTGCATCCGAGTGGATAAAATCACCGAGTACCTCTGTGAGCCCCTGCGAAAATGCCTCAAGGATGAAGACCCCTATGTGCGCAAGACCGCAGCCGTGTGTGTGGCCAAGCTATATGACATCTCGGCCACCATGGTTGAGGATCAGGGTTTCCTAGATCAGCTCAAGGATCTCCTATCCGACTCAAACCCCATGGTTGTGGCCAATGCCGTGGCTGCCTTGAGTGAGATCAACGAGGCCAGTCAGTCGGGTCAGCCGCTCGTCGAGATGAATTCGGTAACCATCAACAAACTGCTGACCGCCCTCAACGAGTGCACCGAATGGGGTCAGGTCTTCATCCTGGATTCCCTAGCCAACTACAGTCCCAAGGATGAGCGCGAGGCCCAATCCATTTGCGAGCGCATCACCCCACGTCTGGCCCATGCCAATGCTGCCGTAGTCCTCAGTGCCGTCAAGGTCCTGATGAAGCTGCTCGAGATGCTCTCCAGCGACAGCGATTTCTGTGCCACTCTTACCAAAAAGCTGGCCCCGCCTTTGGTCACTCTACTCTCCTCCGAGCCGGAAGTCCAGTATGTGGCCCTGCGCAACATCAATCTGATTGTCCAGAAACGCCCCGACATTCTCAAACACGAGATGAAGGTCTTCTTTGTCAAATACAACGATCCCATTTATGTGAAGCTCGAAAAACTGGACATCATGATCCGTCTGGCAAATCAGAGCAACATTGCCCAGGTGCTCAGCGAATTAAAGGAATACGCCACCGAGGTGGATGTCGACTTTGTGCGTAAGGCTGTCCGCGCCATCGGCCGCTGTGCCATCAAAGTGGAGCCCTCGGCCGAGCGTTGTGTCTCCACCCTGCTGGATCTCATCCAGACCAAGGTCAACTATGTGGTCCAGGAGGCCATTGTAGTAATCAAAGATATTTTCCGTAAGTATCCCAATAAATACGAGAGCATCATCAGCACTCTGTGCGAGAACCTGGACACACTGGATGAGCCGGAGGCCAGGGCCTCCATGGTCTGGATCATTGGCGAGTATGCCGAGCGAATTGACAATGCCGATGAGCTGCTCGATAGTTTCCTCGAGGGCTTCCAAGACGAAAATGCTCAGGTACAATTGCAGTTGCTCACGGCCGTGGTGAAGCTATTCCTGAAACGGCCCTCCGACACCCAGGAGCTTGTACAACAAGTCTTATCCCTGGCCACCCAGGACTCGGACAATCCGGATTTGCGTGATCGTGGCTTCATCTACTGGCGTCTGCTCTCCACCGATCCGGCCGCTGCCAAAGAAGTGGTCCTGGCCGATAAGCCTCTGATCTCGGAGGAAACGGATCTGCTGGAGCCCACGCTACTCGACGAACTCATCTGTCACATCAGCTCGCTGGCCAGTGTCTACCACAAGCCACCCACAGCCTTTGTAGAGGGCCGCGGTGCAGGCGTACGCAAATCCCTGCCCAATCGCGCCGCCGGAGCCGGCTCCAGTGCCGAGGGCGGTGAGACCGCCAATTCCGAGGCCATGGTCATACCCAATCAGGAATCACTCATCGGCGATCTCCTCTCCATGGATATTAATGCCCCGCCCATGCCTGCCGCCCCGGCAGCCAGCAATGTGGATCTTCTAGGCGGTGGCCTCGACATCCTCCTAGGCGGCCCGCCCGCAGAGCCAGCGCCTGGTGGAGCCACCAGTCTCCTAGGCGACATCTTTGGCCTCTCCAGCAATTCACTCTCCGCCGGCGTTCAAATACCCAAGGTCACCTGGCTACCAGCCGAAAAGGGCAAGGGCCTCGAAATCCAGGGCACCTTCTCCCGGCGCAACGGCGAAATCTTCATGGACATGACCTTCACCAACAAAGCCATGCAGCCGATGACCAACTTTGCCATACAACTCAACAAGAACAGCTTTGGCCTGGTGCCCTCCTCACCGCTCCAGGCAGCTCCCCTGCCACCCAATCAGACCACCGAAGTCAGTCTGGCCCTGGGCACCAACGGGCCCATCCAACGCATGGAGCCCCTCAACAATCTCCAGGTGGCCGTCAAGAACAACATTGACATCTTCTACTTCGCCTGCCTGGTCCATGGCAATGTGCTCTTCGCCGAAGATGGCCAGCTGGACAAGCGGGTCTTCCTCAACACTTGGAAGGAAATACCCGCTGCCAATGAGTTGCAATACAGCCTGAGCGGTGTGATTGGCACCACCGATGGCATTGCCTCCAAAATGACCACCAATAATATATTCACCATTGCCAAGCGCAATGTGGAAGGTCAGGATATGCTATATCAATCTCTAAAGCTCACTAACAATATTTGGGTTCTTCTTGAATTGAAATTGCAACCGGGCAATTCGGATGCCACGCTCAGTCTAAAGTCTCGATCCGTTGAGGTGGCTAATATTATTTTTGCTGCCTATGAGGCCATCATCAGATCGGCAGCTACCAAAAACTAAAAAATTAAAACACCTCAAAATATCCCAAGCCTAAAAAAGATATGAAGAAGAAGAAGAAGAATAGAAAATCTTGTAGTTTTTTGCTGTTTCAAAAAAAAAAAAAAATTGTTTTTGTTTTTATTAAACGTTGTAATTATTTATAAAACCAAAACCAGGCCAATTGTGCTCTAAAAAAAAAATATTTGAAAAAAATTATATCATAATCTAATCATTGTAATCAGAATTATATAAAGCATGTTTCGAAAATGTTGTAGGCTTTGGGAGGAGCACCGTTTTCCAGCATTCCAAAACAGGCACAAAAAAACTTTTCAAAAAGTAATTTTGCAGTTCTGCAAGGCAATTGTATATGACTACTCTAGGAATCTATAACCCTATATATATGATATATAATTCCGAGTATTCTTTGTTTGGATCATAGAAATGAAAGAGTTGAAGCTTTGTCCAACTTTTTCAATTTCTTTGATCCCGGAAACTCTGATTTGAATAAATCAAATAATATATTGAAATATACAATAAATAAATATATATATAACCTATTTCGGATCAGGCATTATTATTATAAATTTACTAAAATATTTCTCGGACTTGGACTTGGACACAGACTGGTCAAATTGAAGACCACTTTTTGACTTGGAGATTGCAGAAGAAGTAAGCGGCTTTATTTGGGAGCCATTCCGGATCGGTTCACTATATCATATAACTGTAATAATTCTAACTTCTTTCACGTTATTAATTAGATCTTTACATGGGGAATTTCATTGGATTCAAGATCGAACTACTATATCATATAGCTGTGATACGAACCCAAATCGGTCTTGGGAATATCTACAAGATTTATTGAAGATTCTCAATTAAATTTGGTCGACAGTTTTCCTGTCTAAAAGTCCAGAGGCTTACCAAATTCCTATCGGATCGGATAGCTGTTATACCAATCTAAATCGGTCTTAGGAATATCTGACTAATCTCATTTATATGATAGATCAGATTCTATAATCTTTGCCATTTGATCTTTGGGATTTGATTAAGAAATATTATGAATCTTCAGTTCTCTCAAAACTTGATGAAGCTGAGAAATACCTGAAACTACTAATGTGAAAGATCAAATGGGATCTCTGCCAGCCTAGTGAAAAGTGTCTGTGAAATTAGATCCACGTTTTAGCTCTTCAATTAAGTCTGCAGCAGAAATAATAAATCTGTTTCTTTAGTTTTGAATAATTTTGACAGTTGGAAAAAGTTCTTTAAGCATCCCTTTGGAGTGATGACAAAAGCTTCGTAAGGGCGCTTTGCCCAGCTTGTGGGCTTTTTCCTTTAGGGTTACTTTACATTCCGATTTACTCGTTACATTTTTTTGTGTTGCGCAGGCGATGTATTCAATTTAAATGTACAATGTAAGCACAACTCAGATGTTTTATCCCCGGTCCGTTCAGTTGATTTTACTCTCACTGACTCTTTCTCTCTCTCCCTCTCCCTCTGTTAGAGTCTTTAAAATAAGAAAAATGCTAAATTAATTATTAATAGGAAAAAAAAAAACGACAAAGAAAATAAGAACTTAATTATTTAGTTCTTTGCCTGCAAAGCAGCAGCAGAAGCCTCACGGACAAAAGCTGTCAAATTTGAATAAAATTGATGCAGGTCTGGCAACCCTGTTGGCAGGCTCTCTTTCACTTGACTTTTGCCGTGCCGTGCCGTTGCCTTCGGTTTTCGTCGATGCGCTTTTGTTGTACCACAAGCAAATTTGGCTTGGCCCCAATTTAAACGTCCAGCAAAACAAAATTTTTATCAATTCAAATTAGTGAAAAATAAAATAAAAATTAAAACAAATCTGAAATAGAAATAAGCAGTTCAAATTTGCCAATTAAAAAGATAAATTGCAAACATGTTGACTAGGGAAAACAGTAGCAGAAGAAGAAGAAGAAATAAAACATTGTATGTGCCAGTGTGCGCGAGTGTGTCCAGTGTAGAAATTACTCCGCCCTATTTTGAGTTGCTGTGAGAGGCATGTAAAAAGACAACAACAACAACAACAACACCAACAACAGAGACAAAACAGTGAAAAGCCAAAGCCCTTAAGGCATCTGACATGTGCCATAAAACAAATAAACAAACTAAAAGTGCAACAAAAACAACAACAATAACAAAAATTATGCCAAAAACAATAAGAAATTTATAAAGATTTTTTATTCTGTATGCTGAAAAAAGCCTGAGTGTCCAGTCGACAATGCGGAGCAATTCAGTTGTCGGAGCAGGGGCCGCGGCGGCTGCCAGCACGGCAGAGGTGGAGAGCACCGCTGTCCACACTCTGGACAACTATGATGTGGTCTACGATGGACACGATGAGGCCAAGGATATTTCTCACTTGGATTGGCCATTTTTAATAAAGGTACCAAAAAATAATAATAATAAAACCAAATCGCTTGCAACACATTTCGATGCCACACATTTTTATGCCACACTCTTTTTTTTTTATAGGTTAAGTCCTTTTTGAGGGTGTGCTTTTAAGGGTTTGCGTGTCAACAGCTCTGTAAACACATTAAGTCCTTAATAAATGACTACCACTTGATGTTGAGTTGTCTGTTTTTCGTCTTCTTCTTCTTCTTCTTCTTTTCGCTGTTGTTGTGAATGCAAAAATGCAGTCACATTTTTTGAAGAGCATAAACGAGTGTAATGTGTCAGGGCTGTTGGGTCAGCATCAACCCAATAAAGGGAAACAAAGGCACCCAACCCAAGACTGCAACGATTTGTTCATACTCTTTTTTTATGAAATTAATCAGCAGGAGTAATCTTCCGAAGATACCAAGCACTAGACAAATCGTATTCCTGGATTTATAGAACCTTGGTTGGACCCAGTTGTTCGACTAGTCCAATAGATGGCGTTCTTGCCTTACCCAGAACAATCTAAGCTTTGTTGCTGAATTCGAAAGAAACAACAGACCCGAGCAGGTACAGTTGGCACAGGCAAATGAGATTTTTTTTTTTAATTTATTTCCATTGTGCATTGGAACATTTGCATTTTTACTTTGCGACTGCAAATCCCAGTCCGCACTCACGCATTCAACATAACCTAAATATAAAAGGTATAATGCATATATAAAGGGCCTTGAGTGCTTCATGCGTCACATGAACATCATCAACACTCGTCGGAGGGTAGCTTTTTTCCCCCCTTTTATTTGTTACTTTTCTTTTTCAGAAATCCATTAAGCTCTCGAAACTAACAACTTTTTACTACTCTCATAATGAAAGTTGAAACGAAAAAAGGTTGAAAACATTTTGAATAGGATAATTATTTAAATAAGAACTTTTTTAATAATATTAAATAATTTTTATATGCATCAAGAATAACTCTGAATACCTAATTAGGTTAGGGCCTGCTGCAACTGCCTGCTCCAACTGTTCCTATTCTACTTGGCTCCTTTTGCGAAGAGGACTCCATTCTAGTTCCTAGTTCCCATGGGTCCTAGGGAGTCTTGCTTGTCCGGTCTTCCCTTTTCAAGAAGCTCTTTTTCCAACAATCCCAACTGTCCCTAGCTCGGTCTCATTCCTTTTTATATAGTAGATGATATGGACTCCCTCCTAGTTCTTAGTTCCCATGGGTCCGAGGGGATCTTACTTGCCCGGTCTGCCCTTTTTAAGGAGCTCTTTTTCCAACTGGGACACCTTGGACTCTTTCCTGGTTTCTAGTTTCCTTGGGTCCCTTGGAGTCTTACTTGACCCTCTTCAAGGAGCTCTTCTAGGAGCTATTGGGCTTTGGTATGTCCTCTTTCCTGGTTCCTAGTTCCCTTGGGTCCAAGTAAGACTCTACTTGCCCGGCCTGCCCATTTCAAGAAGCTATTTTTAAGCCCTTCTCCTTGATAAAGTAATCACAGCCAATCTACTCGTTGTTTTTTTTACAGGGTCTGTTGGAGGGTCAGGCTTGCCACCCGACCACACCGGATACCTTGGCCGCTTTGCTTTGGGCAATCATAGCCGTCTTTGGGATTGTCTATGCCCTATTGGGCTATCGCTGTCTGCGCGCCGTGGGCTTCCTAAGCGGCCTGCTGGTTGGTGCCAATGGAATCTTCATTTTACAGGACTTTCAAATCACATTGCTGGGCAAGCCGGCCGACTCGGCCCTGGCCATTGTGGCCGGGCTTTTGGGTGCCGTCTTGGGCTCCACCTATCCGGTGGCCTCGGTCTTAATAAGCGCCTTTGCCGGTGCCTTATTATCGGGCGCTGCCATGGCCGTCTGTGTGGCCACCATGCCGGATAATGAATTTGGGGTATGTCCCAAACAATTGAATTAGATGTGAATTCCTTTTGATTTTCTTCTCCACCTTAGTATCGAGAGATTTATGTGGCTGTGGTGGGCGGAGCTGTGATCTGTTCGGTGCTCACGCTGTGCTGTGTGAAATATGTGACCATTCTGACCTCCAGTGTGGTGGGCACAGCCATGATTATAGGAGCCATTGATTTCTTTATGCATGGTCTGGAGACCATCAATTGGGTAAGCCAATTAAGCCTTATGAGTTTTGGAATTTCTTTTCTTAAATTTGTTCATTTCAAGATTCTCAATATGAAACCGCATCCGGCTCCGCCGCCCTGCTATGGCGGTCTCTTGATAGCCGCCTGGCCCATAGTCATCATTATCAGCATTATGGTTCAATGCTTTATCACTGCCTGGCGTGTGGACCATCGCAAGCGTGTCTACATGCGACACCATCAGCATCATCCCCATCATCTGCCCCACAATCAGCAACAGCAGGCGGCAGCCCATGCCCATGCCCCGGTACGACGTTCCCAGTCACGCACACGGGAGACACGCGAAGAGGCACGACAGCGCAAATTCCGCTACCTCTATCAAGTGCGCACAGCCCGAGGAGATATCATTTCTCAGGTGAGTAAGCAAAACATCTCAGATTTTTGAGACTCTCTTTCACAAATCTCTTCCCACTGCGCTTAGAATTTTGTTTCGGCCCTGCAAAAGCGCATCCAACTGAGCGGCACGGAAACCCCCTCGGAACGCTCGATAAAAACGAGCTCAAATGAACGCAACACCTTCCGCAGTGATCGCACTCACTTTACCACCATACACGATCCCGACTCCGAGCTGTGCGATAAGATCGAAATCGTCCGTGACATTGGATAACAAACAAGTAATAGTTACATGTAACTATATCCGTAAGGGGGGCACATCTAGAGTTGGCATCAGGTCGGGGGGATTTTCAAATGAATAGAGCTGGAAATTATACGAAATTGTTGCATGTGACTATTTCTGAGGAAAGCAAACAAAGCAAGAAAGAAGGAAAGACACCAAGTGTCCTGATAATTCGAATCGAATCGTCTTAGGGGAAGGAAATTTTGTTTTGATATTTTCAAAAAAAGTTGTTTTTGGGCATAACCGAAAATTGTGACAGCTTTAAATATAATCAAGTTAAAGAAAGGTTTTGAAACTCTCCTTATTAATTTCAAGACTTCTTACTGAGGTCAACGAGTCATCCTGACTACTACAAACTTAACTAAACTATGGAAACATATATGCATAACACTATAAAAGAAACTTAAATATTATTAAAAAAAAAACAAAAACTCTAGAAATTAAAGATTTAAGTTCTTGAAAACTTGGAAATTGTTGGGTGATCATATAATAGTTTATATATCAGGAAGCTGGAAAACAGAAAATGGAATGGCGAAAAAAGAAAAGTTTTTGTGATTTGAAAAATTTGTTCAAGATCCGGTCATGTTTAAACCTAACTAAATATATAAAGAAAAAAAGAAGGAAATTATTTATAATGTATTATTTTGTTGGTAGCTCAAAGCCCAAAAAAAAAAAGAAAGTTTCTCTCACAGTCTTACGGATATCAGCAAAGCAAGCTCTTTACTCAAAACTATATGGTATAAATATACTTATCAACTTCAAACAAATTAAATATATATATATATATATATATATATATATTCTTTATCTGTGTTATTATAATTATGAAAGAAAAGTCAAGATAATTTTGTAGGAGATTCAGCTCTCTCTCTCTCTCTCTCTCTCTGGTAAAGAATTTAGGCAACCTATGAAATGACTTATCTAAGAAGTTTCCTAAGCCTAGTTTTTGTTTGAGATTCGATCCATATAATTATATATATATGTATACATATATCAAAGGTCAAAATATTTTTGTCTTACTAAAACACACAACAGATGTTTCCTTTTTTGATCAAATAATCTAATTATTTATGGCTAGAATATATATATATATATATATATATATATATAGATCACTTATATATCTTTAAGTATTCCAAAGAAGCAAAAAAAAAAAAAAATAGAAAAAACTATATTTAAGTCCAATTGAGCACAACTGTACTTACAGTGCTCTTAGATGTGAAAAAATTTTAATTCTAAAATAGCCAAAAAAAAAAGTTAAGAAAAAAAAAATTAAAGGGGCAACTGCAATTCTTCAAGCCAATTTCAACTTCCGGCCCTGGCACAATTAATATATTCTAAGCTTAAGATAAAACTAAATTTATATATATATATATATATACTATATATATCGGTCTGTCATTTAGTATATATGACAAGGTAAAAAAAACAAAATAAAATAATAAATCGAAGATCCATGCAAAATGCAGTACAAATTCTAAAAAAAAAAAAAATATATAAAAAAAAAAATATTCGTTTTATGTAAAAAATCAGAAATATTTATAATATTTTAAAACTAAGAAACTCAGTCTAGAAATTAAAAAAACAAAAACACTCCAAAGCTCAAACCAAACAAATTTTTCATTTCGAAAAAACAAAAAAAAATTTTTTTTCAGAAAATAAAAGCCAAACATTTTATTTTTCTTCTAAAAAGAAAAAGAAATCTGAAAAACTTTGTAGCAGAATTTAGAAAGATTCTAACCAAACACACACATAAATTTAACCAGAGGCTAGCTTTTTGCATTAACTAGCAAAAAAAAAAAAAAAATTAATTAAAAAAAAAAAGAAAAATTCTATAAGCATAAAAATAAATTATAAAACCAATTTTGTTTTTATATAAAAAAGAAAATTATATATGTAATAATTATAAAAATAATAATAAAATGACATTTTCCAAATATAAAACAAAGAAGGAAGAAGAAGAAGAGATTTCTGTTATCCCAAAAAGCCTTCTACTTCGGTGGCTTCAGGTCCTTCCCAGACTCTGCCTCTTTGATCTTGGGTCATTTTGGGGCTGCCAAATCCTCCTCCTCCTCCTCTTCGTCTTCTTCTTTGAATCAATACTTTATCCCTGACCTCTTTTTTGTTAGACATTTACCTTTGTCCCCCCTTCTGGGAGTCTTGTGTTCCTCCTCCTTGAATTTAGCCTCCATTAGGGCTGGAATTTTTTCGACTGTTCTCAGGGCACGCCCCTTTCACTTTAAGAAATTTTTTTATTTCTTCTTCTTCTCCAACTCCAAAGTTCAGTGGCAAGCTTCGAGAAAAGTTTCGAGTGTGTTTTATCGAAGGAAACGGGTGAGCCGATTTCGACTTCAGAGAAACAAGTGAAAGTTCGGAGTTACCAAGAATTCGGTTGATATTTATGAAAATCTTAAATCTTGAAAAAGTAGGTCGGACCTTCCAATGATCTAATTGATCTTTACAGAAGGTAGTTCCGAGTTACCAAAGTTATAAAAGACCCAATTTATCTTTATAGGGAAGACTAAATCCTTACCGATTCCTAACTCAACTTAGAATTGATTTTATATTTATAGACAAATTTTTGGGTTGCGAAAAAAAAGACAACTCGGAGTTATCAAAGACCGGCTAGATCTTTATAAAATTTAGTTCGAAGTAGTGAAACATCCGCTTACTCTTTATGAAGATCTTGGAACTTGAAAGTTGGAAGTTCGAATAGACTTCTATAGGCACACCCTCCTTCCTCACCAGTTTGAGATGAATCTTTCAAGGAATTGATAGAGCGCTCTGGAAACCTCTAAAAACTCAGCGCGAAGTTACCAAAGACCCTCTAACCACCTTTTGAATACCTCACATATCCCCCAGCTATTCCAAGCCCAAATCAAACTAGGAGTTACCAAAGACCGACTTGATCCATATAAGGACTACTTCCCACTTTCAAAGGACTGTTTTGAGGAATTTTAGAGAACCTTCTGGAAAGCTTTGATGTCTTGATCCTTCGTAGCGCAAAGTTATCAGAGACCCACTTGATCTTTATAAAGAATACTCTTCACTTTGAGAAGACTCTTTAATTACCTCAGCAATTCCAAGCCCATATCAATCTCAGAGTTACTTCCCACTTTCAAAGGACTCTTTTGAGGAATTTCAAAGAACCTTCTGGTAATCTTGGATATCTTGATCCTTCGTAGCGCAAATTTCCAAAGAGCCCCTTGATCTTTATAAAGACTTTGAAATCATAGCTCGGAGTTACCAAAGACCCACTTGATCCGCAGTCCCCACTTTCAGAAGACACTTACAGGGAATTGATGAAGCCCGAACCCAAATCAAGCTCGGAGTTACCAAAGGACTTACTTGATCCGCATAAAACCTACTCCCCACTCTTACAGTGAATTGATATAGCCTTCTCGTTACCTGAGACATCCCCACCTATTCCGAACCCAAATCAAGCTCGGAGTTACCAAAGGACCTACTTGATCCGCATAAAACCACTCTTACAGTGAATTGATAAAGCCTTCTCGTTACCTGAGATATCCCCACCTATTCCGAACCCACATCAAGTTCGAAATTACCAAAGGACCTACTTGATCCGCATAAAACCACTCTTACAGTGAATTGATAATGCCTTCTCATTACCTGAGATATCCCCACCTATTCCGAACCCAAATCAAGCTAGAAAGTGCCAAAGGACCTACTTGATCCGCATAAAACGTACTCCCCGCTCTTACAGTGAATTGATAAAGCCTTCTCCTAACCTGAGATATCCCCAGCTATTCCGAACCCAAATCACACACAATTGGGTTTATATATATATATTTGTTTTATATATTATTTTATTAATACACATTTTGTTGTTGTTGTTGTTGTCGCTGCTGCTGCTGTCTTCATGTGTATACAATGATTTTACTTTTGCTAAGGTGTATACGTGTGTGTCTATGTGTGTGTGTGTGTGTTGTAGGCTTTCAATATTGATTGAGTATCCTCGACAATCGACATAAGCAGATGTAAGAAGAAGAAACAAGTTGGCGAAGCAAACGACCGACCAAAATCAAAATAGAACAATAAACATTTTTTTTTTTTAAATTTTTTTTTAGTTTTTTAATGTTTGTTTCAAATTGTTGTTGTTGTTGTTGTTTTTGGTTAGCCAAACATTATTTGTGGACTAGTTGATCTGTCGATTGATTCCACTCCAGATGGGCTGCTTGGTTTGTCTACAAGTCTATCTGTGTGCCTATCTCTGTCTGTGTTTGAGTGTGTGTGTGTGGGTGTGTGTGTGTATTTGCATTATTTTTTTTTTTTTTTGGAGGGCTTTGGGGTCGCATGGATTAGATGCGACCTGGGAATGTGCCGCTCTCGCGCTGCTCGTCCCACTTCTCGATCCAGGCATTGGGGCACATCGTCTTGTAGACCTTCTTGAAGTAGTTGCAAGGGCTAAAGTCCTCGCCGCGCTTCTTAACGCAACGCTGATAATCGATATACGATTGATAGCAATAACGGGTCACGTTCTGGTTGGGGAAACGTGGATCGAAGGGGGCGGTCTCCAATTTGTAGGCGGACATGTTGTCGTTCGACTTGTCGCTGTTTTTATTGAAAAATTGCATAGAGACTTTTTTTAGTTAAACCAAAAATAAAAACAATAACAAATAACAAAAAAACAAAGACAAAAACTTAAATTCAATTTTTTTTGTTGTTTTTTTTTTCAAATGAAAATGAAAAAGTTAGCGAGACAAAGACAGAGAGGGACAGAGAGAGAGAGAGAAATATATAGCGCCAGTGCAATGAATTAAATAAAAATAAATATATTTTTTTTATAATAAAAAAAAATAAATTAATTAAAATAAAAAACAAAAATTAAGTGAGCAAAACAAAAAATTAATAATAAAAAAATATGCAATTGTTTTAATAATTTTTTTTTGGATGAGAAGAGCAAAGTAAATGCCAAAAAGAGAGAGATAGATATATATATATATATATAAATGATAGATAATACATTCGATTCAAATATATATTTCAACTAATTTTATGATTGACTCAAAAGGTGGCACAAAACTTCTCATTTTAGTTTACATTTTGAAATATATTTTTTTTCTAGTTTTTTTTTTTTAGTTTTTAATATATAGAAAAATCTGTACAAACTAAGACTTATGAGCTAATCGATTGAAACGTTTAAGGAAAATTAAAAAATTAGTTAATTGTCTCAATTTGGGCTTAAAATTAATTATTCTATTTTTCATTTTTTTTTTTTTTTTTTTTTTTTGATTTAAGAAAAAAAAAAGATTAAATTTTGGTTTTCAATGAGATAGAAATACACACACACACACACATTAATACATCTACACATTTTCAAATTGATAAATTAAATATTATAAAGAAATTAAATTTAAAAAAAATATATATCAAAAAATAAAAAAAAATATTTTTTGCAAAATAAAAAAAATATTTTTAAATATTTAATTTTTTTTCATTAAAAAATAATATTTTTTTTTAATTTGTGATTAATTTTTTTTTTTTATTAAAAAAAAAATTTTTCATTTTTTTTCTTAATTTTTGAATTTTTTTTTTTTTTTTTTTTTTTGATTAAAAAAAAATTTTTTTTTTTTTACTCTTCCGTTTGTGCGTTCTTGTGTGTGTGTGTGTGTGTGTGTGTGTGTATGCTCCACGCCGTTCAAGTTCATTTTCCTCATTTGGTACGCCTTTTGTTTCGGTTTCGGCGTTTTCATTAAAAAGAAGAAGAATCAATTTGCAAGCGTATTTTTTTTTTTTGTTTTGGGTGAGATTTGAGAATCGAATTCTACTTGACCAAGGGTCGTTTGCCATTGTCTGTGTCGCAGGCATTGCTTTTGTATTTGTTGACTTCGGCCAAATAGAGTGACCAGAAATCCTTGGGATCGACATCACGCTCGGTGGGGGCCTTCAGTTTGGCCACAACGCCGGTTTTAAGAATTTTACCACCGCGTCTTCGACCCACAAGTGGAGGAGGCGGGGCAGATTTGCCAACCGCAGCGGCAGCTATAAACGGAGCCGTCGAACTGGAGGCCACACCGGCAGCTATAGTGGGCAGGCCACTATAGGCAAGGCTGGTGGAGGGGAAGTCTGTGGCCGGCATCATGGGAGCCAGATTGGTGAACTCGGGGCTGACGGCTTGGGCCGTCTGGGCCACTTGTTTCTGTTGCTCTTGCATTTTCTTGAACACCTCCATGAAGGAGCCATCATTGGCGAATACTGGATGCGAGGCTTCGGCCTTGGGCGGCGGATAGACTTTGCCATCTTGGGCGAGTGTTTCGCGCAATTTCCTCTCGATCTCACGGTGTATGCTCTCCTTGTCGAAGGGCTCGTCCGTATCGAGATTGTAATAGGCGCCTACGGCATTCATGGCATTGTATTTGATACCTTCAGGTTGCTCCGGATTGTGGCCAGATTGTGGCCGCCTCGAGCTGGAGTTGGGCAGCGGAATTTCGGGCGAGTGACTGCGACTCTGACTGCGTGAACGGCGATAGTAGCTGCGCTTCGAACGATCACGGGAACGATCGCGTTCTCTGTCCCGGTCTCGGGTACGCTCCATTGAGCTTCTGACCCGATGATGGTGATGCCTACGCTCACGATTGCTGCCGTATCTGGAATGGCTCCGGCTACGGCTGCGACTGCGACGTTCAAGAGACCGAGAGCGGCTCCGGTCCCGGCCGCCGTGTCCTTTCCTGCGGCGATGCGTATCCATTGTCTGCTGGTAATACGGCAAACGTGACGACGGCATGGCTATCCACGCTGGCTTGGTTCCTTCCTTTACAAGTTGACGATCTGCAAATTCAAACTGTGCCGCGTTAGATGAAGCTGTTGGGAGTTTGTTTTGCGTATGTCGGTATACCTATATTTACACGATATTCTCTTTTTTTTTCTTTTTTTTTTTTTTTTGAAACAACAAATTGTGCGTGCCTAAAAGTTGCCAACAAAAGGAACTTAATGGATAGGATTTTTTTTTTTTTATAGAACAAAAGCCTTTAGGATATTTTGAATGAAAACGGACCAAAAAAGGGGCGGGGTGTTACGTATTGTTTTGTTGGCAATAGGAAAATGAATTTGGTTGAAAACCAAGAAAGGGAAAATAGTATTTTTAGTTTTGGGGCCAGAAAAGCCTGCACGCTCCTTGACATTTTCTAACTTGTTGTTTGGTTTTCTTTTTCTTCTTTTTTTTTTTTTTTTTTGATTGATTTGGTAATAAGAATTATAAAATTTACTTGTTTGCTTATTCCACACTGCTCTCTCTCTCTCTTTCTCTCAACCTGTGACTCTCTCTCTCTCTCTCTCTGTCTTTTGTTCTGTGAAGATCTGTCGTCTTGGAGACTCTGCTGGTGGGTTGATGGTTGTGGTCCACAAGCTCCGCGTCACGCTTTTTGGCTTTGGCACATTAATTTGCCTCGTTGCTCTTGTTGTTGTTGTTGTGTCGTTGCTGTTGTTGTTGTTGTGGTTGCAGAGTTGGTAGAGTAGAAGGCGCGCAGTGCGCCTGCATGGAAAAATGAACTTGAACGCATGAATACAAAACGCTACTTTTGACCAAAACGTTGTGCAAGGATTGATTGATTTTTTTTATATATTTTTTTTTTTTGATACAATTGTGTTTAGGCATATAGAAAAGATTTGCGCTTACGAGCAACAAGACTGGGGTCGTTGGAATACATATATAAATAATTTCTTTTACGTTCTTTTTTTTTTTTTGGCAGATCTTTTTTTTTGACTTTTCAAACACTTTGAACTTATGTAATTGGCGTAAAACTTGAGATGCTCACTTAATTTGTAACTTACTTAAATATGAGGAAAATTTGTGTTTATTTTCCCCGATAAATTGGCATAAAATAAAATTGAGAAGTTATGTAATTTTTTTTCCACCGCTGAAGAAGCCTTTAATAGCGGCTTTGTATGTTTGTGTGTGTGTGTGAGTTCACGATAAATTGATTGATTATGTGTATGTGTGTGTGTGTGTTTTGGTTGCGTAAATTCAGCAAAACAACCACAGTTTAGAATTTGTTTTTTTTTAATGCAAAGAGAAATACTTTTTTTTTCTTTTTTTTTTAGGTGAACTCAAGTGCACTTTATGAAAAACATACCTTTTGTTGTTCCGAAGGTACGAGCAAAAAACTTTAACTGCAGGCAAAAAATATCACGGAAGCAGTCTAGCTGACTATCGATTTGAACTGTCAATGTGACAGCTGTAGCAAGGGTTGATATGGCCAAAAATCAGTGCACAAATATCGATCACTTTATTTTACGGTCCAACTTTTTTTTTTAATAATAATAGAAAATTTCCTTATATTCTTCTATAATTTTCTAAATTATTTGTGAAAGTGACCAATGCCACGGAAAATTAAAATATAAAATTATGAGTCGATAGGCCAATACAAAAGTATCGTCCAAGTGTATCGAAAACAGTCCGATTTCACCTACCTGCATTAACAGGCAAACAATTAAACGCCGAATTATGGGCAATTGTGCCTAGGTTTAGCCGATTTGATGATGGATAACGATTCGACGAAGCACGGGGCAAAGCCAAAGACCAACAGACAAAGCAATACCAGGCAAAATCACGAAAACAAGCGGGTTGTACGAAAGGTGCCACCGCGTGTTGCCAACGACCAGCGCAACATTTATATCACCTCAAAGTCAGACATTAAGGTATGTTAGGTATTTGGACCACTAAAGCAACTTCGTATTAAACCAAAATTATTGCAGGCTCAACAGAAACGATGTGAAGACCTGCTGAACTCGGGAATTAAGGAAATCTATTTGCATTGCCTGGGATTTTCCATCACACGAGGCATCAATTTAGCCTTACAACTTATACAAAAATCGGACGGTGCACTCAAGTACGCCATTAATACATCCACAATTAAGCTGGTGGACGAATTACATCCGCTCTGTGACGAAGATGACATAAGTTTTCGGGAGCGGAATAATTCAGCGTTGCATATAAAAATTTACAATAGCATTTTATTCGATATTGTAATCCCTAAGCTGCCAGCCCCTCCAGAGCTGCCGCGATCTGAGTTCTCGGAAGAAAGACCTTTCATACAACATAAGAAACCACAAAAAACACCGCAGCAGTCCAAAAATAAGAAACAGACTCGTGTGCCAAAGTAAAAGGAAAAATGTTCAAACTATCCGAATTGGTGCGCTGGCTCGGCCTAACCGAATTCGAGATTTTGGTGAATCTTTGTGGTTTATTGGTATTTACAATAACGCTGGCCTTCAAAATAGCCGGGACATTTAATAATATCGCGCCAGAGCTTATGAGTGATTGGTTTACCATCTTCAGTCCATTATTTTTCATCGACATTTGCAATGCATATTTTTGCGTAATTGTCGGCATACGAATGTATTTGGATTCAGATAATAAGCGCAAAGCTCTTCATCGTTTATTGTGGAGCACCTATTTCTTAGCTTTAATTGCTATTTTTAAGTATTTACTGTGCCTCAAGTTGTCGGGTAAAACTGGTCTCGAGTACAGTGAAGTCTTTTCACCTATATTTGTGTTGCTACAGCTAATAGCAGTTCGGGCCTGTCAACTACCGAATTCAATATGAGAGCATATACGGTAAATTATATATTATTAATATATATTCTTGGAGTACTGTGAAAATTTGGATTTATAAGTCTTAGGAATAAGTAAAGAATAAATAAACTAATTTTACGCTTTATCATACTAATTGTTGATTAATAGTAATAGTCTGAAATGCTTAGTAGACTGTAACTCCTTAAATGAATCATTTTGCGTTGTTATTCATTACTAAAGCAACTGCATATCAGTTTCTAAAAACTTAGAAAACATATAAAAGAGCTATGATAAATTTTGAATTATTTATACGGCCAGAAGCTGCTTTATTTTTCATATGTATAAGATTAATTAATATTATTTGAAAATATCTATACTTTGAGCTCATTTAAATTCATATACATATTCTAATTTAATTTTAATCAAAACTAATTCATTTCTTTCAACATTATGGTTTTTTTCTGTTAGAAAGGCGATAACAAATCTATCGATATACATATGCGATCATTTAGTGTTGAGCAACACTGCCAGCTCGCAACAAAAACACTTTTGTTTTTAGTGAACTATTTGTATTTATTTTTTGTTCTTATATTTTATTCGTTTTGTCAAAATGTCCACTTTAATTCGTCCAAAGTCTCCGCACACGCCCACCGCCATTAAAAAGGGTGAAAAGGAAGATAGTTTCTGGGATAAATTCAGTACACTGGCTCGTAAACGCGGAACCCGCGAAGGTAGGCACAAAAAGAGAAAAAGAAAAGTTTTGTGTATTTTTATGCCTAGACAAACAAAAATGTAAAATGCTACAAATACAAACAAATAATTGCATATCAAAGTTATAATATGGATCTAAATAGCCCTTATAAAGTTGCATATAATATGATTTGGAAAGGTTTCTTGTAGCAGATGTGTGCGCGTCCGCTTCTAATTAAGAATATTGCGTCATTTATGACGCATACACTTACACCTTAGCAAAGCAAGTTTGTGAGGGCGTGACGTCATTAATTATTGTTTACAATTACTAAGAAACCTAACATAATAAATAATGCTTCTTTTCTGTTGCAGTCAAGAAAATCGAAGAGGAGGGCAAATATGCCATTGATTCCCCAGGGTCACCCAATCAATATGACATACCTCCCGAGGATTATGCTCTACGTAAGTTCAAGTTCATCTGCTTAAAATATAAATATTAATTAATCAGTCTAATCCAACAGGTGAACACGAGCAGCGTGCCGTGATAGATCCTCAGTCCATAAATGATCCCGAGGTAGTGAAACTGCAAAAGATACTTATCGATTGGATCAACGATGAGCTGGCCGAACAGCGTATAATTGTTCAGCAACTCGATGAGGACATGTACGATGGCCAAGTCCTGCACAAGTTGTGGGAGAAACTGACCGGCAAGAAATTAGATGTACCTGAGGTCACACAATCGGAGCAGGGCCAACATGAGAAACTAAACATAGTCCTGAAGGCAGTCAATCATGTGAGTTCGTCAACAAATTGTTAGCTTTAAATTTTACAACTCCTGTTTGCTTGTTTCTTTCAGACTTTGGGCTTTCATCAAAAGATACCCAAGTGGTCGGTGGCCAGTGTCCACTCAAAGAATATTGTTGCCATTTTGCATCTTCTAGTGGCCTTGGTACGCAATTTCCGTGCTCCTGTCCGTCTACCCGAAAATGTCTTTGTCACGGTGGTCATAGCCGAGAAGAATGGTGGCGTCTTGAATGCCCAGTAAATAAAATCCCACAAAAAAAAATGTATAACAAATTCTCAATTAGATAATTTTTTGTTTTAGGAAATTCCAAGAGCAAATCACTTCCGAATATGATGACCTGGGTATGCGTTGCGAAAAGGATGCCTTTGATACGCTCATCGATTGTGCCCCAGACAAACTGGCCGTGGTCAAGAAATCCCTGATCACCTTTGTCAACAAGCATTTGGCCAAATTAAATTTCGAAATCAACGACTTGAATACGGACTTCCGTGACGGTGTCTATTTGTGTCTGCTGATGGGTCTTTTGGGTGGCTTTTTCGTGCCTCTACATGAGTTCCATTTGACACCCCAGGATACGGACCAAAAGGTGGCGAATGTGGCCTTTGCCTTTGATCTAATGCAGGATGTGGGCTTACCCAAGCCCAAGGCCAGGCCAGAGGATATTGTCAACATGGATCTGAAGTCCACGTTACGTGTTCTCTACAGTCTATTCACCACCTTCAGAGATTATGCCTGAAGTCATCCATTTTGCCAGCCGCTGGGCCTTGTGTCAATGTCTTTAATATCTCAATTAATTTTTTTGTAATACCTTGTGTGGCCTTGTGCATGTGTTTTTAATTTTTTTTTAATATTATTTATGTTAAATGTTTAAATCCAATTATGCTAACCATTGAGAATTGTAGACAATTCACAATTTTTAAGATAATCCTGAAGGATCACCCAGGTGCCCCATTTGTTGACTTGTCTTTGACCCACATTGTTACTAAAAATAATTTATATATTTGTATTAATTAATGAAAATAAAACAAACAAAAAATCTTTGTGCCTTGGAAAGTTACCATGTGAAATTACTGCGGTTTCGATTGGGATGTGTGTGAAGAGATTTGCTTTTTACGTCACTTGAAAATTCGAATTTTGTAATAAAATTATTGAATTAAAAAAAAAAAAAGATTCTGTACTTGAAACTTCTAAAATTGTGTGTGTCTTTCAGAAAAAAAAAACTCAAAACGGTAACTCATATCCACTTTTGTCTAAATTTTGCAATATTCTTCGGCGCTCTGTTCTGCTTCACTTTGCATATGTGAGTCTATTTCGGTATTTTATTTATTTATTTATTTTTTACGCTTTGTACTTACACTACATATACAATTGTTGCATTTGTTGTATGTTAATTTAATATTTCACCAAGCATAAAAAGTGTTGGCCTTGCTAGCATTAGAAATTCAAAAGGCCCGGGTAAATGTGTCCATTGTTATCGAATTCCTATCGTTTTGCCCATAGTATTGCCAGAGTTTTCTTTGTTTTCACACAATTTGTCCATTTCCTTATGAGCTAAGAAAAAGTAGTTAAATTTCACATTCACATACAACAAACATCGCATAAATATAAGTTAAAAAAAACACACACAAATAAAAAAATGTGCAATTTTTGTAACCAATTGTACCGAAAAAGGTGGCAACCATGCGACTACTTTTTATGATTTTCACAACAGCTGAGCGGAATTTCAACACTTTAGAACTTTCTACAACATTCATCCGGCATAATAGCTATTTACATAAAGTAGCATCACCAACACAACAGAGAGCACGTTTAGCTGTACGTCGACTGCAGAAGATAGTTTTGCGCGTCATAAGAGATCCTGAATACAGCATGTCCAAGAACTCATATCAGCAATCTCAATCGGAACAGCAGCCACAAATTGACGAGTCCCAGTTTTCGACGAACAGAAAGAATAAGCAGGACGTCAACTGTCGTACTTGCAACGATTTCAAATCGTGGTCCAAGCAACAACGATTAATGTCAAATACGAATGCCGCAAAGGTAAACACACACTTTCAAAGTCATGTGGTTGCTAAACAACTTTTATACAATCACCCAAAACTTCTTAGCGACTCCGGCATGCCGAAGATAAATTCTGCCCTTCATTCTACTCATTATCTATGTTTATCTCTTTTTTCTTTTTTGTTTTAGGAAAAGCACATGGCTGCCGCCGAGAAAATACCTATAAGCCCCGCCACAGTTTCAAATCCACGTGAAGACTGCCCCCTGGATAAAGTGAGACTTGGCATTTCAACATGGGGTCTATTGCATACAATGGCTGCATTTTATTCAGACAATCCTTCGGACAATGAGAAACGTGACATGAAAACCTTTTTTGATGTGCTCTCACGTCTTTATCCATGTGAATATTGTGCCAAAGACTTTCGTAGCGAGTGAGTGTCTAATCAATCAGATTTAGTTTCTCTATGATATTCCCATCCCTTTCTATTTCAGTTTGGAAGTAAATCCTATCAATGTTAACTCACAGAAGGAGCTGGCCTTATGGTTGTGTAAATTTCATAATCGGGTGAATGATAAACTTGGCAAACCCTTGTTCGACTGTAGTAAGGTGAATGAGAGATGGCGTGATGGCTGGTTGGACGGTTCCTGTGATTAGGTCTTTAGAACCGAGGCTCTCAGCTCCCACTATTACATCGACTACTTCAGTACAAGACTTCAAGTATTCTGCGCCAAAGGTTCTGATACCGATTCTACACATTTAAAAGCTCCCCAAAACTCCAAGCAAATTAGGCAAAAATTTTGACTACAATATCTGCCTAATGCTTCCATTAAAATCAAGAAAAAGAAAAAAAAAAAAAAAAAACTAAAACAAAAACCAAAAATAGAAACTCCTAGAGAATCGATGTCGCTTCAAGGCTCCCTTTCATGCCTTTCGATAAACCTGCCGGGCATTTGTGATCCTGTTTAAGCAATGGCTGTGTTCACCCATTCCCTGTTATCGTTTAAACAATTAACAAATGCGAATTTCTCTGTTTTGTGAACCAGGCGTCCAACACAAATATAATCGTAAATGAAAAAAAAAGAGGTGTGATGAACCATTTTTTCTAAAATTATAAACTTTTTGGGAGTTGTTTTGTTAAATTAAAGTTCTTAAAATTGATTTTCATTTTTTGTCTAATTTTCTGGGTAACAAAAGGGAAATCAATTTTTTCTGTTTTCTATTTGGAAAAACTTTGAAACGAAGTAGGCCAAGTTTATCTGTCTAGAAATTCTCCATCTTTAAATTCATTATAAATTACAAAATCGTTGAATAAGCAAGTCTCAAAATTTTGTGAAATGGAATCCAATAGAAAAACAAATCAACATTTAACTCGATCGGATATGCTTAGGATCCAAGATCGCTGTAAAGAAATAAACGCTTGTCAAGAAGGATTGGCAGAGGATGTACGTATATAATAATACCTATATATATATATATATATATATATATATATATATTTTCTAATTTTCCGTCCAGTTGAAATCGTTGGCTCAGGATTTGAAGGTTATGGATGAAAAATTTAAAAGGACCATCGAGGAGGGCAGAAGACAAGCTGTGGTTTTTGCCCAGGCCGTTCGAGACATTGCCAAAATAAATAAAGAATTTTTGGGACAGAAATGTGTTAGGTAAGCTTATATATTTTATTTTTTAGGGTCTATCAAATAATGCTTATAATATTAATAAATTGTTTAGACAAATGTTGTCGTCCTGTCAACTTGACGCAGCAATTGAAGATCTGGATATAATGTTGGAGAAAAGTATGGAACAATCAGGTTTCCCCTTCGACATGGCCAACTCAAATCAGCAATCAGAGCAGAATCATGATAAGTAAGTAAGATTTCATAATTTTTGACTATATTTAATGAGTTTTGAATTTTTTTTTTTAGACAAAAGTCGTCTTGCAATTGCTATAATAAACCAAAAGACTTTCGCTCCGAATTGTTAGAGATTAAGAAACGTTTTGATAAGATTGGTACTCACTTAGACCTTTCTAAATTCAATAAAGACCGAGCTCTGTAAGTTTATAAAATATCTTTGGTGTTTCTTAAAAAATACATTTGATATATTGTAGTAAATCCCACGATAAAAATAAAAACATGGATATGAAATTAGAGCACCAAAGTTCCTATTTCGCACCAAGTTCAGAATCTAATGAAATAATTGCAGAAAAGAAATATGTTGGGTAAGCCTTTATACTAATTTTTGAGGTATATTAAATCATTCATATACTGTTATATTTGGTTAGGCATATGTTGACATCCTGTAAGTCTGCTGACGAAAATAGAGACTTGAATTTGAAAATACCAGCTCAGACACATTCCGATTGTTTGTGTTTCCAATTAAATAAAGAGAAACAGTTGGAGGAAAGTGCTGTGTAAGTTTATATAATATAGTATTAGAATATAGTATTTAATTTGATCAATCATAGTAAGTCCCACGAAGCAATTAAAAACCGGGATATGGAATTACAGAATAAGAAATGTTTAGAGCACCAAAGTTCCTATTTCGCACCAAGTTCGGAATCTAATGAAAGAATTGAAGAAAAGAGATATGTTGGGTAGGCTTATATACAAATTTTTGAGGTATATTAAATCATTCATATACTGTTATATTTGGTTAGGCATATGTTGACATCCTGTAAGTCTGCTGACGAAAATAGAGATTTGAATTTGAAAATGCCAGCTCAGACACATTCGGATTGTTTGTGTTTCCAATTAAATAAAGAGAAACAGTTGGAGGAAAGTGCTGTGTAAGTTTATATAATATAGTATTAGTATATAGTATTTAATTTGATCAATCATAGTAAGTCTCACGAAGCAATTAAAAACCGGGACATAGAATTGCAGACTAACAAATGTTTAGAGCACCAAAGTTCCTATTTCGCACCAAGTTCGGAATCTAATGAAAGATTTGAAGAAAAGAAATATGTTGGGTAAGCTTAAATACTATTTTTTGGAGTATCTTATTCTATATAATTTTAAATTCGGTTAGGCATATGTCCTTGAAGTCTCTTGACGAAAATAGGAACTTGGTTTTAAATATGCCGGCTCAGACACATTCGGATTGTTTGTGTTTCCAATCAAATAAAGAGAAACAGGCAGAGGATAGGGCTGTGTAAGCTTATATAATATAGTATTAGTATATAGTATTTAATTTGATCATTCATAGTAAGTGTCACGAAGAAATTAAAAACCGGGATATGGAATTACAGAATAAGAAATTTTTGGAACACCAAAGTTCCTATTCCGGCTCAAGTTCCGAAAAAATTAAAGAGTTTGAAGAAAAGAAATATGCTAGGTAAGCTTAAAAAATATTTTTTGAAGTATCTTATTCTATATAATTTTAAATTCGGTTAGGTATATGGCCTTGAAGTCTCTTTACGAAAATTGGAACTTCGATTTAAAAATGCCGGCTCAGACTCAGACACATTCGGATTGTATGCGTGCCTGTTTGGATACGCCAAAACCAAATACAGAAAAACAGGTAGAGAAAAAGACTGTGTAAGTTTATATAATATCTTTTGTCATACATATAGTATTAAATTTGATTAATCGTAGTGAATTCCACGAAAAAAATAAAAATCTGGATATGGAAGTGCAGACTGAGAAACGTTTGGAAAGCCAATGTTCCAACTCCGATTCAAGCTGCAAATTACATAAAGAATTTATAGATATCAAATGTGTTAGGTAAGTTTATATAATAACTTTGGTGTATATTTATTAATAGAATTTTAAATTTGGCTAGGACTATGTTGGCATCATGTAAATCTCTCGCCGACTATAGAAACTTGGATTTACGAATACAGGCTCAGAGTCACTTGGAATGTATGTGTTATTGTTTAGACGACTCGCATTATTATAAAGATAAACAGCTAGAGGAAAGGCCTGAGTAAGTTTATATAATATCTTTGGTGTATATCATAGTATTTAGTTTGATGAATCGTAGGATTCAGCTCATTAAATCCTACGAAGAAATTCGGAAACGTTTGGAAAACCCAAGTTCCACTTTTGGTTTGGAATCCAATGAAGAAAACAAACATGCCCGGTAAGTTTATATAATAGGTTCGGTGTATATTTAATAATATAATTTTCAACTTGGTTAGGCATGTGTCAACATCCTCTCTTGACGAAAATAAAAACATGAGCTTAAAAATGCAGGCTCACACACATTTGGATTGTGTGTGTTCCTGTGTTGAAATGCCTCAAATAAATAAAGAGAAACAGATACAGAAAAGGGCTGTGTAAGTTTGCAAAATAACTTTGGTGTTTATTAAATTATTTAATTGATTCATCACAGTCAGTCCCACGAAGAAATTAGAAACCTGGACATGGAATTGCTGACTGAGAAACCTTTGGAGAACCGAAGTTCCTATTTTGTACCAAATTCGAAATTAATTAAAGGAAAAGAATGTGCTGCGTAAGTTTATATATTATTTTTGGTAGTATATTAATTAAAATTATTTTAAATTTGGCTAGGCATATGTTGACAACCTGTAAATCTATTGACGAAAATAAAAACTTGGACTTAGAAATTCGGACCAAGAAAGATTTTGAAAATTTGGTTTCTACTTTAAGGAAAATTGATTAAACTGGAAGTATTTGATATAACCTACATATATTTTTAAAGAGACTTTCTTTTGTATTTTGTTTCTATCAATATCGAATAAATTGCCATGATGTTTCAAAAAGAATTTAAAATAAAGTGTAACAGTGTGTACATAATGTCAAATGAGCGCTGCAGGCCTAGATCATCAAGTTTTTTTCCAGTATTTTGGGGTTTCTAGTCGGTCAAACCACAAAATCAAAAGTAATAAAAAATACTATTTTATAAAAAAAAAATATTCCCTTCATTTGAAACGCAGTTATTTAATCGAAAAGCAAGTAAAATTGTTGCAGCAAATCGGAACAGCTGTTCTGTGGCTTGGTTCACGTTTTGAACTACCGCGGTTCGCTCGCATCAACCGTTCCGGACCTCCCCTTCTGTGATCAGTAAAAAAAAAAACAGTAAAAATCCGCTGGCTGGAAAAGCGACACGGGAGAGAGTATCGCTTATTATTTTTTTTTTTTAGCGAATCGAAAGCAAATGTAATTGCTATACAAAGAAATGTATAGGAAATTATAATTTAAGTCAAGTGAAGTCCAGTCAATTCCTATTCTATTTCTCCTGCAAAACTACAAAAACAACAACAAAGTCGAGCAGGGGTGGCGTAAATTGAGATTGTACACGAGTCTAGTGGTCGTATGCTGTGTGCTTGTGTGTATATTTATGCGCGAAAAAAATTTCTACGTATATAAAAATTGCGAATTTGTTAATAAATTGAAATAGCACGGCTAATAGATTACAGTTTATGTCATTTAACAATCGCAAAAAATAAAAACACAAAAAGAACACGGGAATATTTGCAAACTGCGCCCCAGTCAATTACACGTAATCGAATTTTATTTCGTTTTTATATTTTTTTGATTTTGTTTTTAACAATTCTCAATTCATTTTATATTCCTTCCTCTCCGTAAGAACTACAACAACCACGTGCGTCGTCTGTCCGTGTGTGGTTGTGTTTGTGTTTGCGTGCGGATTTTGTGTGCAAAAGTCGAATCGTCTTTGCGTGTTTTGGTTTTTTTGTTGTTTTTTTTTTTTATAATTTTCGTCCTAAAAACTTTAAGGACGCGTCCAAAGGAAATCGTGTGTCTTATTTTATTGTAAATCATTGAAAGCATCGAAAAACGAAAATGGCTCCGGCATTGAGTAAACTAGCCCAAAATCAAAGCGCCATGGTCGGCGTGGCCGGAATGACCGCGGCACTCTGGATAATTGCCTATGGCAAAATGTCAAACAAAAAGAGGTGAGCAAATAAAATAGAAAACTTTTTCACTAAAAGACCAAAGACCCAACAAAATAGAAAGAAGACGAAGAATAAGAAGAAGATGACACGAACATAATAAAATTAAATAAATTTAATGTTTATTGAGTAGACAGAAAATAAAAACCGTGTAATTGATATGCACATGAGTGTGTGCGTTTGTGTGTGTGTGTGTTTGTATTTATTGTTGTTGTTATTATTGTGAGCGGGTAATGGCTTCACATAAACACGGACAATTTCTTGGCGAAACTTTAATTAGTTTTATTATTATTTATTTTGTATTTGACATTGAATATTTTTTTTATTATTTATTTTATTAAATTTTTTTTTTTATTATTTCCAAACCTATTTAATTTTTCGATTTAGCTCAAAAGTAAATGTGCCGTGTTTGATCGCATGATGCGTTTTGCCTCTGCCTTCGTGTGCGTGTGTATGTGTGTGTGTGTGTGTGTGTGATTTTGTGCACTTTACTGGGTCATTGGCGGGGGCCTGTTTTATTTTTTTTTTTTTTTACTAGGGAACTAAACTGGTTTTTGTCTCACCCTTTATGAAGTCACGCCATCTTCATGGCTGTGGTTGTTGTAGCTGATTTGTTTGTCCTTGAAAGTTGGCCCAAATGAGTGTGAGATGATTTGATTTGAAGAGCTACCCAACCGACTAAATGACAAACTGAAAGTTGTACTTTTTTTTTACTGCCTTTAATGATGGCTGACTTGGCTGGCTTGGCTGGCGCCCTAATTGCTGTTGTTGTTGTTGTTGTCGCAATTTGCAATCTGTTGCAATCCCCGCAATCAGATAAAACAAGAAAATCCACGAACACCTTCGATAAGCCGACTCGAATTTTCTATTTACAAAAAATACTGAAAGCTTTCATTCATATCTAATTTTGTATTTTTTCCTTTTTGATCTTATCTGTAGGCAAATAAATAAGCAAATAATTCAATATTTACTTTAGAGGGGATCTGATATTCCGATGGAATTCCGAAATTGTATATGAATGAATCGCTCGATAAACAGTTGGAATATAAATATATACCATGACAACCATTTCTGTAGGTTTGGGGACAGCTTAAAAATTCCACTGACTTTTATAAATATAAAATCTCTGGATCCTAAAAGTTTTTGCCGGATTAGTTTGTGGCAGTTTAAAATTACCAAAGTCTTTTCATTATAAATATTCTCTGGTTCCTAACAGATATTGCCAGAATAGCCTTTCCCATATAAAAAATCCCTAGAGCCCAACAGATATATCCCGAATAGTTTGGGGCAACTTAAATATACTATAGCCTTGCCCATATATAAAATCTTTAGATCCCAAGTGATATCTTCCGAATAGTTTGGGACAGCTTAAATATACCAAAGCCTTTTCTATATATAAAATCTCTAGATCCCAACAGATATATCCGGAATAGGTTGGGACTGTTTAAAAATACCACAGCATTTCCCATATATAAAATCTTTAGATCCCAAGTGGTATACCCGGTATAGTTTGAGGCAACTTAAATATACTATAGCCTTGCCCATATATAAAATCTTTAGATCCCAAGTGATATATCCCGAATAGTTTGGGGCAGCTTAAATATACCAAAGCCTTTTCTATACATAAGTTCTCTGGATCCTCACAGATATTTTCGGAATAGCTTGAGAGACCTTCAAAGAAAATATATATATATAAAATCTCTGGACTCTCACAGATATATCCAGAATAGTTTGAGACAGCTTGAAAATTCCACACCCCTTCCCATATATATAAATTCTCTGGATCCTCACATTTTTTCTACCGAAATAATTTGGTTCACCTCAAGTTACTTCTTGACCCGATTGGCTAAGTTGCTCTAGTCTAGATAATTCGAATCTCAAAAAAAATAGTATAAAAATCGAATAGACAAAAGCATCAAGACAACTCGACCAGCTGACCCAACACTTTCGCCCGGCCCGGTCCGGACTCTGTCTGGCACACTTTTAGTCTATTGCTTTTTGTTGTTGTTGTTGTTTGGCTGAACGAACGTTTTGATAGGTTTTGAATGGTGATGACTGCAATCGCCCAGTCAGAGCCACTCCAGAGACACAAAAGCCAAAGCAGACATTTGCAGTGCCCAATGCCCGCACCCTGGTTCCAAATACATTTCATTTTCTATTTTGATTGAAGTGCTTTTCACTCAATCACTCGAGTGTTGGACAAATAATACAAATTTGATATATAGATATATATTCAATAGTGAAGGTGTGAATTTTATTGACCAGAGTTATGACAGAAAAAGGAGGAGGAGAAAGGGTGAACTGCTTAATTGTCATCGTCATAAATATTAGAGTGAGACATTATTATTGATTTTGAACCACGGTGCCATTGAGACGAAATACAATTTGCACGTACATTTCTTGGTAATTTGTTATGCCGGCAACAACAACAACAACAACAAAATTGCAACAACACAATTACTAAGCTTACCAAGCAACTCAACTAGCCAACCAAACCAGGCAGTCAAGCAAACCGAACGAACCAATGCATCTTTATTACAGTTATCGAGAGTTGGCCAATGCCCCAAACCGATTGCCAATTTGTATCGCCTCACTAAACTAAATCTTAAGTAAATTAAAAAAAAAAAAGTTTTGTCATTTTTTTGTTTTTGGAAAATATCTTTCGAGACTTTGAACCAAAGCGAAAAAGAGAGAGAGTGAGAGGGGGGGGGGGGCAGGTAGGGCATTATCTTATTACATGTCTGGGCAAAGTTTGCTGTAAAATCGATTAAGATCAAAAGATTAATTACTCTGTTGAGTCAAATCAACAAGGTGATAAGTGGTCTGCTCTGAGAGCAAATTGAACTTTGATTAAAACTTTCAAATTATCTTTCCTCCTTCTTCAAAGACTACAAAGTTCAATCGACTCATTATATATCTTATCTTGATCTAGATCAAATCAAATCAAACTTGTCTTTTTTTATTTAACCAAAAAGAAAGCACTTTTTCTCTTGGCCACTTCAATGCACATGCCAACTAATTTAGCCACTTGTTGATAGCTTATCGGCCCAAAAATATATATACCTATATAAGGGCCCAAAGGCACTTCGATTACTTTGACAATTGAAAGCAAATTACAATTTGTAGAAATTGCCACACTTTGATCACGTGTGGCTTATTAATTCGTGGTAAAAATTATCAAGTTTTAATCATTAACTAATTAATCTGACCATAGCATGACCACTACAACAATTACAACTTGCGGCAAATACGAAATAATTTTTTTCCATTTACCCTTTTATCTCTATAAAATGTCTCATTTGGGAATTAATAAATAATTAACTAAACTTGGCTTCTATAATATAATGAAAGAGGGTTAATGGGTTCTGATCAGTGGAATTGTGGATGATTCTTTCGTCTTCTTCCTCTCCCAAAAAGGTATAAAGTTTTTTTGTAAATTATAAATTTTTCTGGTCGTTTTTTGTTCAGGAAAAGATCTGGGAATACTTGGTTTATTCTATAATATTATTGAATGGGTTAAGGGATTCTGATTCGCGGATTTGTGGATTATTCTTTCCTCTTTTTCCTCTCCCAAAAAGGTATAAATACGGTTTTTTAAATTATTCAGCTTTCTGGTCATTTTTTGTTCAGGAAAAGATCTGAGAATATTTGGCTTATTCTATAATATTATTGAATGGGTTAAGGGGTTCCGATCAGTGGAATTGTGGATTATTCTTTCGGCTTTTTCCTCTCCCAAAAAGGAATGGAATTTTTTTTTAAGTTATAAATTTTTCTGGTCGTTTTTTGTTCAGGAAAAGATCTAAGCATACCAGGGTTATTCTATAATATATTGAAATATTGAAGTATCTTAAGATATAGTTATTACCTGATTAATCAGTGAAAGGTTGGCTTTTTCCTCTGCCAAATATGAATCGATTGACTTGTCTTTATTCAGAGAAAGAGATAGAGAGATCCATGAATACTTGGCTTATTTTAAGATCTAGGAACCTGGACATCTAACTCAAAGAACTATATACCTATGGGAACTGATTAATCAGTAGAAAAATTGCTTATTCTTTTGACTTTGACCTCTCTCAAAAATGAAGAGATTGTTGCTGAAATTGTTCTTTTTTCTAGTCTTTATTGTTATAGTAAACAATCCAATAATAATTGGCTTATTCTGTAATATATTGACTGAGCTATGAAGCTAAGGATTTAGCTCAAAGACCCATATAGTTATAGGAACTGACTAATCAATGGAAGGGCTTATTAAGCTTCCGCCTTTTTTCTTCTTGACTTGTCTTTATTGATTTATGAAAAGATCCGAGTATACTTGGGGGTCTTATATTGACTTTGTTATGAACCTCAATATATAACTCAAAGACCAATATACTTATAGAATCTGCTTAGTCAGTGAAAGAGTTGCTCTTTCCTTTTAAAAATTATAAATCTTATTTGTCTTTGTAAGACTACATTCCTGGTTAATCGATTGAGTAATTATTTATTGTTTAACTAGTAAGCTTGATCAATTGGCTTATGCAATTTTATTTTAAGCTCAATTGGCAATTCAAATTGTTGTTAAAATTATAAAAAAAAAAAAAAAACAAAAAGTGAGAAAAGGTTGAAAAGGTTTCATTTTTCCCCCTGATAAAAATTCAGTTTTTATTAATGTTTTTTTTTTCTAGGGCTGCTCTAGCTTTTCTTGTTGTTGTTGTTGTTGTAAAAATGTAAATTTTCAACTCTGACTTGGCGTATTGGCTATGCAAATTTAACCTTTTTCTCTTAGTTCGGTTCGAGCCACGTCAATGGCAAATCTTTTCGCAGGGAGAAAAGAAAAAAAAGAGAAAAAGAAACAAAAAAAAAAGAACACTCTGCTCTCCTCTTTGGCAGTTTTTGCTTTTGTCAAATGTGATTTTATTATTTTGTTATTTTTTTTTTACAATTTTTAAAAAAAAGTTAATAAGTTCTTTCGATGTGGTTGTTTTTGTTGTTGCTCGTTAGCTTTTGTTATCACAAGATTTTTAGTTCTCCATACTCTATTCCAAAGGGCAGAAAGAGTCTTTCCAGTTAGGAAAAAATCTTGGGGAATTCGAATTAGCTTGAAGAGTATATCAAATCGGTTGCCGGGTCCTTGCAGAGGAACTCGAATTGGCTATATAATTTTGATGACTCCAAGAGACTTGAAGAGTATCTCAAATTGGTTGCCGGGTCCTTGCAGAGGAACTCGAATTGACTATATAATTTTGATGACTCCCAGAGACTCGAAGAGTATCTTAAATCGGATGCCGGGTCCTTGCAGAGGAACCCGATTTGGCTATATAATTTTGATGACTACGAAAGACTTGAAGAGTATCTTGAAAGTGTCTCTGCTTGAGTTGACTGAATTTATTCACACTTCAGTAACGTTGGCTTTGGTCAAGAATTCATGTTAATTTTGTTCATTATTTTTGAGCTTGATTTTTTAACCTTTTTCTGTGTTCTTAGACAAGTCAAAAAAAAAAACCCAGGTAGAAGACTTAAAATTTGCCGAACCCTCTCCACCTTTTGGTATACTTGAATTTCTTCTCACAGTTTTCGACATTCTGTTTCACTGGTTTATTTCTCAAGACCCTTGAAATAGCTTCAGAAATTTATAAAAAAAAAAATTGAAGCAAACATTGGAAGGTATTTTAGCACTCACTAGTTTGACTAACTTGACTCGGAGTTCACAAATTGTATAATTAAATGCATTGATAATTTGCATAAGCGTAAACGCAAGTCTTGGACTTTTTTTCGCCAGAGAGTTTTATCTATATTTTCTTTTTTATTTTTCCTTAGGGGTGTACGAAATTGCATATCGAATTGGCTTTGACTCAGGTTGACGATTGCATAAGCCTAGCCTAGCCGGGTAGAACAATTAAACAAGATGGAAATATGTTTCATATACAAACGTGATTGGGACAGCCTACAAAAACCTGAGAATATCACAAAGATTAAACAATCGAGACGATTATCTGGAACAAGATATGAAAAGACTGTACTATGCATGATTCATTTGTACTTTGAACGGAAGATAGGAAAGACCGAGATAAATGAATTAAATTATATTTTAGCTTGAAACTGTTTAGCCCAAAAATAATGCAGGTATTCCTTAGGGAATTTCTTTCAAAGTACAGTCTATTCCAAAAGGTATAGAAGGAATTGCATCGGCATCCCAAGGGGGGCATTAAGTATCTTTAATTAGGAAATAATGAGTTCGCATTGGGTCTGAAATAATGTAGGCACTCTTTCGATTATACAAGGTACAGTCTATCCCAAAAATAGGTATGAGAAGAACTCCTTCGTTGTCCCAACTTGAACATGAATTGTATTTTAACTAGGAAATATTTAGCTATCTCAAAATCCCAAAAATAAACCACTTATTCTTTTAATTTATCCAAGGTTTCTTAGGTCATTTCTCTTGAGGTACAGTCTAAACCAAAATGTCTAAGAGGATTCCATCGTGAATTGTATTTGACCTAGGCAATGTTTATTTCCATTGAGCCTTCTCCGATGAGGCAATAGGTCGATACTCTTAAGCTTTAGTCTATCCCAAGTGGTATAAGAGGAACTCCATCTTCTACCCAAGTGTGAAAATATTTAGCTTCCTTTGTCTATTTGAGATCATTTCTTTTGAGGTACAGTCTAACCCAAAATGTATAAGAGAAACTGTTTAATGCAGATTCCATCGATAAATAAAATAAAAGTATTTTTCCTTTCAACCTTTTGAGGTGTGTGTGTGTAAATCTGAGACATTTTCAAAATACACTTTGCACTTTCGAAGTCTGCTTGAATAGATAACGAAATGTGGCGGCGATAGCAGACATTTTTTTAATCACTGATAGCAAAAACAAAGCAAATCAACCAAACATTTTTACAAGTTGTTCGCAAGACAAAAAAAAAGAGCTAAAACTATGCAAAAAAAATAAAAGAGCTATGAATTCTCAACGTCACCAATGAGACAACAAAATATTAAACAAAAAAAAAAACTTTACACACTTTTCGAAATTTATTCAGAAAAAAAAAAAATTGAACTTTGAACGGCAAAAATAAATAAAAAGAAAGAAAACTTTTTCACGTTGGCGTTTCTGGTTTTATTTTTTATTATTTGATTAGTCAATCCGTAGACAAGTTTTGTTTTTGCTTTTTGCACCTAGACAAACTGATTAAGTCAAAAAATAAAAAAAATTTATTTGTTTTTTAATGTAGACGGAAAGGCGAGTTAGACCTGAATCAGAATTCACTATTCCTTCCTAGTACAGTTGGGACTACCACAACCCAATGTTTATATAATCTTTGAAGAACCTGGGGAAAGGGGACCCCCAATCCCCCCGTCTGTTGGTGACTCTAGAAAGCTTCGTCTCGTTGCTAAGCAGATCAAGTTAATTTTATATTATCTAAGACTGATTAAGGTTTGGAATGATAAAACAACTTTGAAAGAAATTTGTAGAATTTTGTAGTTAATAATTCTATTATATGAATACTCTATAAATTAAGGTTTAACAAGATCAAGCTACCATATCCCATAGTACCCATAAGGCAGATTAAATTGGTAATTTATTTTGAAGATGAAAATATTTAGAGATCCCAATGGGAGCTCTGAAATCAATTGGATAGCTCTGGCATCAACCTTAAAGCAAATCGGTCGAAAGCCCCGATTTTTGTGGAAACGAAAGTCTTTAAACAACTCCAAGCAGAACCTCCACTTCAATGGATCATTCTAAGTTTCTTGGAGGTATTTTCGCTAAATTTTGTAATTGAAATTTTTTGAAGAAATCTTGAAAGATTGTAAAAAATTTTGGACCAACCGGTTGACTATATAATTAAGACCCTAATGGATGGAAGAGTCAAGTGTGCCGAAAGTTCACCTGATAATATTTAATTTCTGTAATCAAAACAGTCAACCAAAGTTCTCTGATGACACATTTTTTTCCAAAGAACTACCCAGAGCTTATCGGGCTCATTAGACTACCCAAAAAAAAAAAAGAGAGATTATGTAATTCGTTAATCGCTGGCTTTATCTATAGGATCGATAAGCCTTTATTTTATTCAATATATTTTCGCCTACTTAAAACCAATGACAAAGTTCAAAATGAAATAATTTATTTCGATTTCAATTAAAGACATTGGTCAATTTAAATCGGAAGAATAACTAAGTGAAAACATAAAACCAAAAACCAAATAAAATCGATTTGCATTGTCTGGCAATTTATTTTAATTTTTCGATTTGTGCAAATGCATTTGCGTATGCACAAAAAAAAAGAAAATGCCATAATTAACAAAAGCCAAGAAATACCAGACAAATTTGGAACAAATCTGTCCGAAACATAGCATCGAATTTCTATATCATTTACTAATTCTCTTTGAGGGTCAAGTTGACTCCAAAAAAAAAAAAAAATAAAAACGATAAGAAACCAATCATCGCCAAAGATTATATTGAATTTCTGTTTTAGCTAGAAATACAAAACTTTCAATGGATTTTGAACTATGGACTCAAACACCACATGTCTGCTTTGCAAATATTAAAAACCAAAAAAAAAAATGGAAATCTTTGAAAGAAATCAAAAAAAGCTTTGGTCAAACTTGAAAAAAAAAATAAAATAAAAAATTATCTATAAATAAGTTCATAGTGAAAGAAGAGGGAGAACTAACTAAGGCCAAAGAATTTAGGGGAATTTCAAATTCAGCAAGTCATCAAGACTAATCAAAATATCAAAAAACCGGTGTCGATGCTGACGTCTCAGTCGCTGCCGCTGCTCCCCAGCCAATTGACTGCTCAGATTCTGTAAATCTGATAGATTCTGATTGAATAAGAAGAAAATATGAAAAGCTCATTGAATTGTCAAAATGAAAATGGAAAGAGTTTTGGTGAGTTTTGTTTTATTTCTCTGTCAAAACTCAAACCAAGTGGAAATGGTTTGATTATTTATTTTAAAAACTCTGAAGTGTTCAAGAAGATATCGGAGAGTCCAGAGTAGTGTTAGAATCTAACCAACTTGGGTAGTTATGGGTCATCCTTTTATTCCCAGTAAAACTAGCTCCTTGCTCTACTCTTAGAAACCAGTAGGAGGACCTCTAACTAGATATATCTATATCTAAATCTTGATATGACTCTAGACTAAATTAGGATTTCAAAGAAATTGTTCAGTCTATCCTCAGATGTTTTCTTTTCTTAATAATTTGATGTATTTGTTCATAGATCTTAAGTACGTTGGGGTCTTTTCTTAATCTAAAAAAGATCTAGAAATTGGCTTCCGATTTTCAAAGAAACGCGAAGAACCGCTCGATTAAAAAAGTCCTCAAAAAGAGTCCAGAAACTTGCCTCCCGGTTTCCCTGATCTTAAGTCGAACGGAAGTCTAGGGGGCCTTATCTTCTCGATCACAAATCAAAAAGATTTCAGAGAGAGAGAGAGAGAGAGCCTTTCTTCATTTGTTCAATATACTCTTGGCTAGGGGAAACCCCAAGTTTCAAGGATTTAAATGGAAAAATTTGAGTAATACTTGAAGTAGATTTGATTAGTTATAGTCTGAGACTTGTCACCTTCAACTTCAACTTTGAGTGTTTGTCTATCTTCAAGTTTATCGATTAAAAATTGTTCATTTTTCTTGTTGCAGAAAACCCGGCTTTGAGGATAAAATGCAATACACAATTGCCGAGAAAAAGGATAAAAAGGCCAGCAAGGCTCATGTGAATGCGGTATTTTTCAAACAGTTGAGACAATTGTTACGTAAGTCTTACAATTTAATCATTTCGCGAGACCTATTCAGAAATATATATATATATTTATTTTAGCTATTTTGATACCAAAATTCTGGAGTGTGGAGACAGGATTGCTATTGCTGATAGCCGGTTCCCTGATTGGTCGTTCTGTGAGCGATATTTGGATGATCCAAAATGGCACTGTAGTCGAGAGCACCATCATTCATATGAATCGATCCAAATTCAAGACGGCCCTCTTGAAATATTTGGCTGCCCTTCCAGCGGTAATTTCCAATTTATTTATATAATTTTTTTTCGAAAATACTGAGGACTTCTTTTTTTTGATTTGATTTGCAGATTTCCGTGGTCACAAACATTTTGAAATGGAGTCTGGGTGAATTGAAGTTACGTTTTCGCACAAATCTAACCCATCATTTGTACAATCAGTACCTGAAGTAAGTCATTATATATAGAAACTATATTTATCAGTATTAATTTTGCTTGTTTTCTTTTTGTTTGTAAAGCGGCTACACTTATTATAAAATGTCAAATCTGGATAATCGAATAGCCAATGCCGATCAATTGCTGACCACGGATATAGACAAGTTCTGTGAGAGCGCCACAGATCTATATTCGAATATCAGTAAGCCCGTCTTGGATATATTTATCTATGTCTATCGTTTGACTGTGAATTTGGGTGGCAAGACGCCATCGATTTTGATGTTGTATTTGCTATTTGCCGGTGTCTTTCTGACCCGTCTGCGTCGCCCCACCGGCCGTCTGACTGTCGAGGAGCAAAAGCTAGAGGGTGAATTCCGTTATGTCAATAGCCGTCTGATCACCAACTCCGAGGAGGTGGCCTTCTATCAGGGCAATATGCGCGAGAAGCTAACCCTCTTGGCCAGCTATTCGAAGCTGCGTGCCCATTTGCGTAAATTCCTCGAGTTCCGCGTCAGCATGGGCATCATTGACAATATCATTGGCAAGTACTTTGCCTCGATAGTGGGCTTCTATGCCGTCTCCATACCCTTCTTTGCCGAGAACCATCCAATGTTGTCCGGCGAGCATAGTGGACAGCGCCTGCAGGCCTATTATACCTATGGACGAATGTTGGTGAAGCTGGCCGAGGCTATTGGTAGGCTGGTCTTGGCCGGCAGGGAAATGTCTAGGCTGGCTGGCTTTACGGCCCGCATGACCGAGCTGATCAAGGTGCTGGGTGATCTCAATAAGGGCACCTATGAGCGGACCATGGTGAATGGCAACAATATCAATATGAATGGCGGTGTTGGCGATGCCTCGCTTCCTGGCTTTGGACCCAACAAGGGCATCATGTGCTTCGAGGACAATATCATACGTTTCGAAAAGGTGCCCCTGGTCACACCCAACGGCGATGTCCTCCTCAAGGAGTTGACATTTGAAGTCAAGTAAGTTGATCGGAAGGATTAGAAAATTTTGACAGTCTGTAAAGTATTCCTTTTTGTAATTCTTATAGATCGGGCATGAATGTTTTGGTCTGTGGTCCGAATGGCTGTGGTAAATCTTCCTTATTCCGTATCCTGGGCGAGCTGTGGCCCACGTGGGGTGGCAAGGTCACCAAACCGGCCCGTGGCAAACTCTTTTACATACCACAACGTCCCTATATGACCCTGGGCACACTACGTGATCAGGTGAGTAAAGCTGCCAGTCCTACTTAGCTGAGCTCTTATGAATCTCTTTTGATTTATAGATCATTTATCCGCACACACGTGATGATATGCGTCGCCTGGGTAAATCTGATGAAGATCTCATGCTCTATCTGGATACTGTCCAGCTGACCTATCTGGAGCAACGCGAGAACGGTCTGGATGCTATCGAGGATTGGATCGATGTTCTCTCCGGCGGCGAGAAACAGCGCATAGCCATGGCTCGTCTCTTCTATCATCGTCCCCAGTTCGCCATTCTGGATGAGTGCACCAGTGCTGTCTCTGTGGATGTCGAGGGCAAAATGTATAACTATTGCCGGGAGGTTGGCATTACGCTCTTCACCGTTTCGCATCGCAAATCCCTCTGGGTCCATCACGATTATTATTTGCAATTCGATGGGCGTGGCAGTTATGAATTTGCCCCCATTGATCAGGAAAAGGAACATTTTGGTTCGTAAACTTTGGTGAAAATAATAATTAAAAACGGAAACAACAATCGTGGAATCGGTCGCTTGAGTCACGGGGAAGAAAAATAAGCCCAGTCACACACACACACACACTATCACACAAACATAAACACGCACCTATACATATATCGATATATATATATATAAATAATATTTTTGGAGGCCTAAAACCTAGAGAACTTCTATCAATTTTTTTTAACGAAAAAAAAAAAATTAACAAAAAAAATAAAATAAAAAATTGTTATCGTTGTAATTTTTTTTTTTATAATTTTTCTTTTTCTTCTTCTCTACTTCATCTTCTTTCTTTTTGGTGCTGGCTGCCTGTACTTTTAGCTTGTTTCTTTTACTTCCAACATTCTTATTTGCCTTAAACAAAACTAAATTGAATATTGTAAATAAAAAATAAAAAAAAAAGAAAATCAAAAAAAAAAAAAATTATAAAAATATACATAAAAAATTATATATAAAAATAATTAGATTTATATATACAAACAAACAAAAAACAAATATATATATATAATATATGTGTATATTATATATAAAAAAAAATGTCTACCTCTTCCCTCTTTTTCACTATTTTTTTCTATATTGACAAACGAGTCTATCGTTAATCTTGTGATTCTTTTTGCCTATTTTTAACTTTTGTCTCCACTTTCCTTTTTTTTTAATTTTATTAATTACAACAACCACAACAATTTTTGAAAAAAAAAATGAGCTTATTTTTTCCTTAAAAAAATATTAACAAATCATAAAAAAAAGGACTTGGAAATAGAAATTTGTTTTCTAGCTAAATTGTAAAGAATTTAATTATATAATGTCTTTAAATTGTGGTTGTAGTCTAAAAACAAAAATAAATAAATAAATAAAAAATAAAACACAAAAAAAAAATAATAAGAATTTTGAAAAAAAAGAAGACAATTGTGAAATTTGATATATTTTTTCTTTTTTTTATGTTCTTAGCCTAATTTTTGTGTGAAAAATGCAATAAAAATAAAATTTTAAGAAAAAAACAAACAAATATTTATTTTCTTGGATTATTCGCAACGGGCTCTTTGCTATTGTGGGGGGACCAGCTGGACCACCGGGTAAGCCCAGACTCCCATTCTGAGGCCACTTTTGCTTGGCTTCGATCTTTGCTTTCTTGGTCAGCCGTATTGTCGGCTTGGATTGCCCTGATCTGAGCCGGATATAACATCAGCAGAGTCTGAGGTACCCACCTGTTTCTTGGCAAAGCTTTTTCTCTCTTTCTCAATAAATATTTTAATTAAATATAAATAAAATGGAATATAAATTTTCATTTTAATAAAAAAAAAAATTAAACTATATCAAATAAATAAAAAAAAATATATATAAATAAATTAAAACCATTATTTTTAATAATAAATAAACTAATGACACCAAAAAAAAACTTTGTATAGTAAAATTTCTTAAATTAAAAATATCAATTAAACATAAATAAAATCAAATTTTTGTCTAAAGCTGACGAAAAATAATTTAAATAATAATAAACAAAATAATAAATCGAAGAAAGAAAAAATATTATTCAAAATAAATCAATTGTATAAAATAATAAATACATTATATTAATTAATTTTATATAATAATTTATAAATGATGCTTAATTAAAAATAAACTAAATAATTGTCAGAACTCTAAAAATAAATAATAAATAAAAAAGTAAAAGATAAAATAAAATAAAACAAAATGAATTATGCATAAATAGTATAAATATATAAATAAGATAAATTAAATAATTAAAAATAGAAAGAAAAATAAATAAAATAATTAAATTAAGTAAATAAATAACATAAATTAAATTAGTAAAATAAATAAAATATATAAAATAAATAAATAAAAATAAGTTGAAGTCCTAATTTTTAATTGTAACCTAACTGTTAATTAATAAATAAATAAATATAATAAATAAATAAATAAAATAAATAATTTAAATAAAATAAAATGAATAAGTTAAATAAGTAAAATAATTAAAAAAAAAAAAATCAAATAAATAAACTAAATAATAAACAAATTCAAATTCTGTGTTTTTATTTCTCCATGCGAGTTGCAAAATTCCAGATTCCAATTTTTTATAAGGAAATAGACCAATTTAAGTATTCCCAACTACCAGGCGAAATAAGCAGAAGGCGATTTTCAAGAAAAGTACAGCCTGATGTCAAAAGCCTGCAATTTTTGCTTGTCATTGCCAGTGGAATTAAAATACATAGTTTAATTCAAATTACAAAAACAAAATAATAATAATTTTAGAGATAAAAAAAAAAATTAATAAAAAATATTTAAATAAAACCAAATAATTGTCAACAAATATAATTAAATAGTTTAAATAATTTAAATAAACAAATTAAGTGGAAAATAAATATACTATTTATATTAATAATAATAAAATTTATAAAAAAAAAATAATAAATAAAAAATAATAATAATAAAATAAATAAAGAAAATAATCCAATAAAATATGTTTCAATAATGTAAAAAAAATAAATAAATATATTTTTATACATATTAAACAATAAAATCAAATCAATGAAAAAAAAATATTTGGCTCGTCCAGTTTCCAATTTTTCAGTGTTTCCCTATAGAAATTGACTAATTTGAGCTTAGCAATTACCAGGCGAACAGAAATCAGCAGAAGCGCGAAGTCCAAAAAAGTGTAGCATACTTTTAGGGGCACCAAATTTTTGCAAATAATTTTATTTTAAGCTCTGCAAGCGTTTTCAAATTAAGAAAAAAAATCTGTAAAATCATAGAAATTGAAGGATTTTGAAAAGGAGCTTGTGGCATCTCTACCCCCCGCAGTTCCCCTCACCCATAAGGACCCCTTCTTTACCACTATTAAGCCAGGAAGAAGGACAAAATGTATTATATATTTTTAATATTTATTCTTGATCTTTTTAGGGAAATTAAATTTTATAAGAAATTTTTATTATAATTTAATTATCCTGTTTTTGTTTTAATCCATAAAAAATACAAATAACTTAAGGACTCGGATTAATTTATTTATTTACTAGGATTTATATATTATAAAAGAAAGATCCCTGCTTATGAGATCTGGGGGAATGTAGTCTTTTTAAACAGGTTCTTATTCGATCTTCAGAAGTTGTTAGGAAAATCCAATCTTATTTTTTTAGTTAATCACAATCTATATTTTATTTCTTTTTTCAGGATCTAAAATAAATTATAAAACTATACTCAAAAAAAAAAATAATAATAAGAATAATTTATAGAAAAGTTATATGGTCCTAGGCCTTGCGTTTCGGTTTTTTACTTTCCATTAAACTCATAATGGTTTTGCGCAAATCCTCAGTTTCCTTTTGTTCGGTTTCCAGATTCTCGATTTGCTCTTTCTTCTCGGCCAGTTGGGTTTCTAGCACACAAATGAGATCCTCCGATTTCTTACGCGCATCTCGCTGCTCTTCCAGGGCCTTGTGCGTTTTGGCCAATTCACGTTCACGCTCTTCTATCACACGCATCTTGTCCTTGATATCCTGCTCATATGCAATTACCGATTTCTTCAATTTGTCAATGCGATTTACCTAAAAAAAATTAAAAAATTGGTTAGACTTTCGATAGATCAATCCATAAACAAATTACTCACATTATCTTTGCTTTGCTTGAGCTCCTCGGCCTTGATGGACAGATTGTGACGCAATTCATCGGCTTCCTTTTGCAGGGCTATAAAAAAATTTTTGAATTAATTTAAAGAAGGTTTTAAGTCCTTTTAAAGGACTCACCCATCAATTGTGCTGTCTTGGCTGTCAGGCGACGTTCACTGTCCTGCAAGAGATCAGAGTTCTCGGACATTTCTTTTAGCACCTTTTTCAGACTCATTTGCATTTGATCTTTCTGCTGTTTGAAATCCTTGCACAAACCCTGCAATCTATGAGAGAAAGTATCAATTTAGGAACCTTGATTTTAGTCAGTCGTTTGGGCTCACCTTTCCTGACTTATAAGGAGCTCAAAGTTCTTGGCCTGAAATTCATCTAGCTCGGCTCTCTGGACATGATACAATTGATTATTTTTAACCAATTGATCACTGGCGTGTTGCAAACGCTGTTGGACATTTTGCAGGGCGCAGTTGAGACTGTTGATGCGATGATTGTAGAGCTCAATCACCTGGGAGACGGGGGCCTGTTGTAGCTCCCGATTCTGCAGAGCCTCTGAAATGCTATCCACCAGAGCACTGACCCTCTGGCTCAGCGTCTTGTCTATCAGAGAGCGATGACTCTTGAGTATGGCATTCAGATTACGCCACTGTTCGGTGGTCTCTGAGTTGTCCAACTGACTGGCTGGGTTATTGTTAATGGATCCATTCAGATTGGCCATAAGCTGGAATTTTTAAATGTATTAAAAAAGAACATCTTTTTAAAGTGTTCCCTTACCTTGGCCACGGCCTGTTTGGGAAAGCGCTCGAATTCGGCAATTTCAAAGACAGCCGTGTTGATTTGCTCGCAGCCGCAGGTGAGTCCGCGGGCCAGGATATAATGGACTTGTGGTTTTTCCATCAGGGCGCAGCATTTTTCAAAGTAGGCCTTCTTGGCTATGTTGGAAAAATTGATGAGCAAGAGAAGGCAAAATACTGCCTTTTCCACTTCACTCTGATCCAGGTTTTGATTGACATTCTGCTGTGATTTAAGGGCCAAGGGGGTGGCCAGGATTTTGTCAAAAGTGGACTCGGACATTTTGGAGAGTACCAGTTTCTCAGTCTTGGACTCTTGGAGCAGGGTCAAGAGCAGCCTCAAAATGGCTGTGACATGTGTGGGATTGGTGTCGATTTCCTCGGTGCTGGCCACCAGTTTGACAACAGTGCCGGGTTTGCGGGCAATAAGCTGAGCTATGGAGGCACGTCGACCCACACGCAAGAGCATGGTGAGCAGTTCTATGGCAGCGGATCCACACATTTCCGAGTCCAGCCAGTTGCAGAGCAGCTCGTAGAGACGCTGGGTAATGGCATCCAGACTGATGATATTGTTGCAGTCATCAGAGCTGAGCTGTAGCACAAAACTGATTAGCTGGAAGATGAGATTTATGCAGATTTGCTGATGCTTGCGGGAATCATCGTTGGAGTCATCCGATTTGGTATGACCATCAATTTGCTGAGAAAATAATTTCAAAGAATTTTAAAAGAGGATTCACATTTGTTTTTTTAATCGTTTTGACTTACGTCTAGGAGTCTTTCTATGCTCTCGCAGTAATGTGGATAGGTGAGCATGGCACGATGCAGGCCGGCATGGCTTTGGGCATCCAATAGGAAATCCACTGTATGCCGTAGTTGGGGTACATTCCAGTATTTGACGCAATCCTCCATGGCCACAAAGGCCATGCGTAGGAAATTATGAAGCTCGCGTTGTTCGGAGACATGGACATCGTCGGACAGGATTATTAACATTTTGTGGGCCAATAGGCCGTAGTGCTGTATGCGTCGACTGAAGCTGGAGATGTTGACACTGCGCAGAAAGAGAAAGAGCACCACAAAATTTTTGTAACAGAGATTGACAATGATCGAGAGAGATAACAGGGCATTGGAGCTCTCATCCTGGGAGGGAGCCATTTCGTTGTCATCGCAAGGCACGGAATTGATCATATTAACGAGATGTTCCAACAGCACCACCAGATAGGGCTCTTCCCAGGCTATGCGTATGCCGTAAGTGAGATCTTGGAGGAGCAGCAGCAGCTTATGTATTCTCTCCGACCTCGTGGTCCTTTTCAAGAGATAGCCCAATAGGGGTACAAAGCAAAATTTCTCCACAATTGCGCGTCTCGCCTCTAGCTTACGACTGCAGTGCTGCAGCAGCGTCACGCATGCCCACATAACATCACTGTCGTCGTCAAGTACGCTCATCAGGGCATGCAAGTCGACAAAGAATTTGGCCAATTCCAAATGATCGGGAGCATAACAATTTGGCGGCACTTTAGTGCTTAATAAGGCAATTGTACGATGCAAATGTACCAGGGATTCTTCCGTTTTGTGTAGCTGATATGTGGCCGCCTGGGTACTAAATTCGCGCGCATAGCGCTGCAAAGCGTCTTGAAGTGGCTGCATCTGCATTTGGATTGGCGTGTCTAGACTGCTTTGACTAATGTGGCTACCGCTGCCGTTTTGGTTTCTTTGTACGGACATTTTTGTGTTGACAATTAGATATTTCTGGGCCTTTAATTGAGCACAACTTGAAATAAAACACAAACAAGAAGCTGCTGTTGCTTTTGAAATTTGTCGGCAAAGTAGAGTTGCATTCGATTCGATTACTAGTTCAGATTCTGGTAGTGGTCGGTTCATTTGTTCCGGAACTGCCTACTCTAATTAAGCAAATAATTTTGTTTTTTAAATAAATTATCGGATTTTTAATTAAACTGTAATTCATGGAACTATAAGCTAATATAAGAAAAAGCTAGTTCCACTTGTTTTGCAACTGTTCGCCAAGAGAACAAATTTGATTTAATGAACAAGTTCTTACACCACCCTTAGCTGACAAAATGCTGTTTGCTATGAATATGCCAAGCATAATTTAAATTTCATGTTAGCGCTTTAAAATTTTCTACTTTCTTAAAGTTGAAAGATGAACAAGAAAGATTTAAAACTAAAGACAGTCTGTGGCTAGGGTTAGGTTGTGTGAAATAGATAACTGACTCAATGGGCTTTTTTTTGTTTGTTTTTATTTGTATAACTATTAATTACCACATTTGACATGACATGTCCCCAAATTAGTTTTCTGGGTTGGGCATGGGCTAAACAATAGTTGGGCATCCGCCCCACCCCCCCGCAAGCAAAGATTGAAAACTTTTGTTTTGGAACTTGTAGCATCATCAGCTTTACAATCTGGGCGACCGCCCCCTCCCTCCAGCTATTTATGTCCACTTATTTGGTATTAAACAGCCACAAAATATAAAGCATAAGGGCGACAAACTTTAAAGCAGTAAAAACAAATAATTCAGACAAACACACACACACACACACATAACCAGATGAACAGAGGAGAGACGGCATGAGGAGAAAGTAGACGCATACATGCGTTACGCATTTGAAATAGCAAATAAATTTTCAAAGTCCATGCAAAATCAAAAACGGAATGTAAAAAGCAGCTCGCCTGGAATGAAACAGGAAGCCAGGAAGGATGGACAGCAGCAGCAGCATCAGCAGTAGCAGAAGGAGCTGACACTCTTATAGGTGAGGGGCGGAGGGGGTTCGGTACCCATGTGTGTGTGCCGAGAGTCTACCTAAGCATTTACCAAAAATACCAAGACTACCCCCTTGACGCAAACACACACACACACACACAGACACATGCAAGCTTAGCAAGACAGGCTGAAATTTGAAGAGGCGAGGGTGGACAGAGCATTGGGTGGCTGGGCGAGCATGTGTGTCAGCAAACATTGCCCACCACCACCCACAATCTACCAAAATTACGCATATTTTTGACTACCCCGTTGGCCGTATATGCTGTGTGTGTGTACGTGTGTGTGTACGTGTGTGTTGTGTGTCCGCCCCGCTTGGCCCTGCCCTTGGCAGTTGTCCACAGGCCTGGCAGCTTAAAATGTGCGTTGGCTGGCATAAAGCCTAAGCTTTTTTATCGTTTTGGCCAGCCTGTGTGGCACCGTGTCCACGGCCCCAAAAAGTAGGCAATGAAAATGAAAATCGCTTGCCAATTCCTCATAGGCAAGCTGGCCCACTCACACATATATCATATTATTGGCTATTTCAATGAGGTTTTTAACCACGGTGCCTGGACTACCCCCTCCCCCCCTCTACGCAGACACACGCACACACATCTAGCCGGACTTTTGGTTATGCATGCCTGCGTTCCTACGGGTAGTATGTATATATGTGTGTGTGTGTGTGCTTTGGACTTTCACTTTTCACACAATACAATAAAGGCACTGCCTTCCCCGCCACCCCCCCCCCCCCTAGCATGTACATAAACATACACACATACATTTTGTAGTGGCACTAAAAAAGAGAGGAAAATTTAAAACTGCCTCAGCTTTGGTGTGTTTGTGTAGTTGAAAGTTTCCAATATTTTGGCATAGGGTTGGATCTAATACAATCAAGCCGGGCACAAGGATGTTAGGGAGGAACCCAAAATGGAATTGGAAGTAGAACTGACTTGGTAGGCGGGGAATGCAAGGCTCAGCTTTTCTGGAATACTTTTTGGCCAGGCTCGTTCATGTTGCTTGTGTCTGTGTGTGTGTGAGTGTGTTTGTTTGATATTTATGTGCATGTGTGTGTGCATAAATAATGTACACACACACACACATACATGCCCAGAATTTTTGGTATTTTTAACTTGCTTAACAAAAAAAAAACTGAAATAAAGCAAATTTTTGCCTTGAATTCAAAACGGAAGCCAAGGCAAAAATGATTGACTGACTAAGAGAAGCAAGTTAAAAAGTGAGTTAAAAACATTTCAAGGAATTTTTAAACTCCAGCCAAGCGATCCAAATATTTATAATTACTTGATTATTTTTGCTTATTTCACAGAAATTGGAAAGAATCTGTGAATTTGAATCGATTAAAATTTGGAAATCCTGGTAGCCCGACAGTTGGCCAGATATCTTGTCAAATATATATATATATATATATAAATATATATATTTTGGTCCAAGCATTTGGCCTGACTGATTGGGTTGCCTCTGCCCTGGCTGCCTCTGAATTTTTGGAGCCGGCCAGCTGAGGCCCCGTTGCCTCTGCAGCTGACAAGCTCAAGGTCTGTGGACCGGGGTGAAGACTTTCCAAAAATTTACATATAAAATTGTATTCGATCAATACAGAAGCTAACCAAAGGCTTTCCCTTGCCAACGTACCCTCTACCGTCCCAGGGCTTTGATTTTGCGTATGCCCAAGATTCTTCTCCCTCTGTACAGACGCATAAATCATGGGTCTATGTGTGCAGTCAGCTGACTGACTGAATCGTTAAAAAAAAAACAACAACAAAAACAACAAAAAAAATGCCCTTTAGAAAAGTGACTAAAATGGCGCCAAAGCTGGGGCCACTGTTTCTTTCCCATTGCCGGCGGTCCTGATGACCTTCGCTTTATTTTTTGTAATCAGCCGGGCTAGTAGTTTCTTTTTTTTTCTTATTTCCAAACACACACACACACACACACACTGACACAACCGTCAATTGTCACATATGCAAAATAAAAAAAAAAAGAGAGAGAAAGAATAAGGAGACAGAAACACAATGAAAAGTTATGTAACTTTGGGCCAGCAAAGCCAAATGGTTTCGCTCGAAGAGAGAGGGGGGAGGGCCGAGGGGGGCTAGTTGATTGTGTGTGTAAATGCCTTGAAAATTGTACGCAGAAATTTCCCCCCAAAAAAAAAGAAGAGGAAGGCCAAGATTTTCTCTCTCTTTCTTTCTCTCTCTCTCTGGGGAGATGAAAAAAAAAAATACAAGCCTGCCAGGATTTGTGTACGCGCGGGCTTGTGTGTGTACGCAGTACCCCCCGCCACACCCCCCACCGCCCCTCAAGACATGCCAAACCCCTTTCTACTCCCTGTTGGCTTTTGTATTTGTAAGCCGCTTTTAGGCGCTGCTTACAGCATAAAGCGCTTTAAAAGGTTTTCCCCTAGCATCGCCCCCACTCCCCTCTTCCCCCTTGGAAAACTGTTTTGCAATCATTTGTGAAAAAGAAGAAAAAATTTAGTAGGCAAAACATATGCCCACGGCCAGACTACTTTCCCCGGCTTATAAACTACTTTACTCGATACTTTGTTTCCCCCCACCCCCTCCCCCCAGCACCCCTCTGGCTCCACCTTCTCTATATTTGGTGAGGATGGAGAGGGGGGGAGGGGAGGGCTGGCTAGTTTACTCTAGAGTCGCTTTCAATTAGCTGGGCGTTCGGTTTATTTGGCTTGCTTATTTATATGCTTGTTGTTGTTGTTGTTGTCGCTGATTTTTGGGGCTGTCTTAAGGGGCTCTTGGCACTTTCTAAAATATATTTTCGAAGCCTACTAAAAAAGTACTTTTTGGTGGTCATAAAAGGCACTTAGTTTGCCTATCAAAAGAGGATAAGCCGATCAGTTTGATTTGGTGAATTTTTTTTTCAAAATTTATTTCAAAATATTTTCAAAAATTTTCCTTAAAATATTCAATCAATTTTTGGTTTGAAGTAGATTTAAAATAAGATTAAAACCAAAAACCTGTAGGCAGACGCACTCATCAATAAATGCAGGAAAACCAAAAAAGACGAAGAAGAAGAAGAGAAAAAATGAAAAGGGCAATCAAAAAAATCAACAACAACAATAACAACAACAACAAAAGGTGTAGATAATTTTTGTTTTCTACCTGCAATAGAAAAATGCGAGGCATTCAATTTTCTTTTGATTTTCCACTGGATTAAAACAGACAGGAGGGTGTGTGTGTTTGTGTGTGTGTTTGTGTGTGTTTGTGTGTGTTTAAAAATCCCTGCCCGCTGTTATTTTTTGAAACAACGATTTTCAATTTCCAAAGACGACAGTTGGCTGAATTGACCAACCAAAAACACACACACACATACACAGACACATACAGGCACAGACACATAGACAGACACATAGACAGACGTATAGACAGACACATAGACAGTCACACTCAGGACTCATTAACTTGGCTTGGTATAATAAATTACAACAATTTCACAGAGCTCAAAGAGAATACAAAAAATATTTTGAAGAATTAAAAAAAAAAAAAAAATCGTTTTTCAAAAAATTCAAAATTTCAGCTTTTCAAAAAAAAAATGCCGAAAAAAAGTCAAAAAAAAAATTTAAAAAAAAAAAAAAATTCCCAAAAAATATATACCCATGAACCACTGTGCCGCAGCGTCCTTGCCCAGTCGAATCACAACAGCCTCAAGGCAAGTGCAAGGCTGCCAGTGCATGTGTGTGTGTGTGTGTGTGCAAGTGCCACCAGCGCAGTCGACGCCGCCTACTTTTTTTCTTCTTCTTTACCAAAACTCTCCTCGGCCGAGCAGGAAACAGACGCCTTCGACACTGCCACCACCACCACCGCCGCTGCCACCACCACTGCCGCCGCTGCCGGCGGCAATGCCGCTCATCATTTGGCTCGTCGCCGTGTCGTCCACCACCTGTAGATTTTTTCCCTTTTTTCTTGAATTTTGTTGCTGTGGCATTCCAAATGATCTACGGCGCCTTTTAATTGGACACGGTCTGCATGATTGTGATTTTCTCCCTCCTCTCTCTTTCGCTCTCCCCCTGCTTCTTCTTCTTCTTTTTTGTTTTCCATGAGTTTTCTTTCTCTCTCTCTCTCTCTCACTCTCTGAGTGGCCCTTTGTGTGCGTGAGTGTGTATCGAAATTTTAATTTCCTCTGATCCACTGAAACAATTTGATTTGCCTCGAAAGGTCATCGAAATCGAATCTTCTTTTTTTTTCTTTATACTCTTTTTGAAATGAAACGAGTTTACTGTTTATAGTCCAAACTTTGGATTGTTGAGTTTCACAAAGACTTCAGATTTGTTTGGATCGGTCTACTATATAGCTTGCACCCAGATTGATTTTGGATATAATTCGGAGCTCATTTGAATATTTGGAACTCTGAAATTTCCTCAAATTAAATAGACCTAAATCGGTTTTGGTAGTAACTTCAAAAATTTCTTGAACCAACTTATTTAAAGTTAATACCTGGATTGACCTGATAGAGTTAATGAAGTGTACAGAATTTTAATTGTGTTTTGACTTTTATATAGAACAAATAACTACTTAAATCGAGCTTAGGAATAAATCGGAAATTTAATAAAAATTAAGAGTCTTTCTCTAAGGTTTAAGCAGGTTTACCAATATTTCTTTGGCTCAGAATTCTATATCATAGAAAAATCCATTGACCGATCCCATCTCATTCAAAGTAAAAACTGAAAAATTCAACTTTTATTTGGCTCAGAATTCTATATCATTTAATTGCCATAGCTCGAAAATTCATTGATCGATCCCATCTCATTCAAAAGAAATACTCCAAAATCCTAAAGCCGCATAAATGTATAAAATTTCAGTCGAATCGGATTGCTAAGCATTTCGTATAGCTAACCCAAATCAACTGGAAGCTTTTAACTGACCAATTTCTTAGGGACTTCAACAAGAACTTCAAAAGGGTGGTACCCTCTTCGGCAGTTTAGAGTTTTCTCAGCATTTTTTTTTCTCATTTTGAAAGATAAAGGTTTGAAATATTTACTGAGATATATTCCGAAATCAAACAAGTAATAGTGTCTATTATTTTTGAGCTACCCAAATATCTAAAGAAATTAAAAAGAAAGAAAAGAACAAAGAAACTTGAAGATCTTCTCGAGGCTTACTAAATTTATTTTCCTCAAAGAACTTGAAGACTTTCTCGGGGCTTTTCTGCAACTTATTCAATTAATTCTTTCTGAAATAGAAGCTTGGCATGCAGTCTTCTTTGCGTTGGATCGGAACACTATCTAGCTTTCGAATCAACCTAAATTAATAACCCAGATATCCACAGACTCACCTGATATAAGTTAAGTACTTAGTTGAACTACATAGAGCTAAATAAGTGTAGAAAATTTCAATTCAATCAGTTGACTGATTGGACAGTTAAATAAATATCGTAAAATATATTGAATCAACTTAAATCGGTTATTGGAACTGATCAATCCTGAAGTGGGAAACAGTCTTTTGGTGGCAGACTGCACAGGTGTGAGTTCAAACTGGCTAGAACTACTATATAGTTTATATATACCAATCCGAGTGGGTCTCTGATATTTATTGACCGATCTGAGACCAAATCAATTTAAATCGGTCATAGGAACCGATCAATCCTGAAGAGGGAAACTTGGCAGGCAGTCTTCTTTTGGTGGCAGGCACAGCTGTGAGTTTTCACTGGTTTGAATTACTATATAGATTTTAAAACCAATCCAAATCGGTCTCTGATATTTTTTGAGCGATCTACGACCAAATTAGTACAGTCTTCTATTGGTCGTGAGTTCTCACTGGATCGAGCTACTATATAGTTTTTAATACCAATCCAAGTGGGTCTCCGATATTTATTGACCAATCTGAGACCTTCTTTTGGTCGTGAGTTCTCACTGGATCGAGTTACTCTATATTGACCGATACTACTCCGATATTTATTGACCAATCTGAGACCAAATTAGTAGAGTCTTCTTTTGGTCGTGAGTTCTCACTGGATCGAGCTATTAATTCAAATCAAATTCGGTCTTGGGAATGGCTCCGATATTTATTGACCGATCTGTGACCCAATTAATACTGAGCTAGATCAAATTTAGCTAGGGGATTTTTTTTCCAAAAATTTACCAAATGAAACTCAAGTTTATTTTTTTTTTTTAGTTTACATTTTTGTATACTTTATTTTGGCCAAAAAAAATTTTTACTTTTATTTTTTTAGTTTTTCTTTTTTTGTTTTTTTTTTTTTATGATGATGATTTCTTTCGTCTTCTTCTTCTTCTTCTTACAATTTTTCTTGTGTGTTTTCTAGAATTTTGGTTTAGTTTGTTTCTTCTTCTTCTTCGTCTTCTTCTTGTTCTGTCTGCGCCGCCTTATAAATCTTAAATAATTTGGCATTTAAATGTTTAGATGACTCATTTTTTATATATATATTTACATATATATAGATTTTAATTTTAAAATTTATATATGATTTATTCTTCTTCTTCTTCTTTGAATTTTTTTCTTTTTTTTTTTTGTTAAATAAATTATGGCATTTTTTTTTTTAACATGTTTAATTTTTTTGTTTAAATAAATTCTTTCTGTTCGTGTGTGTGTTTAATAATTTTTTTAATTATTTATTTATTAATTTTTTTTTATTTTTTTTTGAAGAAAAATTGATATATATTTTTTTTAGTATTTTTTTTTGTGTTTAACATTTTTTTTTGTTTTGGTGATTTAAAATTGCTGATATCGTTTTTTTTTTGTTTTCTGAGTAAAAATTTACAAATTACACACACAAATACACGCACAAAAATTTTACGCCGGCTAAAAAGTTTTGGCTTATATAATTTTTTTTTTTTTATAATAAATTTTTTTTTTTTTTATTATTAATTTAATTTTTTTTAGCCAGTGATTGAGAGGTACACGGTTCCTTGTCAAGTTATTGTTTTGTTTTTTTGCGTTGATTTTTTTTTTTTTTTTTGTGAAAAAAAAAATTTAAGGATTTTTTTTTTACTGTCTAAAAAATTATTTTTGCCTTTAAATTTTCAAAAGTTTTTAAATTGGTGCTTTTTATTATAACTTTTTTTTTTCTTAAGTGTTTCAAATATTCTTTTGCTTGGTTAGAGAATTTCTTGTTCTTCTTTTTAATTGAAAATTAATTTAAATTGGGTCTGGGCCGATTGAGTGATTTATTTAATAATTAATTGCTAGAATTTAACATGTAGTTGCTACATAATTTAAATATGTTTCGCTTGCCATAAATATATATAAATATTTTTCTTTTTATATATATTTAAATATTATTTATAAATATATTTAGTTTTTGTTTTTTAAGAAATTTAAAAACTCACTTTTTTCTCAAAAAATTGTATATGCCTGTTTCAAGTATTGCTTGAGTTTATTAAAAAAAAAAATTAAATAAATAAAAAAATTAAATTATAATATTTTTTTTTTAACATTAACAAAAAAATTTATATTATTTTTTTTTAATTTTCAATTAGTTTTCGTTGTTGAAAAAAGATGCACAACTTTTTACCCAAAAAAAAAAAAAAAAAAATTTTTTAGTATTTTTTTTCTAAACCAACTTTCCAATTTGAATGCTAAATTTTATAATTAAATATTTTTGAGAGGCGCCACCAGCCAGCCAGGTCCACTGCCATTTGTGCAACAAAATTGTTTTAGTTGGCCAAAGTTAAAAAACATTTCAAATTCAAATTTAAACCGATGACAGAGTTGGCGACTTGGCCGACTTTTCCCAAGGCGGCAGCCCAACAAAAACTAAAACTTTCTCAACTGGCGGATTCCATTTCTTCTTTTCTTTTTTACATAAATATGGTATATACTATATATATATATATATATATGTGTATATATATTATTTAAACAATTAAATTTAAATGTACATTTAGTTTAACTCGATTTCAATTCGTATAAATTTTTTATTTGTTTTCATTTTACGTATAATTAGTTGCCATTTATTTATTTGGTAAATATGCATTTTTCTTATTAGTTTTTTTCTTTTTTTTTTTAATTACTATTAAAATCTTTTTCTTATTTTTTTTTTTTGTAATTTGTTGTTGTCTCTTGTTTGCTAACGAGGTAGTTTTTTTTTTATTTTATTTTTATTGAGCTGAGGTAATCTTTTTGTGCCCATTTTCCTGTTGACAGCAATTTGGCATTTTCTTTTTTTTTAATATTTAATTTTTTTTTATAATAATAATTTTATAAATATTAAAAAAAATAATAAAATTAATTAATTTTTGTTTTACATTTTTTTTCTCTATTATTTTTTTTTTATTGCACAATTTTGCTTTGTAGGAATTTTTTTGGATTTATTTATTTATTTTTTAATTTTAATAATTATTTTTTTAAATTAAAAAATGCACACAAAAACAATTGAACTAAAATTATTGCCTTTTTTGGTAGTTTTTTTTTTTCTCCTGCTTCTTCTTCTTCTTCTTTATTTTTTCCTATTTTATTTATTGTTTGTCTTTCCTTTTTTGGTTTTCAAAATGATATGCACAAAGTTGATATTTTATTTATTTGCCAGTGTTGGTTTTTTGGTTTGTTTCAATTTTTTTCTTTTTCGAAATCAAAAACGAAAACCCTTAAATATATACAAAATCTCTGAGGTTTCGCGCGGGGGTGAGGAAGTCAATTTTTTTTTAGCACATTTAATACACTTTTCAAATACTTAATGATTTGCTGGATAAAATTGATTTTTTTCAAAACAAAAAAAAAATTCAAGATAAAAAAAAAAAAAATTTTCGAAAAAAAAATTTTATTTTTTTTTTTTAATTTAGAAAAATTTGGTTTGTTTAAGAGTATATAGAATATATAAGATTTTATATCTAAATACTTGTGCTTAGCTCCTTAAGTTGGCCTTAAAATACTCGTTACCACGGTTAATCCAAAAATATTCAATTTATTTAAATTTTGAGCCGTCGTTGAGCGTTTCGCGGTTGCCTTTTTGCCACCGGCCAAACCGACTTGCAAATTGATTGCTTTTTAAATGATTTTTTTACTGCAAAGATAAGATCAAAATTATATAATCATTATTAATTTCAAATTCTCAAAAAATTTAACAGAAATATTTTTCCCAGCAATTGCGGCAACTCTTCCGATAATTATTCAAAATCACAACGAATCTTTGAATGATTCGATCATCTTGAGCTCATCTCATTTGTTAGGAATATTGTATTAAATTTATAGATAGATATATGGATGCGTAGAGAGAGATATATAGACAGATATATAGATGATATATATTTTCATTCCCCCCTAAGTTTTCGGGAAAGACCTTTCTTCCGTTGGACTTGTTCAACTTAAGCTCCTCTCAATTGGTATAAGCACAAATATATTTCAATATTATTCTATATATATATAAAGCTAGATAAATATACAGATAGATGATATATAGATATACATTGTTGATATATATTTTTATTCCCCCTAAGTTTTTAGAAAAGACCTGGGAACTTTCCTTCCGTTTGGCTTGATCAACTTAAACCCATTTCTTTTTGGTATGACCAAATGTACATTTCAATATTATACTATATATGTATATATACTATATAGGTGGATAAATATATATTGTGGAGGAAAAATAACAAAAATATATTTAATCAATTTAAAGTTCTCCTAACTTTTCAGAAAAGACTTGGGAGCCTTCCTTCCGTTTGACTTGATCAACTTAAGCCCATTTCTTTTTGGTATGAGCAAATATATATTTCAATATTATACTATATATATATACTATATAGATAGATAAATATATAAATATATTTTGGAGAAAAAATAACAAAAATATATTTAATCAATTTAAAGTTCTCCTAACTCTTCAAAAAAGACTTGGAAACCTTCCTTCCCTTTGACTTGATCAACTTAAGCTCAACTCTTTGGTATAAGCAAAAATATATTTGAATATTATACAATGTAAAGATAGATAGTTATATAGAGATAGATAAATATATATTTTGGAGAAAAAATAACAAAAATATATTTAATCAATTTAAAGTTCTCCTAACTCTTCAAAAAAGACTTGGAAACCTTCCTTCCATTTGACTTGATCAACTTAAGCTCCTCTCTTTTGGTATAAACAAAAGTATATTTGAATATTATATAATGTAAGGATAGATAGTTATATAAGGATAGGTAAATATATATTTTGGAGAAAAAATAACAAAAATATATTTGATCAATTCAAAGTTCTCCTAACTTTTCAGAAAAGACTTGGGAGCCTTCCTTCCGTTTGACTTGATCAACTTAAGCCCATTTCTTTTTGGTATGAGCAAATATATATTTCAATATTATACTATATATATATACTATATAGATAGATAAATATATAAATATATTTTGGAGAAAAAATAACAAAAATATATTTAATCAATTTAAAGTTCTCCTAACTCTTCAAAAAAGACTTGGAAACCTTCCTTCCCTTTGACTTGATCAACTTAAGCTCAACTCTTTGGTATAAGCAAAAATATATTTGAATATTATAATACACATAAAAATTTTTGATAATATTAAAATTCAAATACAGCAATCTTAAATATTTTAAAATAACCTTGAGAACTTTGCTTCAATTAAAGAAATTTTGGTCTAGGAGGAAATATCTCACTTTCCTTATTCTTGAGTTCTCTTACAATCTCCGAGAAGATCAGAATATTTTCCTTCAAATCAAATTCTTGAATTTTGAAATATTTTTTTCAAATTATTTCAAAAATTACTATTTCACTTGATTATTTTGAAAAAGACCAAAAAAAAACAAAAGAAACGAAATTCCTAGAACATCAGAATTAACTCAAACTATTGTCTTCCATGTAAGATTCCTCTTCTTCTTCTTCTTATATCGAAATACCCATATTGTGGATTATTTGAGTGTGCATATAAATCTTTAATCCAATTATAACTTATTATGCCTCTATGGGCACAATGGACAGTCTGTCCAACTGACTCTCAAAGTATCCATCTGTGGTCTCTGAGTGTGTGTGCCTGTGTGTGTGTGTGTGTGTATCTAGAATTGTTAGCTTAGGCTAAGGCAGCGCCAAGGTATAATCTGAAATCTAAGATGTCTTTTTTCGGCCTCAGCCTCAGTCGCAGCCTCGGCGTAATTCTGAGGCAACCGTTTGAGGCAAGAAGCAAAGGCGATACGCCTTTTTTTGTTTTGTTTCTTCTTCTAATTTCGGTCGAGAAATGTGGTTGTGGCAGGCTTAGCCCACAAAATCTACACTGCAAAAAAAGAGGAAAGCAATCTTTCCAACCAAAAAAAAAACAAGAAATTTGGAATCAAAGAGAATTTTTCAAAAAACTTGCCCAATTTTTCCGTCAAAAAAAAAAAAATAATCCTATTTTTTTCTGTGTACTTTGGCCTTTATGGATTTGTGGTTTTTATAAGACAAAAACAAAACAAAAATAAAAAAGATCACCGCCATTAGCTCGATTTAGTGAAAATGAAAACGAATTCTTCGGCCAGACCAACCAGTCAAGGCGCTACGCTCTTCATCGATTTGGGGGCGTAGGGGAGTGGGTTAACCATTGTAACCGACAGGGCTGGTCTAGCTCAATTTTCAAGATCAAATGAGCGAGTGAGTGGCCCTAGACATTTGTCTAGAATATTTGGACCAAATTATCTTCATCCTGGCGGCAATCAAACAAATTCTTTTTATTTTTTTGGTAAAGCTCAACTCCAGTTGGACTACGCCCCAAACGATAGCGTGTGAAAATAAATAAGCTAGCTCAAAATAATATTGTATATATATAAATATATGTAGATATATTTATCAAATTATAAATCATAAATACACACCGAAATTTCTGTAGATACGAAAATGTAGTTAGTCAAGTTGAGAACAGAGGGAGAGTGTGGCTGGTGTGTGGGGTTGGGCGAGTTAGAGGGGCAAGCAGATTTAACATGGCAATGACAAATCTACTAGTCTGAAATGTTGTTGTTTTTGTCAAAGTTGTTGTTGTTGTTTCATTTAATCTGCAGCGCATCAGCAATTAGCGGAAACTCGTCATAAAAAACACACACACACACACACACACACACACTCACTCACACTGGCACACACACATATATAGCAGATCAGACGAGAGCACAGAATCGGGTAAAGCAAAACTAACAAAAAGGGAGAAAGGGTGACTTTGCTTTAAGCAGACCAAAAGTTACTCTTTTCGGCCAAGAGCAAAAGTGAGCTAATCAAGGGAATGAAAGGGCTTGGAATCTTTTAATCGAATTCTAAAAAGTTACTATATAATTATAGAGAAAATATAACTGGATATGTCGAAAGTGATTTATATATGCCAGGAATTTGACTTGAGGAAGCTTCTTTTGCGCTGCCCAAGAAAGGTCCCAAATGTATCTTGTAACTTCCATAGATAATTCCCAAGACAATCTCTCTAATTTTTTTTTGTGAGTTTGTGAAAAAGAGTATTTCCAGAGTCCAGTTAACTGTGATCTGCAGTTTTATAAAAACTTTTAAACTCGTTGTTGAAAAGGCTAACAAAAAACGTAGCGATGGATGCTTCATTCGTTCATCTAAGATTTATTTTATTTGAATTTGTTTTGTTTTTGTTGTTTTTGTTTTTTTTTTTTTTTTGAGACAAAAATTTCTGTTGAATCGGAATTAGGACACACATGAAATAATCATAAACAACAACAACAACAAAAATAACAACGATAAATTCAGCGCAGCTGTGCGAGTTGTTTTTTTCTCTTCTTCTTCTTTTTGTTTTTTTTTTACACATTTTTTTCTTCTTTTTTATTTTTTTTGAGCTCCTTAGACACCCGCAACTGTGTGTATTTTTTTTTGGTTTTAATATAAAGTTGAATATTTCCGAGTCGCAATTTGTCAAGTTTGTGTCCTAAGTCTTTTGTTTCTGCTGGGCGCTCTTGGCTTATCAATATATATTTTTTTTTTTTTGGCTTTACCAAAAGAAAATCAAGTGATTCGTAGATTTTAAGAAAATCTAGAGTAGAAGGTTAGGAAGTAGGCTAAGAGAGAGTGAGAGAGAGGAAGAGACGGGGGGAGAGAGAGAACCTTATTGTCAGTTTGACATTTAATGAAGATGGATTGCATAATATATATAATTTTTATTTGGCATATTTTTTATCTCCTACAACCTTTTCAGTTCGATACGAGCAATTAAGGATTTTCTTCTTCTTCTTCTTCTATTAATTCTCTGCCCAGAAATCACGGTTGAGTTTCCAAGACCAATTTCATTTTTTTTTTCAGGGGTTGTTTTCATGCAACAGCAGATGAAACACACACACACACATACACAATGAGAGAGACTAGTCTATGTATATCTTTTGTGTATCTCAAGAATAAACAAAAAAAAAATTCTAAGGGCATTAGAAAAATTTGGGAATGAAAAAAAAAAGAAACGAAATAAAATCAACGTTAAAAACGATTTTGCCCCTTTTCTTATTTCCAAGGCTACACACACACATGCGTGTGTGTGTGTGTGTGTGTAAATTTTAATAGACAACTTGAAAAGGATGAGAAAATAAAAAAATTCTAAGCCTATGTGAAATCTTTGGTAATTAAAACAAAAACAAAAGCAACAAAATAATCAAAAAAAAAAAAACAAAAAAAATGTTGAGAAAATTTCGATAGGCTTGTTTTGATTTTCTTCTTCTTCATCTAATTTGATTGAGTTTTTATGTAAGTTGTCAAGATTTTTGGTTGTTGTTGTTTTGTTTTTTTTTCTGGGGTGGTTAACAGATTTTGACACTTTTAATTTAACCTTTTTCAATTTTTGTTTGTGTGTGTTTTTTTTTCTTGGGGGTTGTTTGATTTTGGCCCAAGTCTAATTTGGTTTAATTTCTGATTCAACATGGGTTAGTCTAATCAGCAAATGCCAACCCCAAACCGAACTCAATTGGGCATGTGTCAAAGAAAAAATATATACAAAAATCTGAAATTTGTCTCGGCTAATTGAGATGAGCAGGACAATCGGAATGTGGCAGGATGAGGCCAGCTTGACAGGCAACTCATCAGAAAGCTTTTAAATTATTTTGAAAATGAGTGAAAGACTCTCTCCCTAAACACTTGAAACCTGAGAGGCTTCTGAGAACCTAGAGAATCTGATGGCTTCCTAGAAAGAACTTGGCGGGAGTAGTGAATACCTGTCTCAAAGTTAAGGCCAAAACTCTTGAAAATCTGAAATATTCAAAGACATTTAGAATGTAAAAGGTTGCCCAAAAAGAACTTGGAGATATGGAATAAGCTTGAAAGAGTTGAACTAGCAAAATAGTGAAAGCTACTCCCTGATTATTAAAGTTCAAAGTAAATTCAAGATCTTTTTTATATTTCAAATATTGAGGCCTTTTCGGATCTCATTCCTAAGTGATCAAAGTAGAAGCTTATCCTCTGCGGAAGCTCAAATATGGAAGCCTCTTAAGACTATAAGAATTTGGTAGTTTCTTTGAAAAGGACTTCTTCAAAGACTTCAAAGACCTAAGCCTTTGACTTGAAAGACCTAGGAAACAAAGGAATTAACTGCTTAGATAAGCCTGATAAGACAAGCTATCAAAACTAGTGAAACCCTTAAGGATTCCAATAAAATCAATACATCTTTAGAAGCTCTCATATTGAGGCCTCCTAAGACTATGAGAGCTTCTGAAGATGTATTGATTTTATTGGAACTCTTAAGGCTTTCACTACTTTGGTAGCTTGGGTTATCATTGAGACCTCCTAAGACTATAAAGCCTGAATCATATATAATGAAAACCCGTCTTTATTCCAGAGAGAACAAGAACTTTAAGACCCTCAAATAACGAGACCTCCTAAGACTTTAAAGCCTGGTTTATATATAATCAAATAATTAAAGACCGATTTAATTGCTGAGAGAACAAAGCGAGACTTCTTTGGAAGCCTAGACTTAAGCCTATAACCCCTATATCAAGCCTGCCAAAGTAGTGAAAGCCTTAAAGATTCGAAGAAAATCAAGACCGCTTCAGAAGCTTAAATATTGAGGTCTCTGAAGATTACAAGAACTTGTCTAATAGTTAAAGACCATCTTTATTCCTGAGAGATCAAGATCCAAGCAAGACCTCTCCAGAAGGCCCTTAACCTGGATCCTATATAGTGAAAACCCGTCTTTATTACCAAGAGATCAAGACCTATTCAGACCCTGAAATAATGAGGCCTCTTAAGACTATGAAATCTGGATCCTATATAGTGACAGCCTGTCTTTATTACCAAGAGATCAAGACCTATTCAGACCCTGAAATATTGAGGCCTCTTAAGACTATAAGAACTTGATCATATATAGTCAAATTCCTGACAAATCAAGATCAAAGCAAGACTTCTTCAGACCCTCAAATATTGAGGCCTCATAACACTATCAGCCCTGGATCGTCTATAGTGAAACCTTGTCTACATTCCCAAGATATCAAAACCCTCATAAGACTACAACAATTTGATAATTCCCTGAAAGAAAAAAATTGATTCAATTATTTTCTTGGAAACAAAGAAAATTTCTGTCAAAAGAAATAAACAAATTTTGTAAAGAATTTCAAACTGAATAAAGGAATTTCTTTTTTTGCTTATTAAATCAAAAAGAATTTCAAACTCTGAGAACTATTAGAACTCTGCTTCTTCTTCTAGTTTTTTTGAGCAGCTGTCGAAACACTTGTTTGCCATTTTGGTTTGACAATTTTCTTGTTTTTTTTTTTGCCACAGCCTGAGAAAATCAAATACCAAAAGACAGAAAAAGAAGAAGAAGCAAAAAGATATAGAGAAAAGTAGATGTGTTTGTATTTGTTAGGGGGAATTCAGAAAAAATATGCTGAAAGAACAGTTATGTACAGCAAAAGGGGAGTAACGAATCAAACGAACAACACATCCTCAACAATAAAAGAAATAAAGAAGAAGAAGAAGAAGAGGAAGAACCAGATATATTATAGTATATAGAAAATAATAAAGGGAAGAGCCGAGACACACACACAGACACAGACAGACACAGCTAAATCACATGTGCAGTTAGTTTTGAGGAGTGTGAAAAAGATTTCAAGATCAAAATTAAAAACCAGATCAGAATTATCTCGATTATCTTTCAGAATGATGAAGAGAAATCATTCAAAGATTTTCCAAGATCAAAATTAAAAACCAGATCAGAATTATCTCGATTATCTTTTAGAAATCCCTCAAAGTTTTTCCAAGATCAAAATTAAAAACCAGATCGGAATTATCTCGATTAAAGGCAAAAATCCCTCAAACTTTTCCAACTTTGAGCTATATTTTTCTCTAGATCAGAATTATCTCAATTAAAGCCAAAAATCCCTGAAAGTCTTCCAAGATCAAAATTAAAAACCAGATCAGAATTATCTCGATTATCTTTTAGAAATCCCTCAAACTTTTCCAACTTTCGACTATATTTTTCTTCTTCTTTCTTCTTCAGTTAAAATTAGGCTAAATTCTTACGCTTTCGCAAATGACAGGCAGTCAGTTTGGGGAATTGATAGGTGTGTATCTCTGGCCCTAACCAGACTTACTTAAAGGAGCACACACACACACACACACACACACATACATATATCTTTCAAATAAACCACAACAACTATGAATCATTACTATATATATATATCTGTCTATCTCACTCACTCTATGTATTTATTGTTATGTACGAAAAGTGAAGACAAAAAGCAGACAAAGATAACTGACAAGCCTTGAGTTCAAGGATTACAGGCAAACAAATATAAGAAGAAGAAGAAGAAGACGAAGAAGAATAAAGGTAAGAAATTTATAGGCATGTCTCTCTCTCTGTGTATGTGTCTGTGTGTGTGTGTTCTTCTTCTTCTTATTCAGCCATTAAGAGACAGAGCCAAGGGCAGTTAGAGAGATTCTCTTTCTTTCTTTCCTGCCACAGCGCCTGCGCGCCTGACTTGTTTTTCCTTGACAGTGTGTGTGTGTGTGTGTGTGTCTACTGTCTTTATGATAACCACACACACACACACACACACACTCATGGCACACTAAACTAAACAACAAGAGGTATAAAATTTCTACCTGGACAACCTCGATTGAAATCTGTGCTTTGCCGAAAACAAAAACTCTAAAGAAAAAGAAGAAGAAGAAGAAAGAAAAAAAAACTGCCGAAAATTAAAATTACAGATGGTTGTTGTTGTTGTTGTTGGATGAGCATATGTACAGGAAACCAGTTTTATGTTCGGCAAACAAAAAAAAAAAAAAACCGCGTAAGAAAAACGTTCGACGACGACAACAAAAACAACAACACAAACGCGTTAAGGCGGCAAATAATGAAGAAAAAATAACAACAACAACAACAAAAATTCACAGATACACACAAGCACACCGAGAGAGTGAGTGAGTGAGCGAGTGTGAGTGAGTGAGCGAGTGTGAGTGAGTGAGTGAGTGAGAGAGAGAATCTAAAGAACCAAGGCAACGGCAGTGGCAACAGCGGCGGCGGTGGTGGCGGCAGCGGCAGCAGCAGCAGCGGCGGCAGTGGCAGTGGCATCAGCCATAGCCTGGTTTTGGTTTTTTTGTCTGGGCAGCATTGCCAAAGCCTCGTTGTGTCTTATGATGACATAGCCTACGGCAATTTGAACCAAAGCCAGCAGCCAGCCCAGCCAGTCAGCCCGCTGTTGCTGTGGCCGTTCTTCTTCTTCTTCTACTACTACTTCTGTTTCTTCTTCCACTTCTTTTTATACTTCTTCTTCTTTTTATACTTCTTCTTCTTCTTCTTGCTTTGCCGGGCTGATCTTGGCCCTGGCCCTGGCCCTAAGCCCAAGTGGCTCGTTTGGGCTCGGCTTGGAGCGGCTGTTCTTCTCTGTCAGCCAAAAAAAAAAGACTCATTGTGTACTCTACAATATATTTATTTATTTATTTATAATTCTTCGTTGTTTTTTTTTTTTTTTGGCTATTTACTGACACACACACACACACACACACACATAGAGAAGTGGCTTGAACATAACACGCACACATGTTGCCCGGGCTGGCTGAGCTACCCAAGACGAGTTCAATTGAAATTCCAAATTAATATAAATTCGACACACACACATATACGCACACATTCATACTCACTTGGTCAAAAATAATTTTCTTGATTAAAACTTTTACTTTCATTGAGTAAGAAACAAAAAAAAATCTCGCTTAAAACCAAAAGCAAAGTCAAAGAATAAAAAGTATCTTTTTTTTAACTGGAAATTCTAGACACACCAAAGATACAGATACACTCAAATATATATATACATAAACATATATATTTATTTTTGCCACATATGTTTTTTTTTTTGAGTCTTCGTTTTTTTTTTTGGTGTTGCAAAAAGTCTGCCGGCGATCTTTTCGTATGTCTTTGAGACTTTTCAAAATTAAAGACACGCACGTAATTTCTGGGGAACTCGAAACAACAACAACAGTAACAACCAAGAATAAATAAAATTAATAGGCAGAAATTTCTGAGACAATAACAACAACAACAAGAAGAAGAAGAAGAAGAAGAGCAACAACTTCAGTCAGATTTTGTCTAAATCGTTTCTAGAAACTAAACAAGGAAGTTCTTTGCCATTAAGAAGAAGACGGCCAAGATGAAGAAGATGAAGATGGAAAAGTAGCTCGAAATTAAGAAGAAGAAGAAGAAAAACAACCATAAAACAAAAACAGATTCACTTTAAAACTAAACCAAAATAAAGTAGAAGACTTCCAAAATGAAGACGACATTTCAGGGTCCGATTTGAGTTCGGATCGAATTATGAAAATATAAAAAATATTTATGGATACATAAAAATAAAATAAATACATGAAAGGGTTCAAATTTTAACTAAAATAATTTAGAAAAATAATTTTCAGATTTTATAAGAAAAAATAATAATTTCAAAAAATTCTAAAAAAACAAAAAAATAATAAATAAAATGAAAAAGTAAAAAGAATTGTCAAAAATGTTTGAAATGATTAAAGAAAAAAAAATACTTTGAAAATGCAAGAAAAAAAATAATAATCATAATAAAAATAAAAAAAGTAAATCAATTTTCAAGAAAGAAAAAAATAATATTAAAAAAGATATTTAAAAAAAAAATTAGTTTAGAAAAATAGTAAACAAAAAAATAAATAAATAAAATGATTGGAAAAAATATTTAAATTGATTAAAAGAAAATAAAGAAATAATATTAAAAGAGATATTAAAAAAAAAAAAAAACAATTTAGAAAATTATAAAAATAATAAGCAAAAAAAAAAAAATATAAATAAAATGATCGTAAAAAATATTTCAAAGAAAATAAAAAAAAAAAATTTAAAGGGATATTAAAAAAAAAAGTTAATTTAGAAAAATAATAAACAAAATAAAAATTTAAAAAAAAAATGATTGTAAAAAATATTTAAAATGATTAAAAGAAAATATAAAAAATAATATAAGAGATATTAAAAAAACAAAAAAAAAAATAATTTAGAAAATTTTAAAAATAATCAAATTAGTTTCAAATAAAATGATTAAAAGAAAATAAAAAATAAAAAATATCAAAACATATAAAAAAAAAGAAAAACAATTTAGAAAATTAGAAAAATAATAAACAAAATAAAAATTAAATAAAATGATTGTAAAAAATATTTAAAATGATTAAAAGAAAAAATACAACGAAAAAAATCTAAAAAAAAGTTATTCAAAAAAAAAATAAATAATAATTAATATTAAAAATATATACAATAAAAATAAAATAAAAACGGAAAGAAGAAAATATTTAAAATTTAATTTAACATTTCTCAAACCTGGAAAAACCATAAAAAATTATCGAACAAATGAAAATAAAAAAAAAAAAATTGAATATATTCTTTTTCGATTCATTGGTAACGAAATCAGTAAAAGGAAAAACTAGTTTGAGTAAACATTAAAAAAAAATTAATAAATAAAAGAAAAAAATCAATTGAATTTAAATTAATTGGAATGAATCCGTTTCGAAAACCCTAAAATTGCATAAACTTTTGAAAGAAGTAAAAAAAAAAATATGAAAGGAAATCCTTTTTCACCATTTTATATTTTTCATTTTTTGGAATCTTCCGAGACCATAAAAAGGGGATTATTTTTCACTGTTTGAAATTGGCCAAAAGAACATAGAGTTTTCACTTTTTCCCATTTTCGAAATCATCCAAAAATATATATATTTTTTTCTATTTTTTGTAAATTTTGTAAAATATTTTCTTTCTAAAAAATATCTAATATTTTCTATAAATTTCAACTGATGTCTAATTTTTTTTTTCGAAAAAAAAGTTTATTAAAATTATAATCTAAATTTAACTAAAAAATGATTTGAATAATTTTCAAAAAATACTTTACCAAAAATGTTCTACTTCAACTGAAAAATAAAATAAATAAAAAATTACAAAAAAATAAATAAAAACGAAAGCAAATTGTTTTGAAATAATTTTCAATAATTTATTTGTATTTTTGTTTAGTCTTTTTCTTTTTTTCTTTTTTTTTTTTGAAGACTTTTTTGTTGTTGTTGTTTGTGTGTGTGTGTGTTTTTTTTAATACGTGTTGTTTGTTATTATTTATAATTTATATTTATATATATATATATAATTATTTATTTATAAATTTTAATTTTAAATTGGAAAAATTTGTTGAGCTAATTAAAAAAAAAAAAATTGATTTTTTTTCTATACACAAAAAACTCATTTATAAATATAACAGAATTTTCACTCCTTCTCTCTTCTTCTTCTTCTTAGTTTTTTTAAAATTATATAAAGCTAACAAAATTACAAAATACAAAAAAAAAAATGGAATTATTAAAATTAAACATACAATTAATAATACAAAAAAAAATTAGAGAAAGGATTTTTTTTTTTTTTTAATTAAGAAAAATTTTCTCTTTTTTCCAATTTGTTTTATAAAAAAAATGGCAGACGGTTTTTGATTACTGATAAATGAGTATTTTTTTTTTACAAAATTTTTTTTTTAATGCTGAAAAAAATTTCAATACTTTTGAGGAAGAGAAAAAAAAAATATGTAAATTTTTTTTTTTTCGCTAAAATATAAATTGAAATAATTACAATTTATTTAAGTGTTTTTTTTTTTTTTTTTTGTAAAATTGTTTACATAAATTAAAATTAAATAAATATAAAAAAAAAAGTTTAAAAAAATTATATATAATTTTTTTTTGTTATTTTTAAAATTAAAATTAAAGGTTAGCTAGACAAATTATGTTAATATCCCTGATTTCTGATTTTTAGTTTTATTCAAGTTGATTGTTCCTGCTACTCTGACAATTTGGCTTTATCACGCTATAAAAAATATATATAATTTTTTTTTATATATATTTTAATTAATTAAATATATCAATTGGCATTTAGTTGCTGCTTTAGTTTACAATTTGTATATGGCATTTGTTGAGTTGTTGAAAAAAAAAAAACATACACTAAAAAAATATATATATTTAATTTTTAAATATATATTAAAAAAAAAATAATAATTAAAAACAATAAAAACAAATTACAAAAAAAAATTTACTCTTAAAAAAATTCATAAATTTTTTTTTTTTTTAACAATTAAAAATTTTAATTTTAGTTTGGGGAAAAATTCTTCTTCTTCTTCTTCTTTGTCTTTATCCTTACTTTTTGAATACCCGATTTTCTTTTTTTTTTAATATTATTTTTTTTTATATTTTGTTTGTTTTTTTTCTAAGCGTTCTTAACAATTTTCTTGGCCCACTTTTTGGGCTGAGGTATTTGAGGCATTTTCTTAAGCTTTTCTTTTCTTTTTATAATAAAATTAAAAAATAATACATACAAACTGAACATTTAAAACATTAAAATAATAATTAAAAAAAAAAAAATTAATAATTTTAAATAAAATTAGGAATTGAACCCATTTTTTGTCCTTGGTCTAAACGAGAAAAACTTTATATGGCAAAATAATTACAAATGTCACTTGGCTCGTTGGGGCGGGGGGAAGAGAGAGGAAGTGAGAGAGAGAGAGAGAGAGAGAGAGTGGGGGGGAGAGAGTCTTGAATTGCCTAAGCTTTATTTGGTTTGGGAAATCGGTTGGGATTATTTCAAGACAATAAATCCAAATTTAAAATCTTGAAATAAACAAAAAAAAATCGAATAATTTAATCCAACGGATCGAATAGTTTTATCTTGAAGGTTCTTGAAATATTTCTGGGAAAGAATCAGCAAAGCCTTGAAAGCAATCAATCTCTAGTCAAACCGATTTGATTCCTTAGGCTTTGACAAAGCTCAGGCAATTCCAAACTCGACCTAACTGAAGATCTCTCCCTACTTCTAGGACTCCCCCATTAAGTCAATAGAGAGCTATATTCTCTGAGGATCTCTCCCTACTTCTAGGACTCAATAGAGTCAATAGAGCGCTATATTCTCTGAGGATCTCTCCCTACGAGTAGGCTTCCCCCCATTAAATCAATAGAGCGCTATAATCTCTGAGGATCTCTCCCTACTTCTAGGACTCCCCTACATTCTCTGAGGGTTTCTCCCTACTACTAGGACTCCCTCCCAACTAAATCAATAGAGCGCTATATTCTTTTCGATTATCTGATATTGTCCCAGTTCTATATCCTCATCGTATTCATGCTTGATATCGACAAATTCATTCTTAATCAGCTCGTTGGCCATGAGCAACTCTTGCTGCTGCTGCTGCTGTTGCTGGGGTAAATGCAGTCCGACGGCTGCCTCATCATTATCCTCAAGACCCCCGCCAATCGGTTCATCTTGATCGATCAGCTCTTCATCATCTTCCACCAGACTCTCATCGTCGGCAGCCACATCCTCATAGGGACGTTTGAGCGAAACATTACCATGAGTCTGACCCACCAAAGACAAGCTATGATCGGGTTCTATGGCCTTGGGTACCAGGGCCTTGAGCATAGCAGCTGTGGTACCTGAACTATTCGTAGTGGCGGCCAAGACCTTCTTGCCAACGACACGGGGTCGATTGTGGGTCTCGAGATGCTTGCGCAAGTGATCCTTGCGACAGAAGCCCTTCTCACAGATATCGCACATGTGCTGCTTGAGACCGGTGTGTATGGCCTCGACATGGCGTCGGAGATCGGTCTTGTGATGGAATTGCTTGGGACAGAGCTCGCATTTGTGGGGCTTGTCGAGGGTCTTGTGACGGCCCAGGTGGGTGGTGTAGATTTCTTCGCATTGGAAACGCTTGCCACACTTTTGACAACGATAGGGATACTCACCGGAGTGAAAGCTTTTGTTGTGCTGGGTGAGGTAGCAGTTTTTGGTGAACTCCTTGTCGCATTCCAGACACTTGATGCGGCCCGACGGGAGGGTGGTCGAGTGCGGTGATGTTGAGCCCACGGAGGTGGTGCGTCTGCGTTTGCTTGAGGCCGACGCCGGTGCGCGTCGTTTCTTTGTGGAATTGACCAGACCACTGGTTATGCTGGGATTGGGATTGCCATGGCTGGTGGTGTCGATGGCTGGACTTAGTCCGTTGAGCAAGTTGGACTCTAGACCGGTTTGCTGTACTCCATGGAGTGTATAGATTTGCTGACCTGACTGGGTCTCCTCGGCAATGGAGTGAAGTTCTCGGCCCGAGCCCAAAAGATTGCCCACCTCATGTGGCCCGGGATGCTGCTGCTGCTGTTGGACATAGTCCTCCAAAGCCGGTGTGGCGGTGGAGGAGGAGATGGTGGGTGAATATGGCATGGCCGCTAGGACAGTTAGGGTGGTATTCGGAGTCTGTGACTCCTGCTGGGCATGCAGAGCCGTGAGGGTGTGAACCGGCGGTAGATCGCCCTCCTGGGGTGAGCGCTGCGAGGCCACTGTATATGGCGAGAGCGGAGCATAGGGATCACGCAAACCAGCCGTACTATAGAGTTGGGTGGAGAAGAGCGAGGCTGGCATGAGCTGAAGTATCTGGCCATCGCTGGTGGTGATCATTTGGCCGGCTGGGTCGAAGGCAGCTGGATTTAGTTGCATCTCTTGGGGATTACCAATAATAGTGTGATAGCTCATTGTGTGCTCCACCGCTGGCACCGGCGGGTAGGATGGCATTGTGGTGGTGCTGGTGATGTGCGGCGGCGGCAGCGGCGGCTGCAGCTGCAGCGGCAGCAGCGGCTGCGCTGTGGTGATGGTGGTGGTGCTGGTGATGTGCGGCGACGGCTGCTGCAGCGGCGGCGGCGTGGTGGTGATGCTGTTGGTGGTAGTGGTGTGGATATGGCTGGGCGTAGGCTCCAGCGGCTGCGGCTGCTGCTGCTGTTGTTGTTGCTGCTGCTGCTGCTGCTGCCGCTGCTGCAGATCCGCCAAGGCTGCTGCCAGCGTGGTTGTTGTTGCTGTTGGCTGAGTGGCCTCCGCCGTTTGTTCCACTGCCAGGCTGTGACCCCCCGCTGAGGCTGCTGCTGCTGCCGCCGCTGCCAGCAAGGAGCCCAGTTGTTGCTGCTGCTGCTGCTGATGATGATGTGGATGAGGCGAGTGGAGTTGATGCTGCTGCGGTGGCATTGGAGCCGGATAGGCCAGATGCGAGGGCGGCAGACCCTGAGCCTGGTGGTGGGAGTGGTGCGGTTGCTGGTGTACTGCTCCCACCAGGCCCAAGCCCAGGCCCGCCGGCTGTGGCAGCGGCGGCGGCAGCATAGTGCATCCCATGTCCATACTGGTGGGGGTGTGTGTGTGGATGGCCGTGGTGTGGGTGATAGTACCCGGCATGCTGGTGGGCATACTGCTGCTGATATCCAAAGGTAGCATGCTGTAGTCCATTCCCATAGGCGGCAGCTGCAGCTGCTGCTGCTGGCCCACCGCCATAGGGACCTGTAGCGGCGGGGTGCGTGAGAAAACCATTTGGTGTTGCTCCGACTCCAACTCCGACTGGGCCAGGTAACCCGGCTGGCAGATAATATGAGTGGGGTGGGGCGAGGTTTCCCTGTTGCTGCTGTTGTTGTTGCTGCTGCTGCTGTTGTTGTTGTTGCTGCTGTTGATGGGAGTGTTGCTGCTGTTGTTGTTGTTGCTGTTGCTGATGATGGTGCTGGTGGGTGTGGGGGTGTGATAATAGCGTAGAAGAGGCGGCGGCGGCTGTGCCAGCGATTGAAGATTGTGCTGATGCTGTTGGGCTAGATGATAGGAGGTTACCGTTGGTGAGGTGGCCACCTGCTGCTCCTCCTGTGACACCTCCTGTTCCAATTCCTCCAAGGCCTGCAATTCCGCCGATTCCACCGATTCCGCCGACTCCTCCAATTCCTCCAATCCCCCCTCCGACTCCTCCGACGGCACCAAGTGAGTGTCCGGGTGAGTGACTGCCAGGGATTGCGCCATTCCGTCCACCGCCATTGGTGAGCTGCTGCTGTTGTTGTTGCTGTCCTCCACTATTTCGGTCTTTATATGTGTTGCTGTGGCTTGTGTTGTTGTTGCTGTTGGTGTTGGTGTTGTTGTTGGTGTTGCTTGTGGCGTTGCTATTGTTGTTGTGGTTGTTGTGATTTTGTTGTTGTTGTTGTTCAGCAGGCCCCTCATTTGGGAGGACGGCATTTGGGTTGCGTTGTTGTTGCTGTTGTTGTTGCTGTTGCTGTTGTTGTTGGGGGCGGAGGGACCTGCTAGCCCGTTTGGGTGACCGTTCATTACGGTATTTTGTTGCTGCTGCTGCTGCTGTTGCGTTGTTGTCGTCGATTGCACTTGTTGTTGTTGCTGTTGTTGCATGTAACCACCATGCCCGCCCAGCTGCTGCTGCTGCTGATGATGGAGGGCCTGTGGCATGTGGTGACCAACATAACCACCATTAGTCTGGCCACCATAGGCCACCTGCTGGGGGGTGGGCGACGGCGTAGCCGAATATTGCGACATGGCAGCGCCCACCTGCACGCCCGTCGCATTGGGACCCCCATAATCCGGGGGACTTCTGGGCGGTTCAGGCGGCTGGACCGGAGCCGGCGGCTGTTGTTGATTATTACCACCACCACCACCGGCGGCGGCAGCTGCAGCGGCAGCAGCAGCGGCTGCTGCAGCAGCTGCAGCATTACCACGACGACTGGACTTGCCACCCGGATCCCGGGAGGGATGATGATGTGCCGAAATGGGCAGGGTGGCCGGATCCGGTTGACCGCTCGACTTGACGGCATTCTTATGCAGGGTGGTATTATAATGGCGCTTGAGGTGACCAGAGCTGGTGAACCATTTGTTGCAGGCGGTGCAATTGTAGGTCTTGGGACGACGGGCCTCGTTGGACTTCCAGGTGGCCGCCTTGGCGGTGAGACTATTGGCCGGCAGTACGGATGAGGAGCTGGGCGGCTCAAAGCCGCGATAGGTCTGCTGGGCCACAGAAGCATCTTGTGGGCCACCGGTGGTGGTGGAGGGGAATTCCGCCGGACTGGTGGCCACCGGCATTAATTGCTGGGCCGTATTTGGGGGGCATAGCTCGCCGCCGCTGGCCGTGGGATCAAAGGATTTGTCCACATAATGCTGCGAGTCTGGATATTCGGATTTGATTAGACCCGGATATTCCTGCTTGATGAGAGTGCCGGGATGGCCAGTCTGATGGTAGGGTGACTGCTTGGGCGAATTGTAATAGGGTGACTTATCTGCCCCTGGGACCAGGTGTTGCTGCTGCTGCTGTTGTTGTTGCATGTAGCTGGGCAGACCCTCGACGGGTGGGTGCTCCCAGCTGTGCAGGGCACGCTGCTGCATGGTTTGCATGGAATGAAGTGGATCACCGAGAGCCTCGTGATGGGATTGCATTAGCTGCTGGTGTTGCATGCTGCCCGGCAAGGGGGGATAGACCATTTTCTGGGAATCCAAATCGAGTATATCACCGGGATTGCCAGTGACCACGGGAGCCGACGGTGGCTGCGGTGTGGGCATCTCCTCTTTGATATAGGGTGAACTGGCATAGCCACTGCTGCCATAGGGTGACTCGCCATGGACATTGGCTATATGCTCCTGCAGTTCGGATTCGTTGGTGGTGAGAATGCCGCATTTTTTGCACTGCAACTTGCAACCACCGCCCGGAGAGCTGGGAGTCTGGGCGGTGCTTAGCTGTAGATGCGAGGAGGTGGATGTGGGACTGGTCGAGCTGACCACTCTGGGGCTCATGGCTGTGGTGGTGGAGACGGCAGCTGGAGCCACCACATCATCTGTGGAAGCCGAGGCTGCCGAACTGGACAGACCCGAGGTGGGTGTCTGCAGGTAAGGATGATAGCGGACACTCGAAACTCCTGTCCCACCTACGCCCACCTGGCTGTGCTTGCCATAGTCGCCATAGCCAAAGTCGGAGCTTTGCTGTTGCTGTTGTTGTTGTTGTTGCTGGTAGAATTGCTCATAGCTGTTGATGTAGCTGGTGGCATAGCCCTGCTGTTGTTGCTGCTGCTGCTGGGTCAAATCGCCATAGACCGAGCCAACGCCAGTGGTGCTGTACATTTGCTGTTGGGCAGCTGCAACTGCTCCTCCGGATGTGGAGTACATGTGGTGCGTGGCATACGGTTGATGGGTGATGCCAGTTGTCTGTTGCTGTTGTTGCTGCTGCTGCTGTTGTTGCTGTTGTTGTTGTTGTTGAGCCAGATTGGCTTGATTGGTCTGATCCTGGTTGAGAGTGGTTGTGGCCAGGGAGACGGAGTTGGAATTGGGCTGCTGCTGGGGCTGCGGTGTACTGGGCTGATTATCACTGGAATCGGCTGCAGCACTTATTGTGGCATTTGTGGCTGTTGTTGGCGTGGCCGGGGCACTGCCATGATTGGAACCACCACCGCCGCCACCAGTGCCATTAGCACCACCACCGCCGCTGCTGCCGGGGCCTGAAGTGCCACCGTTGCTGCCTCCGCCGCCGCCGCCGCTATCGGTGGCACTGCTGGAAGCGAGTGCCTCGGCCGCATGCAGTGGCGGCATTTCACTTTTTATGCCCGCCATAGACCGCTACATATGTCAACGTTGAAATCCTCAACTCGCTGTGGCTCATGTGGCTGAATTTCAACGGATTTCTCTTCTTTTTTTTTTTTTTTTTGGCTATTCTCTCTTTTCTTCTTTTATATTTTTGGCCAGGAGGAGCACATGGCAAAAAAAAATATGTAAAAAAAAATGCTAATAAAAATCTATCACACAATAAATGCTGCCTTTTTTCCTTTGTCGTCGTTTTCTTCTTCTTCCACAAGTTTCGTTGGATTTTTTTTTTTTAATTTGTATTTGTCGTTTTTTTGTATTTGTATTTGAGCTGTAAAAAGGAATTATTTATTTATTTAGAAAAATTGCATAGAATTTTAATCAAGCAAATCAAACAATTTTGAATAGAAATCAAAAGAATAAAAAAAAAATTCAAAATTACAGACGCTACGCTCACACTCAGCCAGCCCAAAGTCATTTTGCACTCTCATGCACACACTTATTGCTCTCTCTCTCTCTCTCTCTCTCTCAAATTGACTTGTTCACTTTCGCACTGACCTAAGGCAGCCTTCGTTCAGCTCTCTCGCTTGAACATAACGGTTCTTTTTGCTAGCACATTCTTTTTTTTTTGTTCTGGTTACGTTGCCTGATTTCTTTTTCAAATTTTTTCTTTTTTTTTCCAATTTTTCTTTTTCTTATTTAATTTACAAATTATTGAAATTATCCATAAAGAATTATTATGATTTTCTTACTTATTTATTTATGAATTATTATTGGCTCTGCGGTGTTCTTTTTTTACAGACTGCCGAATTCCAAAGCAAACAGCTGCCAACTGAGCGGTCAGCGTCGGCGCAACTGAATTTAAACCGTTTTACAGGTACGCAGTCAATCTTTGTGCGGGTGACTCTCTTTTGGGCGCTATCAAAGATCGTCGAAGGAAAATAAAAGAAATAGTTTTCTTAAAGTTTTTTTGCCTTTGTCATTACAATAACAAAGAAAAGTTTTTCATTTGAAAAACATTTTTTTTTTAATTTATTATGCATTTTAATAAAAAAGAACTAGAAGGAGTAGCTGATTTGCCCGATCTTGATTGGGGCCACAGAAAAAAAAAACTTTAAAAACTTTCATAGTTTCATCATGACACATCGAAGAAGAATTTCACAAGTTCTTACGCTGACTTTGGAATAAGGAATTTCAGGCCTAATTAATGTGTGACTTGGGCGTCAGAAAATTCCAGGTTTTTGCTTTTTGTAAATAAAAATCCTTTTAATATTTTAATTATTTGGAAAAAAAAAAAAATAACTCCGGCTGGCTGAGTCACTTCACTTTGAAACACACACACACACATTAGCAAAGAGTGAAAAAAAAAACAAAATTATTACAAAAAGAACATAAAATTAATTATGGAACATTTCTCATTTGCCGATCATTTCCATCATTTTTGCTCTTACTTATCTGCGCCTTCGCTTTATGGCTGCGTGCAAAATTTTATGATGTTCCTGCTGCCTCTTCTTCTTCTTCTTCCTGCTATTTCGTCTGCAGCTGCTGCTGCTGCTGCTGCTGAGGCCTACAATTCGCAAATGCACCTCTGCGTTTCTCGTTGTTGTTGTTGTTGTTGCCGCTGCTGTTAATTTTTATTGCCGGCGTCGTTTGTCAAACTTCTTGCGCGCTGCGGTTGCCCGTTTTTCGACCGAACACAAAACAACAGAATATGATAAAACGTACGAAAAAACAAAAAAACGAAAAAAAAAGATTACCGAACTTTACCGAAGATCTCTACGAAATTTGATTTTGTTTTATTTGATTTTATTATTTTTTTTTACTTCACTTTTTGGCAATTTTTGATGTATTTCTTTTGAGTGAGAATTTCGTGTTTTTATGATTTTTTCTTTTTTGTTTCTTATTCTTTTGCTTTATTCACTTCACAAAAAAAGCACGATCACTTTGCGTTTGGGCTTGTTGTGTGGAGAAACACAGAGAGAAAGAACTCTGGGGGGGAACTGAGAGACCGTTGCCGGCGTTTTCGGTTGAAATTTTTTATTTTTATTTATTTTTTTTTTTTTTGGTTTTTTTGAACAGAAAAAAAAAATTGTTTACGAACACAATATAGAAAACATTTAAAAAATTTTTTTTGGAAAATTTCTCTTCTTTTTTTTTGTAAATTAATTTTTAGTCCGAAATAGTTTGTGTTTTTTTTTTTTTTGGTTTGTTTGGGCCGAAAAAATTTGGTTTATTTTTTCAACAAAATTTTGATTAGTTGTTAAATAGTTTGCCGTTGCTTTTTTTTTTTTTTTTGTAGAAAAAAAATTAAACAAAAAAGGGCGCTAAAAGCTAAAATAGCCGCTCCGCTCCGTTCACACGCTTGCGCTTGCTCGTCGCTTATTCGCTCGTGTCCTTCTTTCTGCTACGGCGTTCCAAATACAAATGACCGACGTGCATGCGGCATTCAAAAGTTGCCCGCGCTGCGTCAACGGCAACCAACGCGCAGCGTAGCGCAGCGCAGCGCCGGCCGAGCCGTCAGCAGCGCTGGCTGCGACGCAACCACTCGCACACACACATAAACACAGGAACAAGGCACATACGCACAAAGGCAAAGGCAAGACAGAATGGTGGCCGTGAGTGCGTGAATGTATATGTCTATGTGTGTGTGTGTGTGTAAGAGTGAGTGAGTGTGTTTGCGGAGCTATGTACAGTGACAGCAGCGGACGATGGCGTTGTTTTATATGCCTTTGCCTTTGCCTTGCCATGTCCATTCGTTTTTTTTTTTTTTGGTTTACTCTACTCTTTTTTTTTTGGATAAAATATTTGATGATATTTTTTTGGAAATAAATTTGTTAATTTCACATTAATACCCTGATCAAGGAATCGAATATATATCTTCTCTTTTTTTTTTAGTTGGAAAAGAAAATTTTATTTATAAAAAAATATGTTTTCTCCTATTTGCATTTCCTTTAAAAAGAGTATTTTGCTCGCATCACTCAGCCGGCGGTCTTTCTCCTTTTGTGTTTGCTTTTGCCTTTGCCTTTGCCGTTGGCTCTGGCTTTGCCTTGTCTTGGCTTGCCAATGCTGTTGTCTCTTTCTAAGGTTGCATTTGTTTTTTTGGCGCTGCTGCTGCCGCTGTTTTTGCATTGTGATTTTGCTTTTGAATTTTTTGAATTTGCCTCACTTTTTATAATTCTGTTACCCTCTAGGCTAAGTTGGAAGGGTATATGAAGTTGGTGGGTTGTTTGGAACAGAGAAAGGAAAATGTCGAAGACTTCCAGAAATTACCTAAAATATCAAAGATTTTATGAAATTTCTACTAAAACTTAGGTTTAACTATATATGGAAAAATCGGTGGATATCACAGATTTGCAGCCAGGGTATCTCAAACCCGACTATGTCCGATTTTAATGTTCTCAAAAAAAAAAAAATTTATTTTTTTTTTTATATAAAAATATAAATATATGTATGTATATATATGTATGTATGTCTATATATTTATATGGTTTGTATGTATTTTTTTGGTTATATGAAAACATCATAAAATTGTGTGACGCTTTGGAGCTTCGGAGTTGGCCAATTTCTGGGCGATGATGATGCAGCGTGCGGTCAATATTCTGCGGTCAGCGGTGTTGTCAATATAATTTCCATTGTTGTTGTTTTTGTTGTTGTGCCACATTGTTGTAAGGCAAACAAAAGCAAAAAAAAAACTGAAATCTTTTGCCTTTAACAATTTCTTGTAGGCGACATTTTTCACACACACACACACACATGTACACACATACGCACATGCACACAGCTCGCTGAGCGCATTTTTGTAGTTTCTTGTTTTTTTTTTTTGTGTTGTATGAAATTTTTGAGGTTATGCGTTGAATTTGCCGGCTTACCAAGAAACATGTTCTTAAAGTTGTTGTTGTTGTTGTATTGAGAGACCAGATCCTCGACCTTGTTGTTAGCCAAACTATTCCAACATTCTTTTTAGCCACTTTCATTTTCTTCCCACTTTTCTTTAAGTACTTTTTTGTTCTGCTACTTCTTTCTTCCTCTTCTTCTTCTTTTTTAAACTCATGATTAATGGCCCGGGCAGTTTATTTTATTTAAAATAGTTTTGCTATGATTTTTTCTACTCCTTCTTTTCTGATTCATTCAAAAAAAAAAGTGACTGCCTGTTGGCTTTAACCACTTTATTGGCCTAGTTTCTGGTTGAGATTTTTTTTTTTTTTTTGCCGTTTTATTTTTTTAGGGGCGTCGGTGGCCTCATAAAAAAAAAAATGGAGAGTAACAAACCAAAAAAGCCTTGTCAACGCTTTAAAATTAATAAACCACAATTTTTATGAATACAACAACAACAACAACAACAACGAAAAAGTGCCTACAAAACTGTCAAACGTAGCCCCCAAAGTATTTAAAAAAAGAGTAGAAAGAGTGAAAGAGATAAACATCTCTGTGTGTGTGTGTGTGTGTGTGTGTGTTTTGGGGGAAGGTGGAAAGAGAAAAAAGAGTTAAGAGTTTTTTCTTATTCCTCTTTGGTGCGGTTGAAAGGGTAAAACGAAAAAAATTTACATACATGATTGTCATAAAAAATCAGCAAACACAAATTGTCAAATCCCTAAACTGACAATAAAACAATAAAGTAAACGAAAAGTGCCGGCCGGCCCAAGACAAGCCAAGAAGATGTTCAACAACAACAACAACAAAAAGAGAAGCCACAATGACCCAGCGGGAAGAGGAAGACAGTTTTCAAGTTAAAAAAAAAAATTATTTTTTAAATAAACAAAAATTTTAATATTTTTGCGATTTGCTTGAAATTGTGAAAATAACAGAACTAAAAGCTTTCTCTCTCTCTCTCTCGCGCGCTGCTCTCATGTAACGGATTAATTGCTGGGCAGAGAGTAAGCTGCTTGCATTGGCTGCTCTTGCAGTAAAGTGTGCGAGCGCTCTCTCGCTCTCGCACTCTTTTGGTTTCTTTTTCTTCTTCTTGGCAATTTACAGCGCCGGCTGTGCGTGTGTGCGTGTGTGTGTGTGCTAGGCAGGTAGAGCAATAAAAACTAACTTCTAATTACAAGGTGCAAACCTTTTGCTTGCGTGTCAGTGTCAATCACTGCCAAAAAAAAATAAAATAATAAAGAAAAAGAAAACAAGTCGATCATTTTGAGTCCTTTGACAGACTGAATCCCTCCGTCTGTCCGTCTGTTCGTCTGTCTGTGTGCGAGTGTGCATTTCAGTTAATGACTTTTTAATTGTGATCACTTCTCTAATACCGCACGACTGTCCCTCCTTCTCCTCGACTTTTTGTTTTACAGCTGCGCTGCCAGTGCAGTCGCCTGTGCTGCGGATCTTTCGTGCTCTTTCCACACTCTCTCTTCGTCTCTTATATGCTGGGCCAAAGATTAAAGCTGAGCTTATGTAATGACCGAGTCAAAAGCACACACACACACAGACAGGCACACACACACAGGCACAGACAACTCGATTGAGCTGAGTTCAGCGCAGCCGGCGCCGCGTCTCAGTCAATTTTGGTATGAGTCATTTGCACTTCTTCTACTCCTACTACCACTAGCTCTGTCTCTTTCACTCTGGTCAGAGTTTGTCGGCGTGCGATCGACACTGTCTTGCCCAAGGGCCAAAAAAGCCGGCGCTTTGAGCTTTTCGTTATTTGTTTGATTTGATTATTTTTGTTGTGGTCGCATTTCGCTTCTTTTCTTTTCTTTTTTCAATTCTTCTCAGCTTGGAGTTTCGTCTTTTTGCTTTGTTTTATTTATTCTTTGAGCTTTGCATACACAAATAGAATAATCCGAACTTTGTATATGTATTTGTTTTTTCTGTTTTTTCTTTTTTTTTTCTTGTCTCAATTGCCAAATTGATTTTTTTTTTGTCGAGTTAAAATGATGTTCTTTCATTGTTGTTGTTGTTGTATTTTGTTTTTGGTTAATTTGTTGGGGTCTTTAACTTTTTGTTTATCTCTTTTGAAATGTTGTGAATGTTTTTCGAAATTTTTTTCTCTCTCTTCATTTTCTAGGAAATTTGCAAAATACTCGAGGGCAAATTTTTAGATTCATTTTGGGAACAAAAATTTTGTTTCTTTTATTTATGGCCAAATGACAAAATTAAATATTTTCTATGATTCATTTTTTTTTCTTCAATTTTAGGAATCAATATTTTTTTTACGAATTTTTTTTTTTGAAAATTTATTTATTTTTTCCAATATATTTTTTTTTATTTTTAAAACTTTTTGTCCCGAAATTTTTTTGAATATTTATAAATGTTTTCCAATATATTTCTTATTTAAAATTTTTTTTAATCTTTATGTTTTTTTTTTTTAATTTTTAAAATTATTTTCTGAATTGTTTTTTAATTTATGAATTTTTTCCCAATATATATATTTTTTTGGTCTTAAATAAATTTTTTTTTTTAATTATTTTTGAAAATTTTTCAATATTTTTCTAATATTTTTTTAAATTTAATTTATGATTTTTTTCAGAATTAAAAATTTATCAATTTTTCCCAAAAAAAATTTTTTTGTTCTAAAAATGTTTTTTTTTTTTTTTTTAATTAATCAATTTTTTCCAAAATTTTGTTTTTGATTAAATTTTTTTTTTTCTGATTTTTTTTCTATAAATTTTTTCCAATATATATTTTTTTTATTTTTAAATATTTTTTTTTCCTGAATTTTTTTCTTTTTAATATATAAATTTTTTCCAATATTTTTTTTTCTTTAAAACTTTTTTTTAATATTTTCCCAATTTTTTTTTTTACTTTTACTTTACCAATTCTTTTTTATTTTTAAAATTTTTCAAATTTTCAAAAAATCTTCTCAGTTTTTTCTTTTTTTAATTTTAAAAAATATTCCGGATCTTTTTTTTTGAAAATTTATCAATTTTTTCCAATATTTTTTTCTTCCAAATTTTTTTAAAAATTTCTCAATTTTTTTTTTAATATTTTTTCCCCCGTTTTTTTTTTTTAATTTATCAATTTTTTCCAATATATTTTTTTTCTCTTTCAAAAATTAAAAAAAAAAAAATTTTAATTTCTCAATTTTTTCCATTATATTTTTTTTTGATCCCCCCTCGGTTTGGGTTATTTTAGGTCTAAGAAAAGCTCCTCTTGGAATTTGCATATTTTCCTTGCAAATCATAGTCAGCCCGGGGGAGGGTGAGGAGCTCCTAAGAATAACAGCAATTTTTTTTTTTTTTGTAAGCCCAAAGAAGAATAGGTCAGCATTTCTGTGGACGGTTTGGAAAAATTCTGCTTCGTCGGCTTCATAATTCGAAAATTTTGGCTAAACAACCGAAAGACAAACACAAATGTGAAACAAACCAAACAAGAACGGCAGCCGCAAAAAGAAAACAAAGAAGAAGAAGAAGAAAAAAATAATATACCCAAATAAGAAGAAGAAGAAGAAGTAAAATAATAATGCTGGCTTGGCCACCATTGTCCGTAGGGTGAAAGGCGAGAGAAAGGAACAAACACCGACAGCATTGAACAAGAAGAAGAAGAAAAAAAAATTAGGGAATTGAAAAGCAAAAAAAATAGAAACTAAGCCAAACCAAAACAACAAAACCAACGACAAATGCTGCTCAATCATAATTGAAAAGAAATGAAGTGAGACAGAGTGAGAGAAAGAGAGAGAGAAAAGCAGCAGATGCAAGGCACACACACACACACGCAGACAGAGAGACAGAAATGCCAATACAGAAAACGCATACACCAGACTGGGATCGAATTTTTAAAGGAATTCAATTTGAAATGCAAACAATGCAAGACAAACACGAACGGAACGCACGCACACAAACACAAACATAAACGCACGCACAAACACCAGCACAGAGGAGACGCATTGCGCGCCAACTGAGCCAAACGGGCAGAGCATAGCAACAAGCAGAATGAAGGCCGGCAGAGACGCTGACTGCGCAGCCAAGTTGATTTTGTGAAGAGCAGACAAAAAATGCAACACACACAAAATGGCACATTGAAATGTGGCTCTGTATGACCAGCAGGAAGAGGAAGAGCTATCGAAATAATAACAACAACAACAACAACAACAACAAGAACATGAAGAAGAAGAAGAAGAGCGACACATATCAGCTGAAGTGACGTCGCATTGTGATTGCAACAGCGCACAACGGGGTGGCACAGGGTGAGAAAGGCAGCCAAGTGAGCAAAAAGCAAACGACAACAACAACGAAAACGATGAACAAGAAGAAGAATAACATAAATGCTCATGCACACACTCACACACATACACCGACATGCGTTTGAAAATTGAAAGTCACCGTTGTTGTTTTTGGTTTCACTGTGGCCCGAACGCCCTAAGTGGGCCGCTGAGAGTCGTTTCAGTTTTCCTGCAGTTCAGCACTGCCACCACAGTGGTACACAATTTTTGGGCTTGTGAAAAATTTGATTAAATTAACCTTGCCCAAATATGATAATTCTTTTCTTAAATTAATAAAATAATTTTTTTTTTTTTGTATTTTTCGATTTTGAGTGAGTTTTTTTTGTTTTTGTTTTCACTCACTCTATTTTGCCTCGCTAGCTTTAGTGTCTGGCAACCTAACGGTAACCCGTATTTGCTTTGCATTACGCACCTTATTCGTTGGCGGTGTCTGGCAATTTCTAACTTTACTTGTTTTATTCTATTTTTTCGCCAGCTGCCACTGGCCTACCTGCTAGGAAGTTGCTCAAGAACATTGAAGGGCATCGGGTTTGATTTTTAGACTCTTTTCGAAGAAAAAGGAGTCTATTCACTTTGCTCTGATGTTTGTAACGCACAGAACCAAACATCGTAGACCCACAAAAGTTACATCTAGAATACTTAGAATCACTAGAGGAGTCGATATAGCCATGTCCGTCTGTCCGTCTGTCCGTCTGTCCGTCTGTCCGTCTGTCCGTCTGTTTCTATGCGATTTACTCCGTCGTCTTAAAAGCTATTTTGCTGAAACTTGGTATTTAGCCTTCTTTTTTACCTAGGTAGTACACTAGTTTGAATCGGTCGGATCGGACCACTATATCATATAGCTGTCATACGAACCTAAATCGGTTTAGGCAATAACTTCCACATTTATTATCCGATCCTTTTGAAAATTGGCATGCGTGTGTTTTATATAACGATAGATAACTGTACCAAATTTTGCCCGGATCGGATGACTATATCTTATAGCTGTCATACGAACCTAAATCGGTTTAGGCAATAACTCCCACATTTATTATCCGATCCTGTTCAAATTAAGCACGCATATGTTTTTTATAGCAATTAATATATATACCGAATTTCGTAAGGATCGGACTACTATATCATATAGCTGCCATACGAACCTAAATCGGTTTAGGGAATAACTCGCACATTTATTGACTGATTTTTTCAAAACTCGGCCAACACGTTTTCTACATAAATATACGCGTTTGTGCTAAATTTTATTAAAATCGGATTACTATATCATATAGCTGTCATACAAATCGAAATCGGCCCTATTAACTGACCAACCCCGTTCATGTGATTTACGGCAGAAACAACTTCGAAAAGAGTCTGTAATCTTCGGCACCCCGAAGATAACGTTGGGATTTTTTCACCTACTTTTTATCATCAGCCCCGGCACACCCTTTCTCTGGTGGAACTTCCATCAGTACTTGGAATATGCAAGATTCGATGAAATACAAAAAAAAAAAAAAAAAACAGAAAATGACAAAGTTCCAAAGAAAATCAAAATACTTAAAGCATGAATTTTTCAACTTATCGTAAGATGTATCCATGAGCTGGCATTAGCGAAAAAAAAAACTTGATTTACTGAGAAACCTCGAGAATTAGCGAGAAACAGATTGTGGTTTCTTGAACTCTCACTGATCACGGTTCGACTGTATTTAGTTTATTTTAATAGGGAAATTACAGGGCTTTGGATAGGTGAGGGAGTAGAAGGAAGGGCGTGGGGAGACTTGATCAGGGCACACACAGAAGGAGTCGGAATCCCAAGTTTCGTTATCCTAGCTTTTATAGCCTCTAAGGCGAATGGAGAGACAGACGAATAGACGGATAGACAGACGGAGGGACAGACGGATAGACGGACGGATAGACAGACGGATGGACAGAAATACAGACGGTCGGATAGACAGACATACAGACGGACGGATAGACATACGGACGAATAGACAGACGGACGGATGAACAGACGGACGGATAGACAGCCGGACGGACAGACGGACGGATAGACAGACGGATGGACAGAAATACAGACGGTTGGATAGACAGACATACAGACGGACGGATAGACATACGGACGAATACACAGACAGACAGGCGGACGAACAGACGGTCAGACAGACAGACGGACGGACAGACGAACAGACTTGGCTATATCAATTTCTCTAGTCACCCTGATCATATAGTGGGTAACTTTGCCGGGAGGTCTCCTTCACTATGTTACATACATTTCCACAAGCTTAAAATACCCTTAAATTACAGGGTATCAAAATTTTAATTAGTTCAAATCGAAAAATATTCCAAGCAATAAAAAAATTTGATTTCGAAAAAGCTGCAACTTTTTCGCCGACCTTGGTCCCACTGTAAACGACAAGAAAACGAAACAACAACAAAAATTACCCGTCGTGCGTGGCTAATCCGAGTGAGTAAAACGAAGAAGAAGAAGAGGAGAGAATGAAGATTCATTGCCGTTTTTCGGTGTCTCTCGGCATGCAGCAGCATTGCATTCGATTCCGAGCAGGGATTCATTTTGCTCTTCGCTTGTTATTGTTGTCGTTGTTGTTGTTTTCATTTTGGCAACGGCATGTGCAACACGTTGCAAAACGTGCATGAAGTAACAAGAAGAAGAAGAAGAGAACTACAAATGTTTTGTTTTCTGCCTTTGTTGTTGTTGTTGTTGTTGTTGGCCCACCCAAGGTCACAGCGAGTTTGTGGTTGATATTTTTCCTACTCATTCTTCTTCTTCTTCTTATTTTATTATTATTTTTTTGCTTTGATTTCTGGTTTGATCTAATATTTTTTTTGATTGCTCATTTTTTGTGTTTTTTTTTTTTATTTATTTTTTTTTATAATTTTTTTTTTATTTATTTTTTATTTTTTTATTTATTTTTTTTTTGTGAATAAAACTGAACTTCTTCAGCTTTGAGGTTAAGTTGAATCAGTCGCTTAATTTTTGCAAGAATTAATTTAAGCTTTGATTAAAAATGATATAAATAAGCAGGTGGAGAGCAAAGAGAAAGAAAGAAGAAGAAGACTCTGACAATGGCCTTGGCTGATAAGAGTTGATTGGCATTTTGTTTGTAAGTCAGACTGTACTTTCGTTTTTTGCTTATACAAGAAGCTTTTACAAAAGCACACACACACACACACGCAGGCACTTTTCTACACAAACACACACACACACATACATGGATCCGCACAACTTTTAATCATTAAAAATTGTAACTGTTATTAATATTTAAGGCCTTTTATATAAAACACAAAATACGCCCTTTTCTCACTTTCGCCTGTCCATTTTCTATCTCTTTCTATTTCACTCTTTCGTTACCAAACACACAAACACACACACAGAGGCCTTCTCACACATGGGCAACTAACCATGACCAAATAACGGGACTTGCATGGGTATGTTTCTGTGGGTTTGTATGTGTGTGTGTGTGTGTGTGTGTGTGTGTGTGTGTGTGGGCAGACATAAAGCTTAATTGCAAGCCATCGTGACCGTCGTCGTTGCCGCTGCCGTCGCCGTCGCTGGCATCGTTGGCATCGTTTCGCCAGCATCGTTTGTCCTTTCCCTTGGCCTAGCCTGATGTTGCCATTTGTTGTTGTTGTTGTTGGTGTTGTTGTGACTCTAAAATAACCCAGCGCCAATTTAAATTTAATATCGACGCGCACACGACACTCATTCGAATACAACCGCCCACCCCTCCCCACCCCAACCCAGCCCAGCCCAACTCCACCCCGAAATGCCCCTGGCTGAGGGGGACTGTACCAACCGGCCCACCCACGGTCCATTTCTCATTCCCCCAACCACACCACTACCTGGCCAGCTATACCAACACATGGCTTACACATAACATGCTCACCCATCACCCCTCTCCCCCTGCTACCCCCGCACCAACCCCACCCACCAACTTGACTGGCTTCTCTCCTTGGGCTGGTGGAGCTGACTTATTTGCTGGTGTCTTTGTGTGTGTTTGTGTGCAACGCACCTACACAACTGGCCAGGCTAGCATACTGGCACCATCCCCCCCTACCACCCCCCTATAAGCCTCCCCCTCTCCTAGGTGGCTGGTTGTTTCCTGTAAATCTATTTGGCACATTCATGCATAAAGTATTTAGAGTCTTTTGAGATACCTTTTTAACCGCATGGTAACTACAAACAAGTCAAATACAAATAGACAACACACACACACACACACTCACACTCACACACAGAGGCAGAGTTAGTTGGAAAAGATATCACGCGGACTTTTGTAAATTGCGACCACAGTGGAAAATGTTGCCTACACTTTCGCGGAAATTTTCTTCTAAGCGGTTTTTGTTTGCATTTTCCCCATCAAATGGAATTAACATGCTCACACACACACATATGCCCATGTGTGTGTGTGTGTGTGTGTGCTGGTTTGCCTGTGGGCTTCTTCATTTAAATAAATTAATTTCAAGCCTTAAGCCGCACAAAAAGCCCAAAATCACATGCCCACTAATACAAATACAAACTAACACACACACACACACACACACACACAAGCACACCTTCATATACACATATATACACTGATACACTCAGATGAACAATTTGGTTTTACTATTTTGGACTTTGTTCTCCAATTAAAACGCATATAAAACGGAGCACCTAAAAGTAGGCAATAGAAAATTTACAGCCCTTCTGGGATCCCCCGACGAAACAGGATGAATTCAAATTGAATAAGAACATTTTCTAATAATGCAGATTTTAAGTTGTTAAAAGGGAAAAAAATTCGAATAAAAAAGAAAATCAAATAAAATAAATAAAATAAATAAAATCAAATAAAAAAAAAATAAAAATAAAAAAATAAATAAAATCAAATAAAATGAATCAAATAAATAAAAAAAAAAATAAAATCAAATAAAATAAATAAAATAAATGAAATAAATAAAACCAAAGAAAATGAATAAAATAAAATATAAATAAATAAAATAAATAAAAGAAATGAAATAAAGAAAATCAAATAAAAATAAATAAAAGAAATGAAATAAATAAAATAAATTAAATAAATAAAATAAATGAAATAAATAAAATGAATAAAATCAAATAAAATAAATAAAATAAATTAAATAAATAAAATCAAATAAAATTAATAAAATAAATAAAATTAAATAAAATAAAAAAAATCAAATAAAATAAAAAAAATAAATAAAATCAAATAAAAAAAAAAAAATAAAATAAAATTTTAAAAAATTCAAATAAATAAAATCAAATAAAATAAAGAAAATAAATAAAATATTTTCAAAATGATTTTAAATATAAAAAGGGACCTATAATTTCTAAGAGAAAAATCTATAATTAAGTAAAGAAAATATCGAAAGGACCGAGGCTGGAACCCTATGTACATTTACCCCTTAACTAATTTGACCTATAGAAAATCACTTTGCCTTTCCACCTTCCACCAAAGTAAGTTTTCTTGGCATTTATGAAAATATATATACCACATATAATTCGATCTAGAATAAAAAAAAATCAAAATCGAAATTAATAAAACTATAATAAAAACTTCTGAATTCTTACAAAAAAAATATCTCCATCACATCAAAGGCCTTCCAGTTTAAAGACTGCGAATGGCTTCTTCTCACTTCTGATGAGAAAGAAATTGAATCAGACCAACTTGCCTTAGGCTTCTGTCCTGTTCTGAAACGTTGTAAGCCTTGGGTTATCTGGATTACCTGGGAATAATCCACTTGAAAGTCTGACGAGCTTTATCGATTTGATAGTGTGATTCCGAGCTAAGTCGGAGACAAGATTATTAAGGATTCAAGTTCGTTCTAGGACTTCTTAAATTATGGTTCTCAGGGCCTCCCAAAGGCCTCTGTTTCTCCTTTTCCAGTTTAAACTAATCTAATCAAAATGGGGAAACTTGACTGACAAATCGAAACTATTTCCAATTAATTTCCAAGGGGAAACCGAACCCTGATTTCAAGGGTCTCACAGCCCTTTCGAGCACCTAAAAAATATCAATTTTTCTTCCTCAAAAATTCACCTTGAAGCACTTTCAATATGTCTTCGCAAATCTCAAGGAAATTGACTTCAATTTGAGTCAATTGTTTGATATTTTCCAGGTGATTTTTGGGCCAACAAAATAAAGCATTTTCTCAAATCGAAATTGGTCTATAAAATTCAAAATAAATCATACGATTTTTTGAGATATCAGGGAGATATCACTTAAGCCTTATAGAGTCACCCAGGTCTTTATCCTAGATCCAAAGAGATCTTCGGGTTTTTTTAAAATCAATTTTAGAAAAATCTCGTTGAATTTTTTGATTTTATTCAAGCGATTTTTTTTTTCGTTACCTTTTTGAAATTATTGAAAATTCTCAGATGAAAGATTCCCAAGGAATATTGCCATTCCCCCACTCCCTCTTCCCCCCTCCATCATTCTAGCCATTCAACTACTCCAATTTAAAATCTACTCACTCCCACCAGATTCTGCTGCCAACCCCCAACCCCCCTCTCTACCCCCTCTACCTGTTTATTTTGCTTCCCCCCCTCCGACCAGCAGAGACGACCACTTGCCAAGCGGAAATTACGCACCCCCCGCCTAAAGGAAAACGGAGGGGGTCATACACACACACACACACACACTCACTAAGTCATAGCTTAAAATGCGTGCGTGTAGTTTCATAATGGCCAAAGCACACCCACACTAACAACTGTGCCTCCCCCCCCCCCCTTTCCTAACTCAGAAAGCAGCTTCAATTTCCACGGGAAAGCAAAAACTCTGCTCGCTCCTTTTCATTCGCTCTTATGCAATCCCTGCCCACCCCCACCCCACCCCATCCACAAGACCCAAAGTCCACTTTGAAAATCCCCCCACCCCTCACACACACACACACACACACACACGCACACAAATAGTGAGCCAAACTCGCAAAGGGATAATTTACGAAATTTGAATCTTAGAAAATGCTAAAAGCATCTGCCAAAAACGAAGCCAAATATATGTATATGTATGTGTATGTGTGAGAGTGTGTGTGTGTGTACGCTGCGCATGTATTTCAAAAATTGCAAAATGTCTACATGGCCAAAGTGGAGGCCGGCGAAGCAGGCTTTCCGTGTCCTTTTCGAAAATCCCAAAAAACGGCCTCAGGCCAAACTACACACACACACACACACACACACACACACCTATACATAGCCACATATATCTTGTGTCCTTTTTGGAAGGTCCTTTTGCTGTCTCGCTCATACGGTACAATCTCTCTCTGTCTCTCTGGCGAACCGGCCGAGCTCATTTGTACGAAAATCTACGGCCTCCTTTGACTGACTGACAGGGCCAGAGAGCCAGCCTGTCCAAAAGTTGTTGTGCCACCCCCACCCGGCCTGCTCCTCAAGTCCTTGCCCGGCTGTCCAAAAGGCTACCGCCTTCCCCCCCCCCCCCCCCCGTCTGATCGACAATTTGAAAATATGCATACGAAGCTGGCTTCCTGTCTACCCCGTCCAACCCAGCCCGCACCCTGGCTCTGCTCCAGTCAGTCAGGCAGACCGCTTGTCTCCCCCCCTTCCCCCTCTCTCTTGCTTCCTCCACCCACTTTGAGAGGTCCTTTCTTGCCGAAAGACTGTTTTGAATGTGTGACAGGCGGCCCATTTTAGCCCCCCACCCCACCCCCCCTTTGGCAACTATAAGACACACACACACATATATACATACATACATATATACACGAACACATACATATGCGTATTCGGTTTTGGCTTTGGCAAGTTTTCCTTGCCCAATTTTCATTTTCATGTCGCATTCGAAAATGTAAAATCATCATAAGTGGACCAATGCGTGTGTGTGCCTCTGTGTGTGTGTGTTTGTGTATGTATGTATATTTGTGTACATTTACTTACCCCATAAGTCCAAGCAGACACACGGCCTCCGCATGTGAATGGACATGAGGCCCGAGCTTCCCAGCCTCAGCCAAGAATTGGCAAGAGGAAGACTTTCACAGGGCCACATCAAAGTGGTGGTGGTGTGTGTCCGTGTGTGTGTGTGTCTGTGTGTGTCTGTGTGCCTGTTCATGTGGGTGACTGGGGGGTGGGGTTAGACAAACGAACGGATTTTACAATGTGGCCATGGCCTATGCGCGCGTGAGTTTCGCAATCAGCGAGGGTCGCCAATAAAGTATTCGCAACAGAGAAGAAGCAAATTTGGTAAGCTAAGAAAAAAAAGTAAAATTAAAAAAAAAAAAACCAATTATTTAAATTGAAAAGTAAATATTAAATTAAAGCAAATTTTAGACAAAAAAAAAAATAGTTGAAAGAAAATTAAACTCTCCTAAAAAGCTATAGTCAGAATTCCATGGATCCAATAATTTTATGTTTTTAATATATACATTTTTTTATTAAGTGATTTTATTAAAAAAAAATAAAAATAAATTTATTTATTTAAAAAAAAAATAATCTAAAACAATCTAAAGGAAATAAACTGATTTGTTTAAAAAACATAAAATTTATAATTTTTACTTCAATATTTTTTTATAAAAAAATAATTCTTTCTTAGTTTTATTTTTTTAATTTTAAAAATTCGGCAATTAGTTTTTTTTATTTTAATATTATAAAAAAATTAATTATGTGATAATTTTTTTTTTATAATTTAATATTTATGAAATAGAAAAAAAGTCTTGAGCAAAAAATATATTAAAATTTTTGGGTTAAGAAAAAACAAATTAAATTTGAATTATTAAAAAAAAATAATAAAAATAAAAATTAAAAAAATAATAATTTCACTTTTAATTAAAAGAATGGATTCAATTTTAAACTTAAAAAAAATGTATATAATAATATATAATAATATAATAATAATAATAACAATAATAATAATAATAATAATAATAATAATAATAATAATAATAATAATAATAATAATAATAATAATAATAATAATAATAATAATAATAATAATTTTACTTCTTAAATAGTTAAAAATAATAAAAATAATTATTAAAAGAAAATTTTTTAGATTTTAGCAAAAGAATGGATTTATTAAGTTAACAAATATATTTTTAGTCTTTTTATTTTTTTTTAATTTTAATTCTTGAAAAATGTTCCTTTTTTTTGTTAAGTTTTTTTATTTAAAAAAATACCCATTTTTTTCTAGAATTTTCCCTAATTCGAACATAATTTTTTTTTTAATTTATTTTCTTCTCAAAAAAAAAAAAACATTTTATTTATTTCCACAAATTCCAAAGAAATAAGAAACATCAAAACTTTAAGAGCCACCCTCGCTGTTTGGTTTTACAATCGGTGGTTGTTAGTTTTGTATGGCCAAGAGCTGGACACATATACACATATACATATTTGCACACACCAATACACACACACACACACACACACACACACAGACACACATGGTTGAGAAAGCCCAGTGTGGTCCAGGTTGAAAAGTTTTGTGAGCCAACCACCGACTAACGGGACTCTACGACTATGAATGTGAATGGCTTCGGCTTCGTTTGAAAAGCACACACACACACACACACATATTCACATTCATATATGCTCACATGTATATTCACCAATACATATGGAAAAAGCTGCTGCTGGCAACGACAGGCTTGTTGCTGCTGTTGTTGCTGCCGTTGTTGTTGTTGTTGTCTTCCTGTCGGCGTATTTCCTTTTTTGCGTAATTTACGAGATTATTTCGCACAGGCACACACACACATACAAACACACATGGACACACGGACACAAGGATAGTAATGATGTTGGCTTGTCTTGGACAGCAGCCGGCATTGGTGCCCTGGCTGGGGGTGGGAGTTGGGGGTGGTGGTAAGGGGGTGGGGGTGGGGGTTGGGGGTGGCCGGAATTGGGCTAAAAAGGTGGCAGGGGCAGTTTTTTGGTGTTGTTGGTCTGTTGGTGTTGTTGTTGTTGTTGTAGTTATTGCTTGCGGGCATTCATTTTAATTTTAAAACAACAACAACAACAACAACAGCAGGCGAAATGCCTAAAATATACAACGCTTTACAAATGCCAAACAATTTGAGACACACACACGCACACACATGTGTGTGTGTGTGTATGTTTGGACATAGTTAAGGGTTGCCAGGCTTAAGCTAATGGAGCCAATTTAAAGACCCCCAAACAAAGAACTAAATACTTTCGATTCTCACAACAAAATCAACTTGACAAAATCCTAAAACGAAATTAAAAAAAAAAATGATTAAAAAAAATCAAAAATAAATTTTTAGTAAAAAAAAATTAATTTAAAAAAAAATTCATTATTAAAAAAAAAACTATTATAAAAAATTTTACTATTAATACAACCAAATAAAAAACAAAATAAAATAAATAAAAAAAAAACTTTTTATAAAAAAAATAAATTTTAATAAAAAAAAATTGTAAGAAAAAATAAATAAAAAAATTGTGAATGAAAAATTCTTTAATAAAGAAAAAAAAATTATTAGCTTGGTCAAGAATAAATAAAATTAGGTTAGCCAAGAAAATATTTTAATATTAAAAAACAAAAATAAAAAAAATAAATAAATATAAATAATGAAATTTTCTCTTGGTCAAGAATAAATAAAATTTAGTTAGCCAAGAAAATAGATTATAAATAAAAAATAAATAAATATATTTTGAATAAAAACAAAAAATATAAAAAAAAAAAATAATTATTAGCTTGGTCAAAAATAAATAAAATTAAGTTAGCCGAGAAAATTTATTAATATTAATAAAAAAAATAAAATAAAAAAATATATAATTAAAAAAAAAATATAATTAAAAAAATAAATAAATAGTAAATATTTCGATTAAAAAAATAATAAACTTTTCTCTTTGTCAAGAATAAATAAAATTAAGTTAGCCAAGAAAATACTTTAATATTAAAACAAAAATAAGAAAAAATCAATTTTAAATAAAAAAAAAAAAACAAATAAATATTTTGATAAAAAAATGAAATTTTCTCTTGTTCAAGAATAATTAAATAATTAAAAATATTTTAATATAAATAAAAAAAATTGTAATAAAATATAAATAAATAAATAAATAAAAATAATAATAAATATTTTGATTAAAAAAATAAAGAAATTCTCTCTTGGCCAAGAATAATTCAAATTAAGTTGCCCAAGAAAATACTTTAGCATAATCGAATAGTTCAGATCAGACTTGAAAAGATAAAAAATTCCAGGACCATCAAGTTTCCCCAACTCAGGGGTCTTTCACAGAAATCTCTTTACTGAATCATCTCACACGATCTGCCGTAAGTCGGACTGGCCCGGAACTTTGGCACTTTCGCTTTGGTCCTTTGGTCGTTTGGTCAAACTAAAACCAAGTCAAGCCTTTCACTCCAGCCCACAGCTTCAACCAGACAAACAAAGAGCTACATCGAGGGAGAGAGAGAGAGGGTGGACGGTTTCAGTGTCATTAGTTTTGAATAAGCCATAAATTAAAGATTAAAATGTGTGTATGCAGCAGGCGGCTGACTGGATATATTTATATATTCATTTTTTTTTTGTTCTTTTTGATCCAAGTTTTAATGGCGCTGGGGCAGCTTCACAATGGTTTCTTGACAATGGCCAGCAAGATGGTTAGTGGTTGTTTGCTTCGCTTCAAACGTTCAGGTGAGGTGGCAAGAGGAAGAGAAGCACTGAAATAAGTGCGTGCCAAAACAGAAATTGTACGGCATAAACAAAATTCAACATGAGCGAGAAAGAGAGAGAGAGAGAGAGCGAACCCAAACAACTGCCCAGCACAAGCTCACTCATTCACTCACTCCCACACTCACTCACTCGGTCGCTTGCTCGCTCCCTTTCCTAATTCCAACTAAGCAAAAATTTGCATATGTGTGTGCTTCGGCCTGTGCAAGTTTCACATGTGTCAGCTTTTGTGCGTATGCCCAAAACAAAACAAGAGCAAAACAAAAAAAAAAACTGCTGGCGTAGGTAAATTAGTTTCTATACAAGCAAACAGGCTAGCACATACACAGGCACATATATGTGTATCCATGTATTGTCTGCTGGCTGGGCTGTGTAGGTGGTGGTGTTTTGTTATTTCATTTTTCTGTGCCCCTTTTAAAACTGAAAGTTTTACGTTTACACATATATGCATATGTGTGTGTGTGTGTGTGTCTATTCGGACAGACCAAATATACAGAGTCTGCCTGGGCAGTTGCTTTGGACACTTGCCATCTCTTTTTCGCCCAAGCCTAAGCAAATTCAGGCAAACCTAACGGGACTGCCAACAATGAAAGAGTTGTGCTCAAATGGGAGAGCTACTCTTAGGAGCAGTGAGAGGGTGTCTGGAGAGGGGAGAGGGGGGGGGGGGGACATTGTGAGTGAATCGCAAACGGAATTGGAGTCTGAGTTGCTTTTTGCTCAATTTTGTAGTTGTTATTCTGCTGCCGCCGCTGCTGACGCTGCCTTTGCCTTTGCCTTGGCCAGGGGACTAGTCTGCTTGTTATGCTCTCGTTTGTTGTTGTTAGTTTTGGCGTTATATTGTAAAATGCAAAACGACTACAACAACAATTGAGTAGTCCAAGCAACCCTTACGGTTACCCTATCACCCGCCCGCCCACACTAAGGCTCTTACTATCTCTCTCTCTCACTCAGTCTGTGGCTCTCGCCGAGACTGGCTAGTTCGGTTGTCACTACTACACTACACATAAATGTCTTGTACAAGCACCACCCCCTCCCCCCCACACACACACTAACAACCTCATCCAATCCTTTGCCTTTAACTTAAACAAAAAGTTTTGCTTTTCAGTTTTGATTATCAGAATAACTTCATTTATGTTGCCAACATCAAGGATTCATACAAATTGTTCTACGAATATACATATGCATGTGTGTATGTGTCTGTGTGTGTGTGTGTGTGTGGGTGTTTGTCTAAATGACAGCTTAAGTGATGTATACGTTGGAGGCATCAAAAACTTCTATCTCTCTCTCTTTCTCTCTCTCTTTTGGTTTTGTTTGAAAATTTCGCACATTTTGATTGTCATTACCGTTAGTTTGGCATTGCCATGTCTTATTAGACTCTTTTCGAAGAAAAAGGAGTCTATTCACTTTGCTCTGATGTTTGTAACGCACAGAACCAAACATCGTAGACCCACAAAAGTTACATCTAGAATACTTAGAATCACTAGAGGAGTCGATATAGCCATGTCCGTCTGTCCGTCTGTCCGTCTGTCCGTCTGTCCGTCTGTCCGTCTGTCCGTCTGTACATATCAGATTTACTCCGTCAGTTTAAAAGCTATTTTGCTGAAACTTGGTATATAGCCTTCTTTTTTACCTAGGTAGTACACTAGTTTGAATCGGTCGGATCGGACCACTATATCATATAGCTGTCATACGAACCTAAATCGGTTTAGGCAATAACTTCCACATTTATTATCCGATTCTTTTCAAATTTGGCATGCGTGTTTTTTATATAACGATAGATAATTGTGCCAAATTTTGCCTGGATCGGATCACTATATCATATAGCTGTCATACGAACCTAAATCGGTTTAGGCAATAACTCCCACATTTATTATCCGATCCTGTTCAAATTAAGCACGCATATGTTTTTTATAGCAATTAATATATATACCAAATTTCGTAAGGATCGGACTACTATATCATATAGCTGCCATACGAACCTAAATCGGTTTAGGGAATAACTCGCACATTTATTGACTGATCTTTTCAAAACTCGTCTAACACGTTTTCTACATAAATATACGCGTTTGTACTCAATTTTACTAAAATCGGACTACTATATCATATAGCTGTCATACAAATCGAAATCGGCCCTATTAACTGACCAACCCCGTTCATGTGATTTACGGCAGAAACAACTTCGAAAAGAGTCTGTAATCTTCGGCACCCCGAAGATAACGTTGGGATTTTTTTATTTCTGTTGCTGTCGTTGTTGTTGTTCTTGTTGTCGTTGTTGTTGGTTTTGTTTTGTTCTGTCATTCAGGTCGATTAAATTTAAATGCCCATTTCTAGTGTGTCAATTAGTTTTAATTTTTGTTTGGGCTTTTTTTATTTTTATTTTTTTTTGCCTAAAAATTGTTCAATTTTTGTTATTGTTGTTGTTGTAATTGGTTTTGTTTTGTTGTTATTGCTTTTTTGTTATTACTTTTGCTGTTGTTGTAATTGTTTTGTTTTGCCTTCAAAACGATCCTCTCTCTCTTCGTTCTCGTTTTAAGCCAAATGAACTAGTTCTTTTTTTTTTATATGAGCAAAATAAACCTTTGGGAATTTCTTTATTTTAAGGGAATTTTTATACCTGATTATTTATTTTCGAAACTCAATTTTAGAAAACCAAATGGCTCAGGGCCAAAAAAAAAGGAGAAAAAAAAATTCGAACAGAATAAAACCCCATAAGGTCCAATTAAACGTAATTGCTTTTCATCTTGCCCCCCCCCCCCCTCTCCCCCTCCTCCCCTTCGGTTTGTACCCGCAGATAATCCGCAGACCTACAATTCCCTGGAATGTCCTGGCGCTGGAAGGTCAGCAAACAAAAAACGAAGAAGAAGAAGAAGAAAAAGGAAAAAGTTTCACAAAAAAGTTGTTGCTTTTTTTTTTTTTTGGCCAAGAATCTGGCTAAAATAAAGTAGAAAGAATAAGTGAAAGCGTCGATTATGCCGCGGGCGAAATTTCAGAAGAGAAAAGCGAACCCTGCTCAAAGGGGAGAGGGGTGTGCGGGGTGGGGGGAGGGGCAAGTGGTCTGCCCTAAGTACATAAGAGAGCTTTGCGTAGATAATGAGCGGCCAACTTAAACATTGGAAAAGGGTTGCCAAAACCCCTCTCCCCCGCACCCCGCACTCCCCCTCTTCCTGGCTAGGGCAAATGAGAATTGACATTTATATAAATTAAAAATAAGATGCTAAAATGTTACAACAAAAAAAAAGCAACAACAACAACAACAAAAACAAAAGGTTTAAGTAAGAAAACAAAGAAGCACATAAAAAGCTGAAACATGTTTATGGCGACAGAAGTTCCGGGGGAGTGGGGGGGGGGACTTTCGAATCGGAGCGGAGCCCAAGAAAATTTTGGTTTTTCAGGGAAAGAGGGGGCGGGGCATTTTCTATAAACATAATTAATTTCTTAAATTTAATAAAAAAAAAAATATATCGAAAAAAAAAACGAAAGATTTTAGTTGGGAAAAAAGTTCAAAAGGATGGACGAGTTGACCTATGAAAACCTGGAAGACTCAGGGAACTGACTAGGACCAGGAGGGGTTCCTTAAGGCAACTCAAGTAGTTCATCAATAAAGTCAAAAAATTGGAACAATATTAAATAATTTTGATAATGAAAATCTAATGAAAATCGGAGGGGAAAAGTGGACTTTATAAACTGAGTGAGGCTTGGGAATTTCTTAAATTCTTTTCCCAGTTTTGTGAAAATTCAACAAAAGCAAAAAGAATCAAAACTAACTTAAAAGCACTGGCAAAAGGTTGAACCGATTCTTAACAATCTAAAATAAATCGAAGAAATATCTCAGAGAGAATGAATATACCAAAAAGTCAGAGGTTTTTCAGATTTGCCCAGAAAACTAGGAACTGTTTTTAATCAAGGAAATTTATCTAATTTATCTAAAATAATTTTAAGAACTCTAAGGAAATAAACCTTAGATAAATCAAAAAAATAACTTCAAGAAAATAAATTTTGGTAAAAGAAAGAAATGTTCCTAAATCTAGGAAAAAACCTAGAGAAAGGATAACCTATAGTAAGTCTAAGGGTATAATGATCTCAAGATCTCAAGAGCTTTCCTTCAACTAAATCAAAAGAAATATCTTTAAGAATAAAACCAAAAGACCTCAAAACTCTCAAGACTTCTGGGAAAGGAAAGAACTGTCCTACAATAACTCTATGGGTATATTTTCTGGAGCCTTCCTTATAAATTCCAAGTAAATCAAAGAATTATTTGCAAGAATATCAAATTAGCTTAAGGCAAGTGATCTCAAAACTCTGAGGACCCCAGTGAAAGGAAAAATCTATGCCTAAATGAATCAAGGAAATTAAGGAACAAATCAAAAAAAATTAGAACCCAGGACTCTGGAAAACTATGAGAAAAGGAAAGAACTGTTTCGGGTAAGCCCAAAAAAAATCCAAAGCTAACGAAACATTTAAGACAATATGAATATTTCTCGGCCTGTTTCTGCTAGGTACTCAAGATTCTCAAGATCTGAAAGGGAATGTCTAGGAGGAGAACAAATCTGAAGCGCCCTGTTCTGGGTAAACCCAAAAAATCCAAAGCTATGTTTGGATTTCTCTATAAAATCAAAGACCTGTTTCTGCTAGGTACTCAAGATTCTCGAGATCTGAAAGGGAATGCCTTGGAGGAGAACAAATCCCAAGCGCTACGGAATCAAAGAAACTAAGCTGGAATGAAATAATTTTTGGGTGGAAGCTATCCTTGAAGACTTAAGGGGCAATCTCAAGAATTCTTGGATAAGACAAGAACTAATTTTGGTTGAATCCAAAGAATCCAAAATAAAAACCCTTTCAGAATTTCCCCCAGAAATACCCAGCTCCTGGGATCTAAAGACCAAAGAGTGAGAATCTGAGGTCCTTCAGGAACCACTTTGAGTTGGTCGGGTTTGGTCTCGGGAAACCAGGTTGGCATATAATCGGGGGGCGTCAGTGGGCGTCAGCGGGCTCTGCTTGATTTTTGCTTTTTGGACTGACCAACCAACCCGGCCGCTTTTCACTTTCACTTGCTTTGGTTATTTTCCACTTTCTTTTTTTTTTTTTAACCACCCTTGAAACTGCCCACACACACACACACACACACACACACATACACACATACACCGAGGCTAGAATTTTTCCCTTTGCTTTTTAACATTTTTTTTTCTTCTTTTTTTTTTTTTGCTTTTCGCTTTTTACGCACTTTTTCGCAAGCAATTCGCCTGCTCTTTCACTTCCACTTCCACCCCTTTACTTGGTACGCTCTGTCTGGTCTGAGAGGGGGGGGGAGGGGGTGAGGCAAACTCGGACTCTGCTCAGCTCTGCTTCTGCTTGGTTTTTCTTCTTTTTTTTTTTTTTATTTACTCGTTCGTCTCCGCTGCCAAGTTGTGGGCTAACGGTACTTTATGTCCAATTTTTTCGACATTCTCTGCTTCTTCTTCTTCTTCGTTTTTTCGTTTTTTTTCTTCCTTCCTTGTGTATTTTTTTTCGGTGTTTAAATTAGAACTTTGTTCGTGCTTTGAATTTTTAAGTTATAAACTCAAGGGGTTTTTTTCTTCTTCTTCTTCTTCTTCGACTATTTTTTTTTTCTGGTTTGGGGGAAGGGGGAGAAGTGAGTAAAGGGAAGACTTTACTTTCAGAGTAAAGTGAAAAAATGTGCTCGGCCCAGGCTGACTTAAAAAGGGGGGCAAAATGAGTTTCACTTTTTTTCCCCCCCTCCCGAAACAACCCCTCCACCCCCTCTCACCTATGAGCTTCAAAGTAGGGAAGAGGAAGAAGACATCAAGCCATGTAGCCCCCCCCCCCTCTCCTGATAATACATGAGGTCCACTTTAAATGCTCCACTGTGGCTGCGGCCCGGGCAGCAGCTGTCCCTTTGCTCCCCTCCCGGGCATAGTGAAATGGAGAGAAAAGAAAATACCAAAAAAAAAAAAATTGTATAAAAGAAACGTCGACTTGAATCCGGTCCCGGCGAGAGTTCCATACGCACATTTAAGTTATTATCAAATTGAATAGAAATAAATTTCAAGCTTCCAAATTTATTTCGAAACGGAAAAGAAAAACCAAAGAACTTTTGGGGATTTTCTTCTTTTTGGAAGAAGACCAAACTAAATAATTCTTAAATTTTTATTTTGGGATCTATCAACTATATAATCTGGGCAGGTTTATTTTGAGATCTATTAACTGGATCTATATAATCACCTACCTAGATTATATCTATCAACTGGATCTATACAATCTAGGTGGGTTCAATTTGGTGACAGACCAAATTGGGTTATAGCATTTTGATAGAACTATAAGATTGAGTTATATCATCTCTACATTGTCCTCAGATCTATTGGGCTGAGATATATACTATAATTGAGATCTCTAATTTTGAGCTATATCATTTCTTTTATCTGAAGTTATATAATTTCGATAGACATAATCCTGAGATAATTATTTTCCGATTTATTTGCTTGGGATTCATTATTTTGAGATCTATAAACTTGGCATATATCATCTTAGGAACTATATATATATATATATTCCTAAAATCCTTTTAAAATCTTTAAGCTAGAGATCTATTATTTTGAGCTAGATTATATTGGTTTTATAATCTTGAATTCTATAATTTTGAGGCTCTTAATTGGGATCTTTTTTATCAGATGTGTATACCTGGCATATGTATATATAATCTTGAGATTTGTCGACTTGGGATCTTTAATTTTAAGATATATTAACTCGGATCTGTAACTTGGTATCTATAACCTTGTGATTTATCATTTTGATACACGTCAGCTTCAGTTCTATAAAATTGAGACAAATATTCTCTTGAGATCTCTAAACGTGAGGTTCTAGCTCTTCAGGTCTATAAATGAAATATATTTTCTAAAGGAACTCTATGTCTTAATGAAGAAAATAATATTGTCTCTCAGAATTTGTTCAGGATCTAAAAAGTATAGGTTCTTTATGAGGTCTCTGGATTTCATTTGGAGCCTTAATTTAAGTAGATTAAATTAGGTCTTTCGAGTTAGTGGGAATTCTGGCATCTCTGGGGTCACTGGGATTTCTAGTATCATTGAGATCGAGGGATGCTCTCCGAGATTTCTGAAACATCTTTTCATTCTTTTTGAGTTCTTTGTAGATATATGGATTTCATTCCGAACCTAAATTCAAATATAATAAATTAAGTCTTTCGAGTTAGTGAGAGCTTTGGTATCTCTGGAATCTATTAGTTCACTGGAATCTCTGAGATCTTTGGTACATCTGGGATCTCTGTAATCTCTGGAACTTAGGATACCTTTTGAATCTCTGGAATCTATGAGATCTCTGCAATCTCTGGGATCTGTGGAATCTATGAGATCCTTTGAATCTCTGGGATCTTTGGTATATCTGAGATCTCCGGATCTCTCTGGAATCTCTGAAATCTATGAGACCTTTTGAGTCTCTGGGATCTTTTGTAATCTCTGCAATCTCTGGGATCTCTGGAATCTATGAGACCTTTTGTCTCTAGGATCTTTGGTTTATCTAAGATTTCTCCAGTCTCTGGGAACTCGGGAATCTCTGGAATCTCTTGAATCTTTGGGATCTCTGGAATCTATAAGACCTTTTGAGTATCTGGGATCCCTTGTTTATCTGAGATTTTTGAATCTCTGAAATCTATGAGATCTCTGCAATCTCTGGGATCTTTGGGATCTATGAGACCTTTCTAGGATCTTTGGTATATCTAAGATTTCTGCAATCTCTGAAATGTCGGGAATCTCTGGAATCTCTTGAGTCTTTGGGATCTCTGGAATCTATGAGATCATTACAGACTCTGCAATCTCTGGGGATCTCTTGCGTCTCTGGAAACCCTAGAGTCTCTGAGATCTCTGAGATCTCAGAGGGCCCACAGAGACAGCCAGAAGGCTCTTACCTTGGGCTGACTTTATTTAAAGAATATTCCAGCTCGCTCCTTCTCCAGAAATGTCCTCAAATTCGAAAATCTTGAATGGCTTAATTAAAACTTTATCAAAGTGTTATTTGAAAAGGCAAAAGTTGTCACACTCAAAAGGTTATTTTTTTTTTTGCCTTAACTTTTAGTTTTTCATTTCCATTTAAGGTTTTCCTTTATTTTGTTTTTTTTTTCTGTTTTTTTTTTTTTTTTTGGCAATTTTGGAAAGCTTCAAAGTAAAATTAATGTAATGAAACATTTATTCAATTTCAATTTGGCATCGTTTCACTTTTAACTGCCAAGCTGATTCCCCCTCCAGGACATTTCGATTCTCACCCTTTCAGGGGGGAGAGGGGGGGGGGAGGAGGATGTGTCTAGGCCCAAAAAAAAATGAAAAGAAAGTAATTCGTCCTCAATTTGCTTGAGAAATTCGAGTGAAAATCTGACAACTGAGACGTAAAGATAAACACATGCCCAAAAGGACAAGGAAGAACAAGAAGAAGAAGGAGAGGGGTGGGGAAGGGGGGGGGGGGAGGGTTTGAGGAAAATGTAACAAACGAAATGAAATGAAAAACGAACGAATTTTTTGGACATTAGCGAAAGTGGCCAAAAACAAAAGGGAATGGGTTAGGGTTGGGGGAGGGGGAGGGGGAGGGTTGGGAGATGGCACACACACACACAAAAGGGTTGAACAAAAAAAAAAATGATGGAAAAATTCAGCCAATCTTAGCAAAAAGAAGAAGAAGAAGAAGAACAAAACTTGTTCTTGTTAAATGGAAAATGTTTGCTCTTCTTCTTCTTCTTTTTTTCTTTTTCTTTTTTTTTTCTTTTTATTCTTTTCTTTTCTTTTTTTTAAATTTCCTTTTTTTTTTGCCAATTTTTGTTGTCTTTTGCTTCTTCGTTTATTTTCTATTTTAATGAAAATGAAAACTAAATACAAAACTGACAAAGAAACCTGAAAAAAAAATTTGACGAGAAAAAAAAAGAGTGGAAAATTTCGTTTTTTTTTTGTATTCTTTTTAACCCCACTTTTTGTATAGAATTTCCACTGCAGCAGCCGCCGCCGCCAAGCAAATCCAAACTTTTTAACCCTTTTGTTTAATTAAAAAAAGAAAAAAAAAACGAAGAAGAAGAAGAAGTGAGAAAAAATTGAATGAATGAATGAGAGAGAAATTATATAAAACGAAATATAACCCCAAAAAAAAAAAAAAGCAAAGGCAGACAATCGTCGAGACCAAAAACACCAGAGGGAAACATTTTAGAGACACTTGGGAAATTTTTAGCAAAATTAGAAGGGAAGCGAGGGCTGAAAATAGTCTTGAAATTCTGAAGAATTGTGTAACTGAGAAATGACAGAAGAAAGGAAGAAAGAGAGAGATAGGGAGAAAGGGAGAGGGAGACAGTGAGAGAGGGAGAGAGACAGAGTGAGAGAGGAAGAGGGAGAGAAAGAGAAAGAGAGAGAGAGAAAGAGAGAGAGGGAGAGAGGTATAGAGAGAGAGAGGGAGAGGGAGAGTGAGAGAGAGGGGGAGGGAGAGAGGGAGATTGAGAGTGAGAGAGAGAGAGAGAGAGAGAGAGAGAGAGTGAGGGAGACAGAGAGGAAGCGAGAGAGAGGGAAAGAGAGAGGGAGAGAGGAAGAGAGAGTAGGAGGAATGAGTAAAGAAAATCCCAACTTGATCTTTGGGGTTCCTAAAATCACAGACACTTTTCAAAGAGTCTGAATCGGATTGGTCGGTAAGCGCGGTAAGCAGGACCGATTTAGGTGAATAAAAAAGCTATATGATATGAGGATACTGATTCCATTCAAATTTGTCTCACATGTAAACTTTTAAGCCAGAATCCGGAATACCAAATTTGATCGAAATCGCCTTAAGAATTTAAAAATTATTCTTAGGACCGATTTGGGTTCGTTTAGCTAAATGATATAGTGGTTCAATCCCTAATGAAATCGCAGACATCATTGAATCTCTCAATAATGAATCTGTATACCAAATTTGAAAGAGATCAGGTCAATAAATCTTTAAGATATTCCCAAGACCGATTTAGGCTAATATCTCAAATATTCAGTGGTCCCGATACGGCCGGTTCTATCATATAAGAAAGCGGTGTACCAGAGAAACAGATAGGCTTGTCTCAATCGTCTCATTTACTTCTAAAACCCTTATTCCCATATTCCCGATTGTTAAGTCTAGCTCAACAAGATCTAGTCACTCTCAAGAATGTATAGGTATATAATTGAGGCGGTCCTCTCAGGTTCCGTCTTAAAAGGATCTTGAAAATCACACCAATCTCACAGTTACTCGAGCTTTGATATTCTCCCAGATCTCCTAGTCATTTCCAACAAAAGGAAGCAAGATCCCCCAGTATTCCTAGGGGATCTCGAAAATATATAAATATATTTTCTCACTCTGAAATGTTTTAATCTAACCATTCCCGGAAATGTATGCAGACATTTATACAAATGGCTGCGAGGGTCTCAGCAGTCCTAGGAGGTCTCGAAAATCACACCAATCTCACACTGAAATATGCGGTTGCTCTAGCTGTTTTGGTCTCCAAGAAGGTAGTCATTCGGAAAGGCGAATGAGGGGGGCTTAAGGGCTTTAGGGGGTCTCCAAAATTTATATATTTATTGACTGAAATATTTGGTTACTCTGGCTTATATAGACCAAGATCTAAACACTTCCAAGAATGTTAAAGGAACCACGTATACTTGGGGGTCTCACGGGTCTCAGGGGTATCAGGGATCTCAGGGGTCTCAGGAATCTCAGGGGTCTCAAGGCTCTCATGTGTCTCACGGGTCTCATGTGTCTCAGGGGTCTCAGGGATCTCAGGGGTCTCAGGAGTCTCAGGGGTCTCAGGGATCTCAGGGCTCTCACGGGTCTCAGGGGTCTCAGAGGTCTCAGGGGTCTCCAAGACCATTCTCTGAAATATCTGTCTCTATTGAGTTGACCCCAACTGTGGGTCAGCTTGGTGTGTCCGCTTGGCCTGAAGAAGAAGACGCAACGAAAATTCCTTTTCACAGAAGGACACTGCCAACTTAGGCAGCGAGGGGAGGGGAGGGGAGGGGTGGAGGTTGGCAGGTGGAAGGGGGTATTTATTTCTCTCGTTTTTTTTTTTCATTTTTTGGACAGCTGCCGCTGAATTTTAAAATGCTTTTCAATACAGAAAAAGAGAAAAAGAATATAGAAAAATTGGTTAGAGTTTTGGAGGAGGGGGAGGAGGAGGAGGACGACGATGGCCGAGTACATAAATTTCGACAGCCGTCACCGTAGCGCCCTTGAAGGGTTAGACGAATGGAGTGGGGGGGCGGGTTGGGGGTATGACGAAAATGGGCTAAATGGGAAACCAAAGAAAAAGTAAAGTAATTATTTTGCATTTGCGTAGATAAAATTAACGATGCTTGGTTGTTGGGTGAAGAGGGGGAGGGGGTGGGGGGGAGGAGGAGGAGCAAAAGAGAAGTGAAAAGACTATTGTCCATGGGTACCGCCCAGTCCACACCCCAGCCACTTCTTTGGTTACTCCTTTCATTTTTCTAGATTTCTTTTTTTTTGTTCGAGAAAGGAAAGGGGGAAGGGGGGAAGGCATCAAGGGGAGGGGGTATTTTCGTCCGCTTGTCATTCTCTTTTGGGCAAAAAGTGGAGGCCGCTGTTGACCATCTAAGGTTTTTTTTTGGTGCCACACAAAAAAACCTTCTTCCATTCGCACTCCTTCCCCATGCCTTCCTTGGCGGCACTCTTTCTTTCTAGCACCCCCTTCCCCCCCTCCCCCCTCTTAGTAACCCCATCATTATGCCAATTCAGCTGTCAAAACTTTGTGCGTATTTTAATTTTTCTTCTTTTTTGTTCGGCTTCTCCTTCTTTTCGGGTTTCCCTTTTTTTTGTCGCCTGTTTTTCGCTTTTTCACAAAATCAGAGGGGGGGGGGGGCGGCGGGATTTCGAAGGGGGCAATACTTTTTAAATGCGTCGGTCTGATTTGGCCTGCGGACTGTGATTCCGTTGGAAAAAATTTGAATATGCATGAGGAGGGGAGGGGACGGGGGCGGGAGGCCAGCGTGCCTGTCTAATGATAAATGCTTCAAGCAGGGGCGCATCCCAGAAAGGGGATCACTCAAGGATAACGGTAAATTTGAAATTATTGTAAGCCAAGCAAAGAGATGAGAAAGGTGGGAAAAGAAAAGACTGAGGAAATAAGAAGGAGAAAGGGTGGAAAGAGGAGAAGGGGAAAATGCGAAGGAACCGAAATGGAAATGAAACAAGGAAAGAAAAAGAAAACAAAGAGAAGAGGAGAAGATGAAAGAAAGAAAATGAAGAAAAGAACAGAAAATAGAGAAACCGAATAAAGACAAAAAAAGAAAGAAGAGAAAAGAGAAAGGCAAGAGGAAGAAGGCGAGAAAAATAAGAAAAAGAAAAACAAAAGAAAAGACAAAATCAGAAAAAAAGAAGAAGAAGAAAATTAAAGACGTACATAACAGAAAGACAATAAGAAAAATAATTTATAAAAAAAAAGTTCCATTTCCTTTTCGTCTCATTTCGGTTCACTTGTCCGCCCCCTTTCAGAAGAAGAAGGAAATTAGAGAAAGACAAAAAAGAAAGACAAATAAAAATATTAAAAAAAAAAATGTTCCAATTCCATTTCGTCTTAATTCGGTTAACTTCGCCGTCCCCTCTCAGAAGAAGAAAAAATTAGAGAAAGACAAATAAAATAAATAAGTTAAAATGTTTCAATTCCATTTCATCTCATTTCATTTCACTTCGAAGCTCCCTTTCGAAAGAAGAAGAAAATTAAAGAAAGACAAAAAAATAAAAATAAAAAATTATTATTTCCGTTCACTTGTTCGCCTCCTTTCAGAAGAAGGAGAAAATTCGAGACAGACAAAAAAAAGAAAGACAAATAAAGAAAATGTTAAAATGTTTCGATTCCATTTCATCTCATTTCGTTTCACTTCGACGCTCCCTTTCGGAAGAAGAAGAAAATTTAAGCGAGACAAAACAGAAAGACAATAAAAAAAATGTTCCAATTCCATTTCGTCTTAATTCGGTTAACTTGTACGCCCCCTTTCATTTTATTCTCAGCGACGCCACTATTTTTCTTCTTCTTCTTCTATTTTTTTTTGTTCTTTAGCTTTGATTTCGCTAACTGTTTACGCACTTTCTATTCCTTTTTTTTTTTGTATTTTTACATACCAAAAAGAAGAAGAGTGAAAAAAAACCAAAGAAAAGAAGAAGAGTGTACGACGGGGTGGAGGGGGGGGGGGAGGGGTTTGAGCAAAGCCCGCGAAGCCAGGCAAAAGAAAGGGTTGATTATGGTCACTGGCAAATTTCGTCGTACTCAACAAAAGAAACTTTGATGCCCACACCCACCCCACCCCCCCCCCCCCTCTGCCCCTTCCCTATCATCGCCAAGTGTCCAAAAGTCCAGTGTCGAAAGAGCAGCAACAACAATCAAAGGGATGTAGATTTCTTGTTGTTGTTGTATTTTTTCTTTTTTTGGGGGAAAAAATTGACTGGTTTCTCTTCTTCTTCTTCGTTCTTCTTCTTTTTTTTTATTTTATTTATTCGCGCAATTTTCGGTGTTAAGAAAAAAGCCAAGCGATTGGTTGGGGGGCCCCAAATATGCTTTTGTCTTTTTTGGTATATAAATTACCAAGGCGAGAAAGACATGGAAATAGGAGAGAGAGAGAGAGAGGGAGAGAAAAGAATTGTGTAGATGATGGAAAATGAGGAAATGAGTAAAGCTCTTTTTTGGCTGTTTATAATGGCTTTTAAATTTCGTAATATTTCAACGTCATTCGCCCCCCACTCCCCCCTCTCCTTAGCTTCGATATAAAGAAGAAATTAAGTACAGTTGGCAACAAAATGTTCAATTGACTGAAAGCCAAAGCGAATGGACAAGGCCAGCGACTTTTTCTGCTTGTAGGGGAATTTTCTCTACGAATTCTTCTTCTTCTTCTTCTTCTTATCTGCTTTCTTTCTTTGCTGGGGTGGTGGGTGGAGGGGGGGGGGAGAAGGGTAGAAACACAAAAGACAAAAACAGAGCCAATCAAATTGAGTTTTAATTAGGTGAAAGGAGGAGTCAAAACTAGAGGAGTGGAGTGGTGATAAGGGGTGGGGGAGGGGGGGGGGTCAACTTGGAGAGAGTAAAAAAATAAAGTACTATTTTTTTCTATTTCTTCTTCTTTTTGTATTCCCTTTCTTTTCTTATCTTGTTGAATTTATCAAAGCTGCTGCGATCTTCTTCTTCTTCAAATTTTCTGCTTCTTCTTCCTCTTCTTCTTCTTCTTCTTGCTTGGAGCCTTTCCTGGCATCGTTTTGGCCTCACTTTGAACTTTAACTTTCAAATTCAATTGAACTTCGTTTTTGGCATTTGCTTCTTAGGGTCAAAATGAAAAATTTACCAAAATCAACACACACACACACACACACACACACGTGTGTGTGTGAGCCTAAAATGTTGTCAAATAAACAAATGGAGAGTGGGACAAATAAACAGGGACAATCATTTTTTTTCCGCTCTTTTTTTTTTGAAGAGCTTCCAAAATTGTATGCGTGTGTGTGTGTGTGTGTGTGTGTGTGTCCAGACAAGCCAACATGTGGGCCTGGCAAGCAACCCACACACTCACACATCCAAACAAGTCGCTGGCGTCCACTCAAAAAAAAAAGAAAAAACATGCAAAGAGGAAAGCAAAAAAAAAAATAAAAAAATAGAAAGTGAAAAGTAAAAAACTGAAAGGGAAAGGACAAGAAAGACAGGAGACAGCAACTCTGGGGCGGGGAGGGGTGGGGTGGAATGGACTCTGTTGTCTGTGTGTGTGTGTGTGGCTGGCAGGAAGACTTTTGCCTTTGACGCAAAATGTGTAAAAAATTCATGCGTATTCGATTTGTCTGCATGTGTGTGTGTGTCTGTGTGTGTGTGTCTCATTGAACGGCTGAACGAATGCGCCACACGGTCGAACAAATTCAAACACACACACACACACACACACACATACACTTGCCTATGACTACACATAAATTGAAACCTTACCCAGGCCACTCCCCTCCGCCCCCTTGGCCAACCACCCACTCCACCTGCTTTATTCCCACTTCAACCTTCTTAACATACTCAATCCACTTGGTCCATTCGATGCCACTTACCCACTCAGTTTTGCCCAATCTACCCCTCCCCCCCCCCCTCTCTCTCTCTCTCTCTCTCTCTCTAACGCACCCACTCTCTCTGCTCTTGCCTTGCCTGTCCTTTCGCTTCTGCAAGACTGGCAGACGACATCGTCAGTCAAATCTCCTGGCAGACGATTGCAAACAAAATACAAAAAAAAAAACAACAACAACAGAAAAGAACTGCTTAAAAATATATGAAAAAAAATTTATGTATATATGTGTGTGTGTGTGTGTGGGTATTTGATCGGTTTGTTCTTTGGCTTGAGAAAATAAAATAAAATAGAATAAAATAAATAAAATGAAATAAAATAAATAAAATAAATAAAATAAATAAAATAAATAAAATAAATAAAATAAATAAAATAAATAAAATAAATAAAATAAATAAAATAAATAAAATAAATAAAATAAATAAAATAAATAAAATAAATAAAATAAATAAAATAAATAAAATAAATAAAATAAATAAAATAAATAAAATAAATAAAATAAAATAAAATAAAATAAAACTAAGCCAAGGCAATTTCCGTTGCAGCCGTTCTAAATTTCCGTCATAATTCACACACACACAGAAACACACACGCACGCATCGCCACTCAAAAAAAAAAAAAACACGCGAAGATTTGCAAATGCGAAGTAGAATTTTTCTTTCTTACCTTGGCCGGTCTCACTCATTCTACGCCTTTGCTAAATCAATTCACTTGTTCCGTTACTCCTTTCTTCTTCTACTTCTTTTTTTCTTTCTTCGCACGTCCTCTCATGATTTTTGCTTGGCGCATTTCTTCACCTGCTTGCCTTGTCTTTCGCTTGGCATGTAAAAGACTGCCTGCATGTGCATGAGTCTGTCACTCTCACTCTCACTCTCACTGCTATTCTGTTTGTCCAAAGCGATCAATTTCAAAGAATTTGGTTGCAAGCAATTTGTTTTCTTTATTTATTAAAAATAATTTAAATTTGTCTGCCCCAAATTGTATGCTATGTAAATTTTTTTTAAAGCTGCTTGCCACTCACACTCACACTTACACACACAGACGCGCACACGTGGGCATAATTGGAAACTATTTATTGTAGTTGCTGGTGAAATTTATTTGTCTGCGTATTTCAGGTAGTTGATTTCAAAGTCAAGATTACCTAGCCAAACAGCAGCAGCCACCGAAACTTTTGCCCATCCAACCATCCATCATGGCTAGCAAAAAGTCCAATTTGATAGTGTGCCACAAAATTGTACGTGTGGCATTCAGCTATACCCTTGCCGCACTAACACACAAACACACTGGTCTGAAGCTGAAGAAATAATGTAATAAAAATCTTATTAATTACATTTTAAATAAAGAATTACTTTTCTTTTTGAACATTTTCATAAAAAATATTCCGTGCTTTATTTATTTTTTCTTTATAATTTGATTTATTTTAATTTATTGACCGGGCCGATTGCCTTGCTTGCCTTAAGCAATGAGAGCGAGGGAGTCAACCGGAGTCAGCAAATGCTAGAGCCTGCAGAGTGAGAGTGCCAGCCAATGCCGTGATCAGTGTGTACAAACGATCTTTAGATTTGCAAAAGGTGGCAATACTAAGGCGCCAATTTTAAATTCAAATTCAAATGAGTTTCTTTCTAATTTGATTTTTCAGGCCACTGTGCTGGATTGGAGGCATTTGTATAGTTGGCCTGTTATAAATTAGAAATGTGCACACACGCAACCACACATATCATATGATTCATTCATTTGCATAGAAAAGACACACAGAAACTAACCAAGCAACAAAAGGGACCAAACTCAAGGAAAGGGCTTATAAAATTCTAGTTTTGAATTATATGGGTGGGTGTTTGTCAGAGCGGGGGGAGGGGGCGGGGTCAGAGCTTGGGTCAGTTAATGGTGGTGGTGGTGGTGGTGGCTTTTGAGCAGGGAATTTTGTTCCAGCGACACAGTTTGGCCAGGATTAAATTCTGCTTTTGTAATTAAGTTGAAATTTATAATCAAGGCAAACTATATAAAGAAGAAGCTGGGGAAGGGGGGGGGGAGAGGGGGGTATATAAAAGCAGTTAAGTTTGTTTTGGTAGACAAATTCAGTTTCCCCCGCCACCCCAAGGAAACTCTTCCAAATAGCCAAGGCATTCGTAGCTCTGTATGTGTGTGTGTGTGTCTGTGTGTATGTGTGTGTGTGTGTGTCTTGAACAACATTTGTTTTATGCAAACTAGTTTCCAAGTTCTGCGACCGCACAAACAAATTCCAAGGTGCTCTCCTCCTCCTCCTCCTCCTCCTCGAGAAACCCCAAACTAAGTGTCCATGTGTGTGTGTGTGTGTGAGTGTGTGGGTGTGAGAGTGTATTTGTTATTATCAGAGTCCGGGGTACATAATGAGAGTTGGCCTGGCTTGGTCTCTGCCTTATCTTGCCTTGGGCAAGTCTCCTAATTTCTCTGAAAATCGAGTGGAACTTTGAACCAGTTTAATTAGCTTGATTCTACCAATTCTTGGTCTATATAATTTTGTGATTAAGAGAATAATTTTTTCATTAATTTTTCTAAAAAAAAATATTGGGTATATCTGAAGTGAAAGACTGAAAAAGACTGTGGATTTTTCTATAATTTTCCAAATTTATCAGGAATATAGAACAAGTTTGATCAAGCTGAATATGTACTATATATACATATATGTATATATTCCTTTTGATTTTTTTTTTTCAAGAAATATCTGAGACTTTTTCAGATTAAAATTCTTGTAGGAAAATAAAAATCTTTTGCTCTACGTCTTCTTTTTTTTTCTTCTTCGCCTTCCTCTTCTTCCTCCTCTTCCTCTTTTTCTTACTCCTCTTCTTCTTCTTCCTCTTCTTCTCATTTTCCTCTTTTTCTTACTCCTCTTCCTCTTCTTGGTTTCTTCTCCTTTTGCTTCTCCTCTTTCATCTTCTTCCTCTTCCTCTACCTCTTCTTCTTCATTTTCTTATTCTTCTTCTTCTTCCTATTCTCCTTCTCCTTCTCCTTCTCCTTCTTCTTCTTCTTCTTCTTCTTTCTCTTCTTCCTCTTCCTCCTCTTCCTCTGCTTCTTCTCTTTCCTCCTCCTCTTCCTCTTGGTATTCCTCTTCCTCTTCTTCTTCCTCTTCTTCTTCCTCTTCTTCTTCTCCTTTTCCCCTCTTCTTCATCTTCTTCACACTTTAAATTGCTGTTGTTGGTTTTCCTAAAAATTTTGCTCGTTTCACCTTGAAATTTTTCTTCTTCTTCTTCTTCTTCAGTGAAAGTTTTGCTTGGCCGACTACAATTTTCTGGGTTAATCCAAAATAGGCAAAACAAACCCAAAAAGAAGAAGAAGAAGAGGAGGAAGAAGAAGACGTTGCATGTTTAATTTATGGCTTAAACATTTTACGGATCGCCAGGACCAAAACCACAACAACAACAACAACAACAAAAAACAACAACAACTTCTTCAAAATTTTGTTGGCCTAAATTTTTGGTTTCATCAAAAAAAAAAAAAAAAAAAAAATGAAAAAATTGATTGATTTGAAACCAAAAAAAAGCAGAAAAAAAAATGAAAAGAAAATTTAAGGGAAAAAACCCAAAAAAAAAATCTTGGTAAAAGCGTCGGCCTACCCTTGCCACCACCAAGGCCCACCCCACCCCCCTCCCCCTTTTTTTGGAGAAAATCTTTTTTGGTCATGCAAAAAGCAAAAACCAAAAAAAAAAAAAAGCAAAAGGGTTGCTGTCCGGCAGCAACAACAACAACAACAACAACAACAAAAGCAACTGACACCCTTTTGCAACCCCCTCACCCCTGCTCTCGCCTGGCCAAGGCAAAACAACAAAAGTTAAAAGTGACGATGACTGCGCCGGCGGCGTCGACGTCGACGTCGACGCTGACAGCGACAGCAAACAAAATTTCGAAATGTTCAATTTTCAAAAGCTCGGACACAATTTCCTACTTAAAAAAAAAACTGAAGAGAGAAAGTGAGCTGCCCCCACCCCCGCCCCCGCCTACCCCCTCCCCTCTCCCCCTCCCCTTTGGCCTCAGACAGCGACAGCTCTCCGCCTGTCCATCTGTCTCTCAAACTAAACACAACATTCGTATTTTTCTTTTTTTTTCAAAATCAAAAAAAAAAGAAAAGAGAAAAAAACGAAAACAAGAAAAACAAATCAAAATGGGTGAAAATTTTAAGGGAAGATTTTCACAATTTTCGACGAGAAAAACATGAAATTCAAATCGAATGCCTTTCGCTTTAGACCGGAAAAATTTCAATTATTTTATTTTTTCCTTCCGAAATATTTTTTGAGTTTTGAGAAATTTTCAAAATTTCATTGAATTTGAATTTTTTTCGAAAAATTTTTTATTTTCAAATTTTTTTTTTCGAAATAATTTTTTATTTTCAAAAAATTTTTTTTTTAATTTTGGAATGTTTCGAATTTTTTCCAAATTAATGTAGATTTAATTTTTTTTCGGCCTTGTCTGATTTGTAATTAATTTTTTATTTTTTAATATTTTTGGAAATTTTTTTTTTAAATTTTTGTTTCAATTTTTTTTTGTTTTTTGTTTTTTTTTTTTAATTTTTGAATAATTCTAATTAATTTTTCATTTTCAAATTTTTTATTTCAATTTTTGTTGAAAATTTTGAGTGTTTCGAATTTTTCAAAATTAAATGAAATGATTTTTTCTTTGTAGAAATAATTTTTTTTCGGTTCAGTTCGATCTGTAATTAATTTTTTATTCTCAAATATTTTCTCGAAATTTTTTTTTTTAATTTATGATTCAATTTTTTAATATTTCTAATTGATTAATTTTTCATTTCCAATTTTTTTTTTTTAAATAAATTTTTATTTGAATTTTTGTTGAAAATTTTGAGTGTTTCGAATTTTTAAAAAATTTAATTGAATTTGATTATTTTGGAAATATTTGGTTTATCGGTTTAGTCTGATCCGAGGCTTATTCCAATTATTTAATTAATTTCTTATTTTCGAAAAAATTTTTGAAAATTTTTTAATACATTTTTGGTGAAATTTTCGATTATTTCAAATTTTTAATTTTATTTTGATTTTTATTTGTTTTATTTTTTATTTTCAAATTTTTTTTTTTATTTTTATTTCAAATTTTGGTGAAAATTTTGAATATTATTTTAAGGAAATATTTTCTTTCGGTTCATTCTGATATGAGGCTTATTCCAATTGTGTAAATAATTTTGAATTTTTATATATTTTTCGAAATTTTTTGTTGTTGAACATTTCGACTTTTCCAATATTAATTTGAGTTGGTATTTTTTTTTTTAGAAATATTTTTTTTTTCAATTAATTTTTGAATATTTTTGAAAATTTTGAATATTGAAAAAGATTCCAAATTAAATAACATTTTTTTTTCAATATTTTTTGTTGTTTTATTTTTCAAAATTAAATTAAATTTGTATTATTTTTTCCGTAATTTTCTCAAAATAATTTGAATTAATTTTTTATCAATCAAAATTTGGTAACATTTTGAAATTTTTATTTAATTTTTTTTTTCAAAAAAATATATTGTTTTTTTTTTGATTGGTCATTTTTTTTAAATATTCAAATATTCGAATATTGCAAAAAAAAAAAAAATGTTTTAAAAAAAATTTTTTTTTTTAATTTTTTTTTTTTATATTTCTTTTTTTAATTTTTCTTTTTATTTAAAAATTTTTTAAAATTTTTATTTTTTATTAAAAAAAAATTGTGAGAAAATTTCCTTTAGGAATTATTTTATCTTAGTCGAAGGACTCAATTCTCTATCATTTTAATTAGAAATTCTATTTTTTTTTATTCTTATTTTTTTTTCATATTTTTCTTGTGATTTTTCTTCTTCTTCTTCTTTTTTTTTGTTTTTTATCGAGAATTTTGTTGCGTTTTTATTTTCATTTGGCACAACTCATTTCCTGTGTGATAAGCCACTAAGTCCGCCCAAGGACCCAGGGAAGGCCGAAAAAGACTTTAGTCCTCTCTCCCCCTCCCCTCTCCTCATCTCCCCTCCCCCTACCACCCCCGCCCCTGTCCAGCTGGGACGGAGTTACTCCCTTTTCTTATATATTTTCTGTTCTCATTGTTGTTGTTGTTGTTGTTGTTGGTCTGTCGCATTGTCCATTCGGCAGTTGGCTTGGTCGGTCCTTGGCTTGGCTTGGTGCTGGTTTGGCATCCTTTTGGTCCACCTTATCGCGGTAATAACTGAAAGCATGTAAGCCCGTCCTGGCCGAAAGGGGTGATTTTCTAATTTTCTTTACATTTCTTTACTTATTTCGGTATAATTTTCTCTCTCTCTCTCTCTCTTTTTTTGTCTCTTTCTGTCTCTTTCACTCTTTTTCTTTCTCTTATTTATTTTTATTTTTTTCGCTGGTTCGGTTGGTCGTGTGCTTTCTTTTTTTTTTTGTTTGCCTGCTTTGGTCGGGGGAGGGGGTGGAGGGGGTGGGTGGATGGGGAGAGGGAGGGGGAGGGGGTTGGTTGGTCTGCCAACGCAATTTCGTAACCCTTTTTTATTTATTTCTTCTTATTTTTTTCTGTTTTTTTTTTTTTTGGTTCGTTGTTGTCTCTCACTTTAATTTTTGTTGTTGCTGCTTTGTTTTTTTTTTTTTGCTTCTTTTCACTGATTTTTGTTCTTCTTCTTCTTCTGCTTTTTGGGTAGATTTTTTTCCCAGCTTTGCTTTTTCACTGCATAATTTTTGTTTTTATACCCTGTACCTAAAAAGGTACAAGGGTATATTAAGTTTGTGCAAATGTATGTAACATAGAGAAGGAGACGTCGGAGACCCCCCAAAGTTACCCACAATATGATCAGGGTGACTAGAGAAATTGATATAGCCATGTCCGTCCGTCTGTCCGTCTGTCCGTCTGTCCGTCTGTCCGTCTGTCCGTCTGTCCGTCTGTCCGTCTGTCCGCGCGTACGCCTAGATCTTAGAGACTATAAGAGCTAGGATAACCAAACTTGGGATTCGGACTCCTTATGTGTGTACGCTGGTCAAGTTTATTTTTTTTTTCTCCCCCTGCCCCCCCTTCCACCCACTCATTTTTTCAAAGCCACATAATTTCTAAACCTTTCGGATTTAAGTATTAGTTGCTTCTGAAAAGTTGTTAGGAATCTAAAAATCTTTCGATTGATATCAAACATGACTAAAATTGGACCATATTTACTCGAGATATACAAAAAACAAATTTTGAGGGTCAAGATTTTAATTCCCCTTGCCTAACTGGCAAACTGCCGAATGAGCAGTCCGATAGAAGGCGTGCTTGCAATATTGTGAACAATGTGTTTTTGGATTCAAAGGAATATTAAGACCAGAGGTTTTATGTGAATGCAGGCGACCAGGGTTACCACCCGACTAGGGTTGCCACCTTTTTTTTTTTAATTCCGTCTACTAGGTACAGGGTATCCCAAACTCGGCCGCGCCCGAGTTTAACGTTCGGCTTCATTTTTTTTTTTGGTTTGCTTGAAATTTTCTGAAATTTTCTATGCTCTTGTTGTTGTTGTTGTTCGTCTTCTTCTTCTTCTTCGCCTTCTTCTACTTCTTCTTTTACATCTTCTTCTTAGTTCCTTTCAATTCATTTTGGATATTTTCTTTCTTCCCTGTTTCGTTTTGGTCTTTATTCTTTTGTCATCGATTTCTTCTTCTTCCTTTCCATTTAATTTGGCCCTGATTTTTCCTTCTTCTTCTTCTTTGAACTTACCATCAAATTCTTCTTCTTCTTCATCTCCTTTCAATTTGCCATCAAATTTACCTTCTTCTGCTTCTCTTTTGTAAGCAAATTTGAATTTCTTTAGCAAAGAAAAAGGAAAATTTTGTCATCGATTTCCTCTTCTTCTTCTCTTTCTTATTTTCCTTCGAAAATGTCATCGACTTCTTCTTTTTCTTCTCAAAATCAATTCTTTTTTGTATTCTTCTTCTCCTCCTTTCAATATTTTTTTTTGGCACCGACTTCTTCTTCTTCTTCTACTTTCAATTTGTAATCGAATTATTCTTCTTCTTCTTTCAGCAAATTTCTATTGGATTCTTCTTCTTTTTCTCCTTTTAATTTGTTATTAGATTCTTCTTCTTCCTTTCCATTGTACTTCTTCTTCATTCAATGTGTCATAAAATTCCTATTCTTCTTCCTCTTCTTCTTCTTCTTCCTTGCTATATTAGTTTCTTCTTCAATGTTTTTTTTCCGTATAATTTCTTCCTTTTATCTTTTGGTCTAATTTTCCACATTTTTCCTTCCACTTTCTTCCCTTGTTTCTCTTTTTTGCTACTTAAATTTGCGCTATTTTTTTGCTCTTCTTTTTCTTTGTTCTATTTCATCTGTTCCCCTTTTTGTAGGCATTATTTAATCCTCTCTTTATTCTACCATCTTTTCTGCCTCATTCTTATTTGCTCTTCCTTATTTGTAAATCTTCTTACTTCTCTTTCTTCTTCTTCTTTACTCTGTCTTCGTTGCTGCTCTCTATGTTGCGCTCCTTTCTGTTGTTCCTCTTCTTTGCTTCTCATCTTTGTTCCTCTTCATCGCTATTTTTCCTCGCTCCTCTTCTTGTTTCCTCTTCTTCGTTCTTCTACTTTCTTCCAATTTCCCTTGCTAGCCTCTTCTCTTCTTTACTCCTCCTACTGATTCCGTTTTACTTTCTCCTCCTTCTCCTCTTCCTTCTCCACCTCCTTCTTCCACCCTTTCTTCAGACCAACATCTTTGCTCTCCTTTTTAAGCCTATCTTCTAAATTTCTTTTCCCCTCTCCTTTCTTCTTTTATCTCACCTTCTTTGCTCTTCTTCATTTGACTTCTTCGAGCCTTCTTCTACATTTTCCATTACTTTACTTCATTTTGTTTGGTCTTCCTTTTCAAATTTTCCTCTTTCCCTTTTGTCTTGAGCTCTTCTTCGTCTTCTTCATCTCCTACTTCTCTTAATTCTTTAAGCTTTTTCTCGTCTTCTTTTTCTTCCTTAAATTCAAAATTCTGGCTAAGAAAATTCCTTTCATTCTTGCCTGTTCTTTTCTCCTCTTTTGCTAATCTTTCCTTTTTTTTTGGTCGTTGCTTTTACTCTTTATTTTTTGCCCTGTCTTCTCACTTTCTCTCACTCTCACTCTCTCTCACTCTCACTCTCACTCTCACTCTATCCATTTCTTCTTTAATCTCATCAAGATTATTTTTTATTATCTTCTTTCCCTTTTCTTCTTCTTCTTCTTCTTCTTCTTCTTCTTCTTCTTTTTAAAAGCACTTTAATTTTTCCTTGATTTCTTTTTTTTTCCTCATTCTTCTTGTTGGCTTTCTACTTATTTCGCCTTTCCCTTCCCCCTCTTCTTCTTCTTTGTTTTCGTCTTCTTCTTCTTCATTTCTTGGAACGCTTCTTTTCTCCTAAACGCCTACAATTTTATTTCTCCCACCTTCTTCTTCTTCTTCTTCCCAGTGTATATTTTTTTCGTTCTTATTATCTCTCTCTCTCTCCCTCTCTCCCCGCCTATCTCTATCTCAGTCTTTTTATATACATTTTATTATTTTTTTGTGCTGGTCAGCTTTTCTGCACGCTTAGCAAACAGCTGAGGTGGCTGCTGCCAGTTGAAGGGGTGAAATGTATGGTTTGCTCAGGGGGCGGAGGGAAGGGCGAGGAGGGGGCGGGGGGAGCAGGGGGGTAGGTGTTGTTAGACTGGCCAATTGTTCGAGGCAAAGTGGGTGCGTGTGTCTGTGTCCGTGTGTGTGTGTGTTTCTTCTTCTTCTTCTTCTTACTCCTTTTTTACTTTTTCTTCTTTCTTCGACATTTTCCCCCCTTCCCTTTGTCGCTTTTGGCAAACCCTTTGCCTCTCCCCGGCCTTCTCTCCGCTTCTGTTTATGTATAGCATTTTCAATCCCCCCCCCCCCCCCCCCCCCCCTTCCCCTTGGTCCAGCCTTACATTTTGTTACATTCTTTGTATTGTCGTCCTTGTTGTTGTTGTTGTTGTTGTCGTCATGTAATTTTCTTTTTTTTTTTGCCAACGAAAGGATTCGTGCGAAACAAGCAAGCAAAAAAAACAGCCTACCCAAGAGTTGATTTCCCCTTCCCCCTTTCCACCTCCATCGAACTGGCCACGCACAATTTTGTGTTTTTTTCTTCTTCTTCTTCTTCTTTTTTTGCTGTCTTTATCAACGCAGCCAGGCGGCAGCAGCAGCAGCAGCAGCAACAGCCGCTGACCAGTCCACTGCGACGTCAGCTGCAGTCGAAGCGGCGGCGCTGCCCACACAAACACACACACACAGACCCACACAGGCTGATGCTGCTCTGCTCTGCTCTGCCTACGCTGACTTTGCTAAAGAACAGGGAAGGAGTTATGTCTGTGTGTAAGTGTGTGTGTGTCCAGCCGTTTTTTAGCATTTTCCATTTTCTTTTAATTCCGCTGGCTCTGCCTGACAAAACACACACACACACACACATGCACATGCCCAGGCGTACACCCAATTGTCCAGTGAGCGAGCGAGCCAGCGAGCGAGCGTAAGTGAGCGTAAGAGAGTGGGCGAGAGAGCGAGAGAGTGAGCCAAAGAGCGTAGCGCGTGAGGCTTTTGCCTTGTGCAAAAAAAAATAAGAAGAAGAAGCAGCAAAATTGTAAATTGAGTTACGCATTCTGACAGTTTGCATTACGATCTATTCAAACCAACCAACACTTAACTCACCCCCCAGCACACACACACAAACACACACACTCCCCCACTCACCTCTCCCTGCCTTATTTTTTTACCACCGCCCAACTCGCTGCTTCTTCTTCTTCTTTTTTTGCTCAGTGGTCACACATGTCCGCCTGGCCTTCCGTGTGTGTGTGTAGTTTTTTTTTTGTCTGTCTTTCTTTTTATTTTTTGGCTATCTATCGATCTAGTTTTACCGTTATTTTTATATGTACTTTTCTTGTCTCATTGGCATCATTCCGAAATTCGTTCAAGATTTTCTGTTTTGTTGTTTTGTTTTTTTTTTTTTGCTTATTTTGTTGGCGTTGCCGTCTCAATTGAATTCGTTTCATTTCGTTTCATTTCGTTTCGTTTGAATGAATTTTGCGTTTCTAATTTTTTTTTTTTCTTCTGTTTTTAGAGTTTTGCTTGGGCCTTTTTGCTGATGTGTTTTTTATTTTTCTTTTACTTCAAAAATTATTTCTACCATATCAGCATATATCAAACACACACACACACATACACACACACACACACACACACACACACTGGCCAGTTCTTTTTTTTTTTTATTCCGGCAAATGCTTTTAATGGCTCTCTAATCCATGGGGAGGGGGGAGGGGAGGTGTACATGTGTGTGTGTGTGTGTGTGTGTGTGTGTGTGTGTGTGTGTGTGTGTGTGTGTGTTGGTAGTCTGTGAATTTCTTATTTATTTATTTCGGAAAAAGGGCTTCTTCACATATTTAAACATATTAAATATCAAAGACAATTTTTGCCCAATTTGAAAAAAAAAAAATGAAATAAAAAAATAAAAAAAGATTTCATTTCACAGGACAAAAAACAAGGAAGCCCAAAATCCCAACTAACACACACACACACACACACACAAATACACACTCTGCTCTTCTTTGGCTATGCAAGACTCTTTCTATCTCTTTCTCACTTGGGCTTGGGTGTTCTTCTTCTTCTTGTTTTGGTTAGATTTTCAAAGCGTTCTTCTTCTTCGTTTTGAATGTTCTTTTTTTAACTTTCTTTCTGCATTTTTCACTGCATTCTCCCTCACCTCGCTCTCTCTCTTTCTTTCTCTTTCTTTCTTTCTTTCTCTTTCTCTCTGTCTCTCTCTCTCTGTTTCTCTCTCACTGTCTCTCTCTCTGTCACTCTCTCTCTCTGTCTCTCTTTCACTCAATCGCTCTCTCACTCTCTCCCTGTCTCTCTTACTCTCTGTCTCTCTTACTCTTTGTCTCTGTCTGCCTTTCTCTTTCCCTCTGTTTCTCTGTCTCTCTCTCTTTCTCTCTTTTTCTCTTTCTCTCTCTCTGTCTCTCTCTTTCTCTCTGTTTCTCTCTCTCTCTCTCGGTCTCTCTTTCACTCTATCTCTCTTTCACTCTATCTCTCACTCACTCTCTTTCTCTGTCTCTCTCTCACTTTCTATTTCTTTCTTTCTCTTTCATTCTTTCTCTTTTTTTCATTCTTTCTCTTCCTCACTTTTTTTTCTTCCAAATTTTGTTGGATTTTTGAATCTTCTTGTTTATTTTGCTCTTCTTTCCTGCTTTTTCCTTTTGCTGTTCTTCTTTTATCAAGTTTCTCTCTCGTCCTTTTCTTTTTCCTTTTCTTTTTCACTTTTCTTTTCATTCCAATTTTGTTGGATTTTTGAATCTTCTGGTTTCTCTTTTTTTTTTCTCTTCTTTCCTGCTTCTTCTTTTTCGCTTTTGCGATTCTTCTTCTTTTATGAAGTTGCCTTAGTCCAGTTTTCCGCTCATTTTTTGGCTTCAATTTTTTATTTTGCCGGATTTTTAGTTCTTCCTGCTTCTTCTTAGCTTTTCTTTGCTCCTTTTTGCTTCTTCTTCTTCTTCTTTATTTTTATAAATTTTTAGTCTCTTTCTTTTTGTGTCCTGATTTTTCTTCTTCTACTTCTTCTTCTTCTCAATTTTGATGGATTTTCAGTTGTTTCTGCTTCTTCTTCTTCTTATAACTTCTTCGCTCGTTTTGCTTCACTTTTTTCTTCTTCTTCTTCTTCTTCTTGTTTATTTTGATGATTTTCCAGTCTTCCGGTTTCTCGTTCTTTATTCTACCTTTCTTTCCTGCTTCTTCTTATCACTTCTTCGTCCAGTTCTTCGCTCCTTTCCTCTTCACTTTTCTTTCTTCTTCTTCTTCCTCTTAATTTTGATAGATTTTCGTTGCTCTGTTTTCTCTTTCTTTCCTGCTTCTTCTTCTTCTTCTTCTTCTTTTCATTTTTGCTGTTCTTCTTCTCTTCTCATATTCTTCCTTCGTCCACTTCTTCGCTCTTTTTTGCTTCTCTTCTTCCCGCAAAATTTCTCCTGCTGATCTTCTTTTTCTATTCTCATTTCTCTGCTTCTTCTCTCCTCTTTCTTTTTCTTTAGTTTTTTTTTTATTAAAAATTTCTGCGAATTTTCCAATTTTTTTTATTTCTTGGAAAAATTTAATTGAAATGAAGCAAACAAAGCAAATCAAACTAGAATTTTATTTATTTCTTCTTCTTCTTTTAAATAGAAAAAAGAAGAAGAAGAAGAAAAGGCTCAGCCAAATTAAAAATGAGAAGAAAAAAAAGCCTGCAGTCATCACAACAACAACAACAACAACAACAACAACAAAATTAATGGATTTTTGTTTTGTTAAAAATTCAATTAAAATTGTTTAACTTGTCCAAAAGACGAAAAAAAAAGAGTACAAAGGAAAAAAGAATAAATAAATTATAAAAAAACGAAGAAGAAGAAGAGGAAAAAAAGGGAAAATAAAAAATAAATTGTATAAGCAAAATAAAAGAAAAGAAGAGAAGCGCCCAAAAAAAAAGAAAGAGTTAGTGGGCAGCGACGCTGACGCTGACGCCAACGCCGACGCTGGCAGAGCCAAATTCAAACAAAAGACAACCTAACGAGATTCACACAAGCCGAGAGGAACCAAAAAAAAAAATGAGAAAAAAAACAAAGCAAAATAAAATAAATAAAAAGAAGAAGAAGAAGAAAAAAAAAGCAACCCCAAAAAAAAAAAAAAAAATTGAGAAAAAATAAAACCCGCTTAAATTAAGCCCACCTAGTCTATTATAGCCCCCCCCCATCCCCCACCCCCTCCATCAAACGACAGGACCAACAGCAGCAGCCTAACAACAACAACAACAACAACAACAAAGCCACTGGACGTCGCACGCACGAAGCAGCGCACTCAACGCACGAACGGGTTAAAGTCCAAAAAAATCACCTCTCTCCTTCTCCTTCTCCCTCACACACAGGCTCATGTTCTCTTTTTTATTTTATTCCCCCCCCCCTCTTCTTCTTCTTCTTCTTTTTGCTGATGAGCCACGAGACTGGCCAGTGCCAAAATGCTGCCGACGTTGACTCGCTGCCGCTGCCGCTGCCGGCGCTGCCACTGCTGACGTTGTTGCTGCTTCTTTTTGGTGGTGGTTGAAAATCACCCGCTGGCGTTTGCCAATTTAAAAAAGCACAACAAAAGCAAAAAAACTCACACACACACACACACACACACACACCTACACACTCAGACACACACACACACATGCTAAGTAAATTCTGGCTCGGCTGCAACCCTTTTATTTTTTTTTCTGCTTGGCCCTCTGCTGTCCATCTAGAGAAAGAAATTCAAAATTATGGAGACACTGTCGCCGGCATCATCGTCCACCCACACACACAGACACACACACACACAGACACGAATACACGAGACTTCGTCGTCGGCCTCGTTGTCGGCCTTCGCCTCGAACTTAAGCTATGATTTTGAATGCTGCTGCCGCTGCTGCTGCTGTGGCTGATTTTGGTCAGTGCGTGGCCAGTCCGAAGCTACCCTCGCAACCCCCCCCCCTCCCCCCCCTCCCCCTTTTACCCCTTCCATTCGAAAGATGCGTAAATTTGCAGGAATCGTCTGTGTGTGTTGGAGTTGCTATCTTCCTCGCATGGTCGACTGAGCCCAGAGTATTACTTCTGTTTCCAGGGGCAGCCCTTTCCTGTTGCTAATGCAGGCACAGTGGGCCTCAAATTTTTTATTTAAATTAAAAAGTTTCTGGCTTGGCTGACTCACACAAAGACAGAAAGAGAAAGAGAGTGCTGCTTTGCTTAAAAAAACCATTGCATACTTTTTGGTGGCCCTCAAAAAGGCCAGCTTTGCCTTAGACCAAGAACCCTCTACAGATTTGCTTATACCAAACGAATAAAAAGACTCAAGGTTATAGCTGACATACCAAATGAAAGTCCAAAAATCACAGTTACCAAAAATAGTTAAAAATTTGGAGACTCTTTAAAAAAATCTTAAAAAAGCCCCTTCGAATTTTCATATTGGTTCCACTGTTCCGTTGGGGCCCACCACAATTGTTGGCGTCTTTTTTTGTGCAAATAACGAAGCCAAACTGTGCGCCAATGAAATCGAGTTGAACTAACCCGCCAGACGGACCATTGCACAAATGATGAAGGCAGCCGGACAACCAGCTAAATGACCATGGCAATGGCTCAGAGTTGGGTGTGTGTGTGTGCGAAGCAAATGTCCACCCCCGACCTCCCTCCCCTCCTGGTTGCGTGTGTTGCATGTACATGAAGCAATGCCAATGTCACATTATGTTGCATATGTTCGCACGTCCGCCTCAATGCCAAAAGCGCTCAGTTCAGCCAACCAAACCTCATCATCATCACTCCTAACGAGATGGGAATAAGTGTGTCTCTGTGTGTGTGTGTGTAAATGGAAAGAAATAAATAAATATTATAGTTACCCGGGGCGCATTCGCACCCACCAAAAAAAAAAAAAAAGGGTTAAGCCCGATGCCAACCTGCTCGGAGAGTTCAATTGGATTCGCCTGATCCGAGAGGTGTTGCCAGCTGCTGACTTCTTCGTCCCTATGGACTCTGGTCATGCAGGTCCTTGCCAGAGCCTCAAGGCGGCTCATTAGTTGGACTGATTGGATAACATTGCATGTACCTCCCCCCCCCCCCCCACCATAACATAAATAAATTATTGAAACCAAGCAAATCTTTCTCCGAAAAAGAAGCTTCAAAGAAACCGAAAGTTCCAAAGTATTTCGAAATTTCCGAGAAAACCGAAAACTCACCGATTAGTTGAAGTCGTTAGGCCTGGGGGGAGGGGGGAAGCTGTGAGACTATCGAAGAGGTCAAGAGTTTCCTAGAAAGCCAGGCGAGGGTAGTCGTCTTCGCAAACCTTAGGGCAAGGGGTAATGGAAGGAACCTAAAGGGCGAGGGGAAAAGGGGAAGCTTTTAGGGTGAAGGGAAGAGGGTAAGAAGGTAAGAGGGCGAGGAGTAACCGAGAAAGACTTTTTGAATACTCTTTAAAGGCGAGGGGTGACGGGAAACATATTTCTGGGCTTTCATTTGGGGCGAAGGGAAAGTATTACCATAGTTTTCCAGGTGAGGGGTAGCCGAAACTGTTGATTCCACGCAAATTTGCGGGTGAGGGGCAACCCATTAAAAAGGGGAAGGGAAGAGGAAACCCATCTTTCAGGGCTTTTTCTTAGGTCGAGGGGAAGTGGGAGACAGAAATTCTTGTCTTTTCCGGGTGAGGGGGAGCTGAAGCGTTCGAAATACTGAAACCTTAGAGAGGGGGGTAACGGAAGGAACCTATTTGGGGTAGGCTAAAGGACGAGGGGTAAGGGAGGGAACCTATTTGGGGTAGGCTAAAGGACGAGGGGTAACGGAAGGAACCTATTTTGGTGTAGTCTAAAGGGCGAGGGGAAAGCGGGTTTTGTTCAGGGCAAGGGGAACCGAGGGGTAAAAGGGGTAGGAGTAAGGGCAACCATATTTCTGGGATTTTTTTTCTAAGGTTAAGGGGAGGGAGGAGACAGCAATTCCTGAGCTGAGACGATCGAAGTACTCCAACAATAGGGCGAGGGGGAACAGCCTTTCTGAGGGCGAAAGGGGAAAGGGAAATCATATAACTCTGCTTTTATTTAGGGCAAGCGGGACGGAGGGGTAACAAAGAGAACATATCTCAAAGGGGAATTCAAGAGGGAAACCATATTTCTGGGTTTTCTTTTTTTTTGTGTTGGCCAAGGGGAAGTGAGTCGCCAGAAATTCCCTACACTTTGGTCAAGGCGAGATCAAAAGGGGAGAAGAGATCTGCGATGGTAAGGTTGATCGATTTCCAAAAAAAAATATAAATCCTCGGAACTAAATCGAAAAATGATTTGGAAAAAAAGCAAGCCAAATGAGCTGGGCAAAATCGTCGCCCCAAAAAGTATGCCACACTTTTTGCTTGTGGGAATTAAAATTACCCAAATTGGTCGAGTTCGAAAATTCCCCCCACAAGCAAGCAAAATTCGAAATTATTATTATTTTTTTGGATTTTAGGCATTTTTGTTTCGCTTTTATTTTTATCATAGTTTTTCACTTCCACGCTTTCTGTTTTGTTTTTTTTTTTTTGTAACATTTTTATTTGCACATATTTTCTTGTTTTTTTTTTTCATTTTCCTCTCTTTCATTTTGAATTTATCAATTCTTTCATTTTGTTTCACAAGTTTTTTTATTTTTTTTTTTATTTTAATGTTTCTATCAAAATTACAAAAATTCCATTTAAATCGGAATATAAAGTTTATACCATACACATACAAATATAGCATACATATATATATATATATATATGTATATATATATATATAGGTATATATTGGATATATATATGTATTTGGTTATACATATATATATATATTTTTTTAGTATCAAATTTCTTCTTCTTCTTTATTTTTTGGGGAAAAAATCTTATCAAATGGCAACGTTTCCTTTCCTTCTTTTTTTTTCTTCACCTGCAAAAAAATTCTTGATTCTTCTTCTTCTTCTTCGTAAATTTTTCTGTATTTTTGTTGTTGTAGTTGTTGTAAATTTGTTTATATTAAATGCATAATTATTTATTTTTATTTAGTTTTTTAAGTCTCTTCTTTTTCTGTGGCTGCTTTTGAATATTTTTTTTTTTTATTTTTTACTTTGTTTTTTTTTTAGGAAAAAAATTGTGAGAAAAAATTTGTGAAATTTCCTTGCCAAGTTTGATTTTGGAATTTTGATTTAGAAATTTTCGCCTCTCTCGAAATTCTTGGCCTCTGCTCATACTTCAAGTATTTAATTTTTTTTTTTATTTTTTTTATAAATTTTTTAATACATTTAATTTTTTTAGCATATTTTTTTCACGCTTTGCCTATGGCACATTTTTTTGTTGTTTTTTTTTTTTTTAATTTTTAAGCATTTTTAAACATTTGTCTTAATTTGGTAAATCTTTCCATTTATGCTCATAGTTTAGTTTAGTTTAATAATTATAATAATAATTTCTAAAAAATATCTTCATATATTTATATATAGATTTTTTTTTTTAAATTTAAATTTATTTCTTTTTTTTTATTTTGCAAGCATAAAAATTGGCATTTTAATTAGTTTATAAATTGTTTTTTGCTTATTTATCTAAATTTTTAGTTTCTTTTTTTTTGAGTTTAAAAAAATTAAATAAATAAAACAAATAATTTTTTTTTAATAAATATAATATTTTTTTATTTAAAACAAGACTTAAAAAATATTTGTTTAATTTTTGTGGCCCAGGCATTTGCTTATTTTGTTTAGGAGGAAATTAAGAGAGAGTCTGGGGATTTTCCTAGGATGAAATCAAAAAAAGGTTTTGAAAAACCAAAATGATTCGATTCCCTCCCTGGCAATGCCTGGACCCAAAAATTTACTAAAAATATAATAAAATAATACATAAAAAATAATAATAAAATTTAGCATTGCAAAATTTTTAAGACTTTGAAGAGCTTAAAAAAAATTAGCATATTTTTTTTATTTAATTTGACAAGGGAAAATATTCAGGCAAAATTTTTTTTTTTAATTTATAAAAATTAAATATTTGAGATATTTAAAAAAAAAAAATAAATAAATGTTCAATTTTACAGAAAAAATATAATTTTTTTTAGAATTTTTTTTTAAATTTAACTATTGTTTTTTTTTTTTAATTAATTTAATTTTAAAACATTATTAAAAAAATATATAAAAATAAAAAAATTAGCTATTGTTTATTTTTTTTAAATTTAATTTTTAAAAATTATTTTTTTTTCAAATTTTACTGTTTATTTTTTTAAATTAATTTTTTTCAAATTTTTCTGTTTATTTTTTGAAATTTAATTTTTAAAAATCATTATTTTTTTCAAATTCAGAAAATTTAAAATTATTTATTTTTTTTAAGTTCAATTTAATTATTATTATTATTTTTTTTTTTTTGTTTAAAAAATTCAAGCAAAAAAATTTTAATAGAAAAAAATATTTTAAACTTTAAATGAAAAAAAATTTTAAGTCATTTTTTAAATTAATTATTATTTTTTTATTATTAAATTGAAAATTTAAGACATTTTTTATATAAATTTAAAACTTTTTTTTATTATTTAATCAAAATTTTTCTTTTTCTTTTTTTTGTAAAAATTATTAATTTTTATGAAATATTTTTTATGGTTAAAAACAAAAAATATTTGCAACAAATATTTATTTTTTCCAACTTAAATTTTGTAGGAATTTCGAAAAAAGTTTTTGCCTGAAATATTTTCCCTTAAAAAATTAATATTTTTTAATTACAATTTTTTTTTTAAGCTTTCTTAAAAGTCTAAATTGATTTAATTTTTTTTATAAACTTTCTATTCCATATATGGCTGTGAGTGTATGTGTGTGTGTGTGTGTGTGATTTGTTCTATAAATTATACAACATTTTTTAAAGAAAGAAAAAAAAGGAATTTATGAAAATTCTATAAAATTTCAACACAGCTAAAAAACATGGCAAATTTGTTTCATTTACACTAAAAAAAAAAATTAATTCTTTCTTATTCTTCTTCTTGTTTGTTTGTTTATAAATTATTTAGGTATATATATATTTATATTTATTTCATTTATTTATTGTTTGATTGTTTTGCAAAAAAAAAAATATTGACAAAAAAAAAAATCAGACAAATTAAAAAAAAAAAAATAAATTTTTAAAATTTTTAGGAACGTCTTCAACATAATTTTTAATTTTTATTTATTCTTTGTGAGTTTAAGCAATTCCTTCAAGTCAGCCCAGCAGTAAATTTTATTCGGAATCTTGAGATTTAATCAGGGTCAATCCTGATTCACTCTGAATAGGAATTATTTGGCCTTGAAATGAAAACAGGGAAATTCTTCGGTTTTCTTTTTTTGAAATCCTCAAAATTAATTTTTGTAATTTTCAAGAATTTTTTCAATTTTTTTTTTATAAATTTCAGAATCAATTTTTCATTGCTCTCTAAATGCGCCTTTGAGATTCTTTTGAAAAAAAAAATATTTTCCTAACTTCAAAAATTTTTTCTTTTTTTTTTTGAAAAGCTTTTTTTGAGAATTCCAGAATAATTGCATATTTTCTCAGAATTATCCGATAGAATAAAATATTTTTTCTTCTCATTTTTGAAATTTTCTTTTAAGTTCAAAAAAATCAGCATTTTTTTTTCATTCATTTTTTTCAACATTCCTTTTTTTATTCGACTTTAGATTCCAAGAGAACAAAACCTTGCTTCTTTTTCTTCTCAATTCCGAAAAATTTTTTTTTGAGCCTTGGAAAATCTTTTGATATTTTTTAAATTAGCTCAAAAAATTTTGGGATCATTTGAAAATTGAAAAATAATTTGGTATTTTTTTTTTTAATCAGCTCAAAAATTATTGGAATCATTTTTGCTTATTTTTCCTTCGAAATATTTTATGAATTTTTTCAAGTATAAAAAATATTTTGTTATTTTTTGAGACAGTTCTGAATACTTCTGGAAAGCTTTGATCTAAATCCAGAAAAGTATTGAGAGAGAATTTTTAATAATTTCGATCTCAATAATTCAACATTTTTTCGAGTCTTTGAAAAAATCAATTTGTTATTTTTTAAACAGTTTGGGAGCCACTGAAAGATTGAAAATTGTCTTAAATATTTTACAATTTTTTTGTATTTTTTAGAAAGTTTTGGAACCATTGAAAGATTGAAGATTGACTCATATTTTTTACATTTTCTTTTTTTTTTTTTTGCAAACAGTTTGGGAACCACTGAAAGATTGACTCAAATTTTGAACAATATTTTTTTTAAGCTTTGAAAAGTATTTTGGTATTTTTTTTTTTTAGGAATTTTCATTTCTTTTTTTTTCTTAAACATTTTTTTTTTAATTTTTTTTTTTTTTTTTGAATTAAAAAAAAATTCTTTCAATTCCTCAAAGGATACAAGTTTGCATTTCCTTACAACAAAGTTTACTCCTGGGCATATAAATATTTTTTTTTTATTTTTTAATTAATTATTTTTTATTTTTTAATAAAAATTTAAACATATTAAAAACTAACTACAAAATATTTAATACAATAGTAATTCGATATAGACTAAGATTTATCAAATTTTTATGGCTTTACTGACAACTTGTGTGTGTGTGTGTGTTTATATATGTGTGTGTGTGTATGAATTTGATTATTATAAGTACAAAATTAATTTTAATTATGCCAAGCAAAAAAAAATAAACAAATTTACAAATGCTTTTTAAGAGGAAATTCAATTTTTTTCGCGTATTTTTTCTTAATTTAATTTTTAGTTTTTTTTTTTTAATTTATTTTTGCTTGATTTTATATTTGAAATTGATTTTTTTTGATAGCTTGTTTAAATATATATTTATATTTATAATAATAATTTTATAAGGCTTTTTCTTAATAATTTTTTTTTTTAATTTTTAAATTTTTTGTTTGCATTTTGGCTTAGCGCAACTAAATTCTAAATAATTTATTTCTTTTCTTTTTTTGTTTAGTTTCTTAATTTTTTCCTTTTCAATTATGCATTACATGCTCTTAATTATTAACTATAAATAAACAAAAAGAAAAAAAAATTTGATATTAAAAAATAAGAGGAAATATTTAAACAATTAAAAAATTTTACAAAAAGAAATTGGCAGAATTAAAAAAAAAAATTATATTTTTGATTTACACATAAATTAACAAAAAAAAATATTTGATTACAAAAAATTAAAATTGATTGAAAAAAAAAAATTACAAAAAATTATTTTAAAAAATTTTCAATATTTTTTTAGGATTCCACAATTTTCAGTTTTTCAGAGAAATTAATTTTTCCTTAAAAAATATTTTAATTAATTTGATTTCTTTTTTTTTAGAATTGCTTTTTTCCATGATTTGATTAATTTTTTAAAATTGCCAATTTTCACAAATTTAATTAATATTTTTTTTTTACAATTAATTTAAACACTTAAAGCCAAAAATAAAAAATTTTTTGGACACGAAAAATTGCTTGATTAAAAAAAGAAAATTTATAAAAAATTTTTAAATTTTACAATTAATTTTTTTCTCTTATTTTCGAATATAAAAATTTTCTTTGTATGCGTTTTTCTTTTTCTTCTTAAAAGCTAATTTTTTTTTATATAATTAATTTTTTATATATATAATTTTTTGTGGTTTTTAATTTATTTTATAATACTTAAGAATTGAGGCCAAAAAAAATTAAAAATTTTTTTAGTTTTTCTTTTCTTTTTTTTTTTAAGAATCTTTTTGGTTCGTAATTAAATTTAGTTTGGCTGAGAGTAGCCAAAATTTTATTCGATTTATGCTTCTTCTTCTTCTTCGTCTTCCATCAATTCGTTTCCATTCGAGTTATTTTTGAGTTAGGAATTTTGTATTTTCGAGAGGCTCCCCTTTTCCAGCGAGATCATCTAAAAGGAGGAGAGAGAAATAAAATTAGTTTTCTTTTTTATTTCGAGGGGGGAAAGAGGAGTAACCACTTACGACCCGATGATCCTCTAGACCCGATGGGTGAGATGCGTAGAATCGCTGCGCTTGGGCGGCGGCGGTGGTGGCCTCTTTTTGCGCAAGACTGCAGCGGCGGCCACCGCCTGCTGCTGCTGCTGCTGCTGGTGTTGTTGTTGTTGTTGCTGTTGTTGTTGGACGGCCAGCAAGTGGGCATGAGCCTGATGATATTGCACTTCCATGTTGTGGGCCTGGGTGGGCGATGTGGTGCCATTGCTTTGGGTGTGTAGATTCTCGTAGAGGGCGTATTCGTTGGGCGGCAGGGGAGGCGGGTGCTGGGCCCCAGCTCCGTAGTGTTCCTGCACCCAGTGACTGACATTGGCCGTCTCGCGGTAATAGTGAGATGAGTTGGCGCCCGAGTTGAGATTGTGGGCGGCGAGGAGATCCTCGTTGTTGAAATCGCGAAAGCCGAGCACCTCGTGGGGTGTGGTGGCCGGTTCGAGTTTGCATTTCTGGGCGACTTGCCATTTTTTGCGCATCACCCGCTGCAGGTCCTTGAGGAAGTCACGCGGCGGATTCGAGGCGGACTCTTGGAGACGCTTGGGCGAGGTGATTTCCGTGGAGAGCCGGGAGAGATCCGTGCGTGGCGGCAGCAGGGGACCCGGAGCATAGAAGGGCTGGCTGGGGTGCTGCTGATAGGTAAGCGAGGTGGCCGGCGAGCGCATGGGTATGGGCAGGGGCGCTGGCTCGGGAGAGCTGATCTTGCGCCGCAAGAGCACCGGGGAGTCGGCAAAGGACACCTTCTTTTGGACTGGAGCCGGGGTGGGGCCGGCCAGGGCCGGGCCCTTGTAGTCGGGTGGCGCCTTGTAGGGCGGGGCCACGCCCATGCCTGCAGTTGTTGTGGTGGCCGTCGTCTTGAGCAGACCCGTTTTGATGGGCTTGGCCGGCACGGCCGGCGGCAGGCTGCCATTGCTATTGGGAAGCGGCAGGGGCAGGGGATGAGGGAGGCTGGGACCGGGCCCGGGAGCTGCATAGCTAAGGACATCCTCCGGTGGGGGTGGGGGCGGCAATGAGGCCAGCGACAATTGTGACCCGTAGACATCCTGATCCTCTGGCCCGAAGCTGGCCGGCGGCGGGGGCGGAGGCAGCGAGTCCAGAGACAAAGTGGAGGAGCACATCAGATCATTCTGAGTGACCACTGCGTTGGGGTTGGTCTCGGCCAGCGGCGGCTTGGAGCAGATGCTGGGCGTGGGTGTGGGCGTGGAATTGGAGGAGCTGGACGAACCGCCACTGCAGTCGACAACGTCGGCCCGCTTGACCACGGCCTTGGTGGGCGGACGACGCTTCAGAGTTCCACTGCCATTGCTCTCCTGGGATTTGCGGCGACTGTGGCGACGTGTGAGCGTGCCACCACGTTCAGGTGAGGTGGCCACCTCGACAACGCCACCGGCATTGCTGCCGTTGCCACCGCTTTCGCAAATTGTGATCTCGCCCACCTCCTTGAGCTGGCGAGTCATGGTGGTCAGCGGCAGATTCGGCTTCATCGAGGGCTTCCGCTTGATGGTGCCGGTGGTGAACTCCGAGTCAAATCCATTGTTGTCATCCGAGAGGCAGCCGCTCGAACTGGAGCTGGAGGCCCGCGAGATGCGTCCACTCGAATTGGACATGCTCGAGATGGCCGATGAGACGCTGCCACACTGTGAGGGCACCGCCGACGAAATACTGCTGATGGACTCACTTCGCATGGACACGGCAAAGCTACTCTGCGATACACCATCCCCCAGGCAGAGATCTTCCATTAGGGCCTTGTGATTATCCCAGAGCTGCTTGCCATATTTGGAGATTCTAATGGCTGTTAGCCACTTCTCCAGCGTCTCGAGATCCTCGGCACACAGCATCTTCAGAGAGCGACAGGATTTGCCCAGAGACGAGTCCATGGCCGACTTGAAGCCAAAGGTGTAGTCTGTGGGTGATTTCCACTTTTTGCGCCAACCCAAGCCAGTGTAGACATTCTGACCCTGAAAGAGGGTGAGGCAGACCAAGTCGCGGGTATTCTTGGTCTTCTCCTTGGGAAAGTAATACAGACCCGAGGAGCGCAGCACGAAATGATAACGTTTCCAACCCTTCTTCGTATCCGCTGCCTTCATATAGAGTGGTCCGTCCACCTGGAGCTGTGAATTCGATTCGAAGAACTCATCGAGCAGCATGTGACGTGTGTGCTCATCATGCTGGCAGCCGGGAGCCATCTGGGGTCCGGGCAAGAACATTTCCGGCTTGACAAAGAGATTCACCTTATCCTGACGCTGCTGGAAGAGCACACGATTTCCGGCATCCGAGTTCCACGTCATCAAATTGTTCACCAGCAATTCGTGATCCTCAAACAGACGCTCTGCAAAAAATATAGAAAGTGTTCAGTATTCAAGTCGATTCGGTTGGTGGAAGGCTCCTAGAATTCTTCTCTCTCGGGGGTAACACAATTCTTAAGATCAAAGAAGTGAGATCTACAGGGAAGCTCAAAGGGTCTCTTAATGCTTGAAAAGGCCTTCTCCTTTTTAGACTACAAAAGTCCCTACTCTTTCGAGAAGTGTCTCAGTTGGGTAGTCTCAAAAAACTCCTCAATTTGGAGACCCAAGCGGATTCCCTTTTTTTTCAAACCTCGAGAAGCCCTTTCAATTTTTGGAGACCCCAAAAAGTCTGTTATCTTTCAACTCTTAATTCTCTTTGATTTGGAGACCCCAAAATACTTTCTAATGCCTTAAAGGACATCTTCATTTCTAAGCCTTAAAATGATCTAAAAATTTTTCAAAATTTCAGAAAAGAACTTTTCATTTTTATGACTCGAAAATAGTCTTCTGTTTAAGACTCCCCAAGATTTCTTAAGCCTCAAGTCCCTTTCATATTTATCTTATATATAATTCAAGCCTTCAAGGAACTCAGCTTGTTTGTTATAATTTCTCTTCTGACTTAGTCATTTTTTGGGAAATTCTGGGATAACAATTCCATCAGAACTCTGAATTCTTGACTGAAGATATTTCCCCCGACTTTTTTTTTCGAGGTAATTTCTGATAGCTCTCCAAGATTTCATCAGCCTGTCAGACTCACCCATTTGCATGTCGCCTAGACTCTCGACGAGGGCCCAGGTGGGCTGCATGTTGACATGATTCTTGTCGGCCAGCAAACGGGTGACATGACCGCAGGTCATACGCTCGTCCACTAGCAGGGATTTCGAGGCTCCATCGGCGGTGAAGGCCTTGACAAAGAGGCGTAGAATCGAGGCACTTTCCAGCTTGTGGAGGGCCAATTGGATTTTGGCTGCCTTGGAGATGCTGTTGGCGCCATCTGGTGGCTGTTGCTGTAGGTATTGCAATTGCTGTTGTTGCTGCTGCTGGAGTAGCTGCAGCTTCTGCTGCTGCTGGGAGGAGGTGCTGGACGAGGCCGAGGACTCGCTGGAGAGTAGCGAGACGGTATCACTGAAAGCCGAGTCATTGTCTGGAGATTCGGTGCGTGGTTCACGCGAGGAGACCACGCCCAGGGTGATGCCCATGGTTAGGTGCGGTGGATGTGGAGCTGAGTGCTGTGAGGCCTGTTGGGAGGAGGGCAACTGCTGTTGCGGCTGATGCTGCTGTCCACTCTCCAACGAGGAGGAAGAGGAGGAGGAGCAGCTGGAATTGATATCCGCGGAAATGCTGGAATTGGTCCGAGAATGCGAGCGGGATGAGGCCGCCGAGCCTGGGCCTGAGGAGGTCACCACACCCGGCGGCGGTGGCTGAGCTTGCATCAAGTTGGACGTTTGATTGACTGTTTGATTGAAGGCAACGCCTGCGCCGCCTCCTCCACCTCCAGCCGCCACTCCAGTAGTCGTCTCATTATTCGCACTGCCATAGCAGAGCTGAGCCTCCAGTAAACTCAATTCACCCAATATTAAATCCAATTCAGATTCTTGGGTATCCTCAAGGTTGGCCATCGAAATGCGATAAGTCTGCGATTTTGCTTCCGTTGTAGGTTTCCGGAGTTTAACCGCCGTTCCCACCACCACACCCGCTAATGCTGCCGTCGCCGTTGTTGTTGTCGTCGTTGCTGTTGTCGCTGCACCACCACCAGCTATGATATGCTGTGGACTCCCTCCGCCACCCGCACCAACCGCACCAGCCTCTAAAGCTGTCACTGTGGCTGCCACACCGCCGCTGGTCCCGCCAACGACAACGGAGAGATTACGAATCTGAAAATGAAAAAAAAAGAAATCCAAATATATAAAACTGAAACCAACAACAACAATCACAAGAAGAAGAAGAAAAATAAGAAAACGAGAAGCCAAAGCAAAGGCCAAGTTTAATCGCTGACTGAGAGAACGCACCCCCCCCCCCACACCGCCCCCCAGAACCCCCCAACGGATCAATCAACTCAAGCAAAACTCAAGTGCAAGTGTTTCTCTTAGGAAATACAAATCAAATATTCAAATCAGCTTTGACAGGGTGTTTCAACTAAGAGTGCAAGGAAAGAAAACTCCGACTCGACCGAAAAAGAAAAGGTGGCAACCCTAGCCGTCGAGTGGTAACCCTCATCGGCTACATTCACTTAAAACCTCTGGTCTTAATAATCCTTTGAATTCAAGAAAGAATTGTACACAATAATACAAGCACGCCATCTATCGGACTGTACATTCGAGGGGAACCAAATTTTGACTCTGAAAATTTATTTTTCCCATAACTCTTGTAAATATGGTCCGATTTTAGTCATGTTTGGTATCAATCGAAATAATTTTAGATTTCCAACAACTTTTTGAAAGCAACTAATATAAAAATCTGAAAACTGTAGAAATTACAAGGCTTTGAAAAAGTGAGGGGGGGGGGGGGCAAGGAAGGGGGGGGGGGGGAATAAACTTGACCCGCGTATAAACATAAAGAGTACGAATCCCTAGTTTGGTTAGCCTAGCTCTTATAGTCTCTAAGACGGACGGAGGGACAGATGGACGGACGAACGGACGGATGGACAGATGGACGGACGGACAGATGGACAGACGGACGGACTGACAGATGGACGGACTTGGCTCGATTTCTCTATTCACCCTGATCATATTGTTTGAGGTCTTACGACGTCCTACTTCTCATTTTAATATACCCTTTAATGAAATCTTTGAAGCACCCTGTATAATTTCAGTATGAATAAAAATTATATAATCCGAAAATGTTTTATTACATTTTTCATAATTTTCAGTTATTTATATATATATTTTTTTTATAAATAATTGTGCAATTTATAATCTCGTGTGTGTGAGTGTGTATGTGTGTGTGTTGGTGTGAGTCTGTGTTGGTGTGGTTCAAGGCAGCCTCCTCCCCACACTCAATCAATTCCAAAACTCGACTTGATACTCAGTTTTCCATGGCCCACTTCTACGCCCCGAAAGCCCCCCCCCCCCACCGCCCCTCATCCGTCCACCTCTTCTCAATTTTGCTTATCTCTCTCTCGCTTCCCTTTATGGAGAATTTCAAATGTGAGAAATTCTACGAGAGTAACCAAAACCACCTCCTCCTCAATCGAGTTGCACCGCCTGGCAACCACCCAAACACGTTATATATATTTCCGTTTGATCAGACTTTATATTAGCCAAAAAAAAAAATTTTGCAAATTTTTTCGTTTAATTTTGGATTTTTTTTTCCAACTTTTCTGTAGTTTTTTTTTTTGAGCTGACTTGGCTGATATTCGAGTGGCTAAGGCATTTTTTGGTCTTGTTCTTCTTCTTGTGGCTTTTATCGCTTAAACTGAATTCAATTGAAGCTTGACAAAAACAACAACAACAACAATAAAAATATATTAAGAAGAAGAAGAAAAAGTATTTAGCTAGAAATCACGTAGCAAAAAGAGTCTAGAAAAAAGAAAAACCAAAACAAAAAGCAATTCGAAGCCCAGAAGAATCGAGTGCAAAAAATTAAGTTCCATTTCGCATTTCTGCGAAGAGAGTCTGCTAAACCCCTCAGCCCCTCCCCCCTGCTCCATAAGTCTGTCTTAAATTTCCTGAAATTCTAAACTAGCCCAGTCTGTGTTGACCAGTTCATTGCTCGATTTATTTCTGGTAACTTGGTACCCTTCCAACTGGGCTGGGTTCCATCTCAAATTCAGCACAGTCTCACGATTTCCGATTACCAAGTTTGCCGAGACTCTCCAGATTTATGAATCTTGGAACCCTTTTGGGTTTGGAATACTCTGGGATTTTCAAGAGTCAGAGAATTTTAGATTTCAAAGTTTGCCGAGATTCTCAAGATTTGCCTAGCTTCTTTCAATCTTTTAAGTGGACTAGTGTATTTCTGATAACTCGGAACCCTTTCAACTAAATAGGGACATATCTCAGTTTCCGGGTCTGAGGATTTCTGGATGCACAGTTCGTAGGGATGCTCCTCAGTTTTCTAGGTTCACCACTGTATTGCCTGATTACTTTGGTACCCTTTGGTCAGTCTCGGTCTGAGAAATTCAAAATTCTTAGATTCCCGAGACCCACCAGACCAGACCAAGGTTTTTCCAAAGTTTTTTGATTTACTTCTGGTAATTTGCAGCCCTTCCAATTGTCTTTGAAAATGAGACTCACTGAGGACTTTTGATTCGTTTTACCAATGAGAAGATAATGTATGAACAGCTTGACTGAATGTTCAGAGCAGCATGAAGGGCAGCAGTGGACTGGGTCGGCCTAGATGGCCTCCCCTTGCTATAAATATAGGGTGAAAAAATACAGAAACACATGAGGGGAGGATGGATGAAGGAAATGAATCAGCCAAAAAGACAGAGTCAGTTGGTCAAATCATTTTTACACTCCCCTCTCTCTCGATCGAGCAAGAGAACTTCCCCGCTCTCAAGACCAATGGTCAGGGTCGTTCCACTCTCTGCTCCGCGACTCCAGAAAGGTCACTATTTGTTTTTTGTATTCGGTTAGTTTGGTCAGTTGGCCCTGCGACTGGGCCTGGGTCTGGGCCTTTGCGTGTTGGTTTATGGGGTTCAAGAGCTCTCGGTACTTTTAATTATGGTGTGTGCCTCCATGTAACCGTGTGTGTGTGTGTATGACCAAGACAAAGTTCAATGACAGTAGACACTGTCTAATGACAAAAACAAATTCTAATTGAATTGCATTATAACAACAACAACAACAACAACAACAACAGCAATAACAATTGAGAGGCTCGCTCAGACCAAAGTGGTTTGTGAGCTATTTGCATAGGTGACTCTCTCAATTGGTTGGCCTTACTTCTCCCCCTCCACACTCCCCCTACCCCCCACCCGACTCACTGACCCGCTGGCCACAAGTCAACAACTAGTTTAAACAACAACAACAACATTAACAACAAACACAAATGCATTTAAGTCTAACAAAAAAAAAAAAAAGCTTGGAAAAAAAATCTATAACAAAAAAATAAATAAATAAATTGTCTCTTTGTGTGGACTTGGCCAATTAAAATTATATAAAAACAAAGAACAACAACAATAAATTAATAAAACATAAAATTAAAATAATCATATAGTTCAAGTCTTTGTTCAAACCATAACGAGGGCAACAAAAAGAGAATAAAACACGATTTGATAATTTTTCAAAAAAATAAAAATAATAAAAATAAATCAAAGAATTTAAGTGGAACAAAAATTATATAACACATTGAAAACAAGAAAAAAAAATTAAAAAAAGAAAAAAGAAGAAAAAAAACTAAATAAAATTAAAAAAAAAAATAAAAAAATAAAAAATAAAAAAAGAAAATAAAAAAAATTTTTTAAATAAAAAAAATATACACATATGGACAAAAAAATAGGTGTAAAGGTTTCAATTCAACAAACTTAGAGAAATAAAATGCACAGTGTGTTTTAACACCATAAAAATGTTTTTGAAAGTAAGGTAACACTGTTTCAATGCGAAAAAGGAAAATTCCCGACGAAAAAATTGTTTCACGAAACTGTCGTGACGTGTTTACTTCCAAACTGGTGAAATTGGGCTGGACAGTGAAATAGGTGTGTGTTGCTTGAAATTTTGCGTAATTAAGTTTTCGTTGATATTTATTTGCAAAAGGTTAGTAAATGATAATACAAACATAATGAATGTAAAAGATATGTATTTCATGAATATTAGATGGGTCGTGGTAGTCATTTCAGTGCCGAGGCAAGGAGGTTTGCTCGCAAGCTCAGAGATGAAGGGAAAACATAAAAAATTTTTGCCACACTAATGGGAAGATCAGAAAACTTTGTGATCAAAGCTCTGAAAGTGAAAAACAGCATTGAAACACGCGGGGAAAGAAAAAGAACCTCATCAGTTACCGACAATTGCATCATTACATTAGCTAATCGTGACCCTTTCAGGTCATCCAGAGCAATTCCAAGTGAATTTGGAAGTGGTGTGTCATCAAGGACCATCCGAAGATGATTAGTAGGTTCAAATTTACATTTTATGATTGTCCGCAGAGTCCCTCTGCATAGAACAGCAAACTTGCAGATGATTAAAAAATTTGCATAGGCCACTATAACCTGGTATGGGCAAGAGGGTGAACAAAAAAGGCGCCACATACTCTGGAGCGACGAAACAAGGATAAATTTGTTTGGTAACGATCCTGCAAGGAACGTTCGTCGTCCAAAAGGCCAAGAATCCCATGTTAACTTCACAAAAAAACAGTTAAACACGGCGGTGGTAGCTTGATGATATGGGGTTGCATTTCATAGTAAGGTGTACGTCCGATACATCTAATTGAGGGGGTTATGGATCGTTTCGCCTACAAAGATTTGCTGGAGAGAGTCATGCTTCCCTATCCTGAGGATTATATGTCCCTTTTGTGGAAGTTTCAACAGGACAATGATCCAAAACACACGCCTTTATTGGTAAAAACATGGTTTCAACAGCGTAAAGTCGACGTCCTGCGGTCCTCCTAGTCAGTCTTCCGACTTCAATCCCATTGAGAATCTTTGGGGAGAACTTAAAAGTAAAGTTTTGAACACTATTTCCCACAATAAAACGGAACTATAGGAAAACATCAAAAAAACATGATATAATGTTCCTTAGAAAAATGTCGGAAGTTAAATTCATCCATACCCAAAAGGATTCAAAAAGTCTTGGAGAATAATGGCGGATATTCAGGGTATTAAGCCCAATCTTACGGGCTTTTATTAAAATCAGAAGAAAAATTATAAAATAATAATGTATTTTTAAAATTTCTTAAAGACACCTATTTTTATGACCAGTCCAAAAGTTGACTTTTTTGAGGAAAAATCAAAAATTTAGTTTCGTTTTTAAGTTAGTGAGGTTTCTTATGTTTTTTTTATTAAAAAATTATATTTACTTTGAAACGTAACCCCTTTTTTCTTATGCGAAAAATAAATTCGCCTCAAATAACGGCTTTTTATGAAAAAATAATTCACACCTATTATTTTGTCCATATGTGTATATATAAAAGAAAAATATATAAAAAATATATATAAAAAAAATATATAAAAAATATATTAAAAAAAAATATATAAAAAAAATATAAATAAAAAAAATATATAAAAAAAAAATTATAAAAAAAAAATAATAATAATCAATTTTAATTAAGGTTAAAAAATAAGGAACCGATTATCTTCCGCATTACAACTCAAATTGGTCATATATCCTCCGATATGATAAGAATAAAGCTATAATTATTATTATGAGTATTCAACTAAAGTTTTTGGCTATTCATATTCTTGTCTCATATTCATATACATGTCTCATACTCATATTCATATCTCCTAACCAGTTTGACTCAGATCATTTCATAAATAATGTAGATATTCCCCAGACTGATTTGGCTTTATGCTATAGCCAGCCGATTCAAATGAAACTTGGTTCAAATGTTTGTCTTTATATCAACAATTCAAAGATCTAACTTGAATCAAATCGGTCAATCAATGCTGAAGATAAACCCAAAACCCATCTGGTTCTATATGGAGGGCAATTCAAAACAAAAGGGAACTCTGTACGTAGGCATGCCTTGGGAGAAGCACTTCAAATCCAGTCAATCAATGCTGGATATGAGCCTAAAACCAAGCTGAATTTGATATGATTTAGCTGCTCGAAACAAAGGAAACTCGATACAAAGGCTCGGACCTATATCAATATATCATAGATGAATCGCATCGGTCAATCAATGCTGTTGGAATTCCTAGAAACTAATCTTGATCTATATAATTTAGCAGTTCGATTCGGATGAAATCAGCCACCACATATATATGCCCCCCGATTTGAGTTGAGTTGAAATCAGCCAATCAATTTCTGAAGATTATTAAGCAGTTGTCTTCAGATTAAACTAGGTACAAATGTATACCCTTTCTGGATACTGAAAATATACCCCATAAATAATCTGGGTCTATATCAAAAATAATGTAAAATAATAGCCCAACTCAATTGAAACTTACTAGATTTTATAGATCTTGAAATAGGTATTCCCAAGTCTCAAATTAGACTGAGTTCATCCAGTGAATATTTAAAGATATTCCTAGGCATTAGCAATAGTCCGATTTCAGGGGATTCCAAACCAACAATATGAAAAGTTTTAATGGAAAGTGAGAAACTGGAAGACATACAGATATAGCTAGTGGTACAGACCTATATCGGTAGTCAATTTCTGGGGGCTCTGAGAGCTAACTCTCTGCTTAAGAAATCTCAAATTCTTATCCAATTCTCAAGGCACTCTTGTCTTAAAAGCTTACCAAATTGTATATAAAATTTCTGCTTAGATTAACAGAATTTTGATATATTTCTTAGGGGTGGGGAGAGGGCTCTGGGTTCAAATTATTTGTGAGAATTTTTTTTGGAAATTCGGTTAAGGTTGATTTGGAAATTCCAGAAATTTGTAAGACCTCCAAAAAAAAAATGTCTTAATGGTTCAGGAAAAATCACTTCGAACTAGAAAATTGACTGGTAAATTCTTTTGTTTTCTTTTCATTTTTTTTTTTTTTTTTTTTTTTTTTTTTTTTAGAGATTATTTTTTTTTTTCTTGTCTGTTTTGGTGGTTTGTTTTTTGTTTACCTTTTTTTTGTGGACTCTTGTCAAAACCGTAAAGACAACAATCAAAGTTTATTTTAGTGGTTTTGCCCTACCCAAAAAATAAGAGAAAAAAAAAATACCAAAAAAAAAAAATGGAAGGCAAAAAATTATCTATTTTTTTTTTTAGTTTGTTTTGAAAATATTATGGAAAAAGTGGTTTGACAGGGACAATGATGGCTAGGCACGCTCCTGGTCAAGGTTATTTTTTTTTAGTGCTTCCCCACCCCCCCCCCCACCCCTCCCACAGGGACTCTGCCCCTCCCCTAACACATTTTAGTCAAATTAATTGCGAGAGCAAAAAAAAAAAATATGAAATTTTGTAATTGTAATTAACTTTTTTTTTTACTTAATCAAAATTAATTAACCACAATTAATTCCCCGCCAAAAAATACACACAAAAAGATGACGTCAGGTGGAGAATAAAAATTATAAAAAACTTGTCATGTCTGTCGACATTTACGGGGGGTGGGGGGGTGACTGCTTCCGGACGAGTAGGCTGACCATCCAAATGGCCAAAAAGAAAATATAAAAAATGCTTTTTTCCGGTGGCGGTGGACTTTTGACAGCTCTCCCCCTCCCTTCCCCTTCCCACCTGGTTGACTTACCAATTTGGCCAGGCCAAAACTAAATTAATACATTAAATTAAAGTTGACCAAAAGTCAGGGCTGGTGGGTGCTTTCCACCTTAAAAAGGCCAACGAATAATCAAGTTTTATGCTTTTGGCAATTTTTATGAGCTTCTGTGTGTCGTCAAAGCTTCAAATCAACCACACCAATTTTTATTGGTTTCGATTTACATTTTCAAATTTTGACAAGTCTGGCGAATTAATCCGATAAAACCAAAATCAATAGCTGCGTAATCCCTGGTAGATCCGACGGAAAACAAAAGCTAAAAAAAATCCAAGATATTTTCCATGTTTTATTTCGGCTTAAAAGAGATCAAGATAAATCCATGGGGGGGGGGGGGGGGGACATATAGTAGAAAGAATTTCAATAGTCCATTGGCTCTGAGTAAAAAGATTTTCCAAGAAATAAAAGTAAATATTTAGCCTCCTCGAGGCCCTAGACTGATGCAGCCAATCCGAGAGACAAAGAAATGGTTAATCTTCCCATAAAAAAAAAACTCATCACTTTTACTTCCTCATAAGACAAAGAAACTAATGGATCCAAGGAAAAAAAAAACTCAAGAATGTGTGGAGAAATTATGAGCATTAATTTTGGCACAATGGATTCAGTGGAACCCTAGAAAATACAACTCATTTCTCAAGGAAAATAAAGAGAAGGTTATTTTGGGTTTTATCAAATTAGTCGGGACTCTCCAATAAGTCAGAAGAGATAGGGTTCTCTAAAAAAAATATCTGTTATATGATAAGCAAGACACGAGTCTCACGAGTCGAATAAATCTGAGAGAGAGAACCTCTTTTGGAAACCCTGGGAGGGAAGACCTAAAAAACTAACTTCAGAAAGATTTAAGTATTCTATCATTTTTCAAAGATTTCAGATTTCCAGGGCCTTAACTCTTTTTTGGGTAACTCTCACAGAAGACATACAATAAGCCTCTCAGGGTAGACACTACGATTCCCTTAATAAAATTAATTATTTCTGGGATCTCTTAAGAAAATTATTTATGAATATCAAAATAAAAGAATTCTTCCAGTAACTTAAAAATAATACTTTGGGTTCCTCAGAAAGGGTAAAATTACTGGTGATTTTTTTTAAGAAATATTTTTGGTTAATTCCAAAAAAAAAGAGCTCTTTACTTATCTGCAGAATATAAATTCTTCTGGGTTCTTAGACCTTTCAAAAAATATTCTTGAGGATCCCAAAGAAAAGAGGATTCTTCCAGTAACTCAAGGAAATTTATTCTGGGATTTTCCAAAAAATATTTATTCGAATCCCAAGAAAGGAGTAACACAAGGAAATATTCTGGGATCTTTTAGGAAATATTTTTGAGGGTCTCAAAGAAAAGAGAGCTCCTCCAGTAACTCAAGGAAATTACTCCTGGATTTTCAGGAAATAAAATTCTTTCTGGGATTTTTCAAGAAATAATTTTTCCTAAACCCAAGAGAAGAGTAATTCAGGGAAATTACTTCTGGACCCTCAGGAAAATTAACCCTTTCTGGAACCTTTCAGTATTTCAATAAAATAACTTCCGACTCCTAAGATAAAAGATCTCTTTCAGGGACTTAGGATCCCAAAAAAGAGAACTCCTCCAGTAACTCAAGGAAATTTATTTTGGCTCCTCAAGAAATGGAATTCTTTCTGGGATTTTTCAAGAGAAAAACTATTCAGGGAAATTACTTGTTTTTTTCTGGGACCTTTTAAGAAATATTTTTTAGGATCCCAAAAAAGAGAGAACTCCTTCAGTAACTCAAGGAAATTGCTACTGGCTCCTGCTACTCTCACAAGAGAAGATAAAACTCCCGTTTAGACTCAGATCAACTGTACTTCCAAAAAGTCGATATACCTTGAGACACATGGTCACTTTGCTTTAGAGTAACCAAAGAAATAAAGAAAAGAAAGAAAAAGGAGAGAGAAAAAAAACAAGAAGAATACACATAAATAAATTATAAAATCAACACAGGCAAGTCGGTTCGGTTTGGTCTACCCCAAAATGAGAACCAAATTTCTTGTTTTTGCTTTTTTCGGGCAACAAAGCAACAAAGGAATAAAAACATCTGTCGCTGCTACCCAAAAGAAACACATTTCCAAAACAAAAAAAAAAAAATGAATTATAAGAAATCTGCAATCTTCTTACTCAAGTGGAAGCCAGATCAGTCTTTTTTTTTAAGGGCAAAAAAAATAAGAAAAAAAAAAATGCCTAAACGAGGGTAAAAATTTTATTGGCGCGTGCAACACGCGTGACCAGAAAGGGGATTTCTTTTTTTCCATTATTTTTTTCAAGGGTTAAGAAAAAAAAAAAAGATGTTGCACCTGCTCAGGGCAAACACAAGGGAAGAGCGAGCGAGTGAGACAAAAAATATGACGAACCCAAAAATGGATAATGACTTGCCCTGCCTCTCTCTCTCTCACTCCGTCTGATTATGAGATCAAGATAAGCCTTGAGATTGCCGAACAGATGCGTTTTTCAAAAAAAGAAGAAGACGAAGAAGGGAAGGTCCAAAGAGGTTGCCACTGTTGCCACTTAAGAGGTGTGTCCGCCCCTTCCCTTCCTTTCAACATTTTCCATTAATCAACTTGTTGCTTTGACAAAAAAAAAAATAAATAAAATAATACTAATATTTTTATGTCTGATCTGACATGAATATGATAACCCCTGAACCCTCTCACCGAAGCGACGGGGTGCTCATTTTTCAAAAAAATAAAAAATTCAATTTGACAAATTTTTATGGCAGAGCTCAATCAAATTATGAAATTGGAAGTTGCCCTGGGTCCCAGCAAGATGCTGGTGCTCTTTTCATAGAGGGAAAAAATATAAAAACAATTTTTATGACTTCCAAAAAATCAGGTCGAAAGATATCCAAGTTGACACCTTTCAATTTTCCTCAAATAAAAAAGAGAAAAAAAAAACAATTCATAATTCCATAAAATTAGATTATATATATTTTTTTTTTTGTAGACCCTAATTAACTCATTTGAGATATTTATTTTCAGTTTGTTTCAAAGATCAAAAACTATTTTGTGGCCTCAGCCAATTAGGCCTGGAATGCGGAAAATCACAAAATGTGCTAAAGACCACATAAATTATAAAAGGAAAAAAACAAATATAGTTCCATATATTTTTAGTATTTCCTACAGATTTCGACTTAAATATATTTTAGTCTACGAGAACTCATTTTGAGGGCAATTTTGAATGATTGGTTTTCCCCGAAATAACCCTGAGTATGAAGAGAATCCAAGAAATCTTATAAGGAGATGGGTTCATTGGGTTAAAGCCTAGAATATATTGAGAGAGTTGGAACCTAGAGAATCTCTTGAAAAGCTGGAAACATCAAATAGTTCCAGTAGATAATCCTATGACTTATTTGAAGACATGGAAGTATTATGTAGTCTAGAGAATCTCTTGAAAAGCTGGAAACATCAAGGACTGATTGAGAAAGGTGGAAGCTTCTAATCATCTTAGGACTGATTAGAAACTATATAACCATTTTGGAACTCAGGGAATAATTTGTAGACCTAGAAACATCAAGGACTAATTTGAGGTGGCAGAACCTTCTAATAATCTCAGGACTGATTAGAAACTATATAACCATTTTGTAACCCAGGGAATTATTTGTAGAAGAGGAACCTTGTAATTAACCTAGAACTCATTTGAAGAGTTAAAACCTTTTAATAATCTTGAGAAACATTTACAGAACTGGAACCACCTAATAAGCCTCAGAATTCCTAAAACAAAAACAATCCTAGGAATGATTTGGAGGTTTCGAAGCATAAAGTAAACTCGGAACCTACTGATAATCCTGAGAAACATTTATAGAGCTGGAACCACCAAATAAACCTCAGAATTCTTAGAGGAAAACCAATCCAATCATTCAAAGCATAAAGTAATCTTTGGACTTATTTAAAGATTTGAAACCTTTTGATAATCTTGAGAAACATTTAAAGAACTGAGCATTTGGAAACCAGATGAAACCATCAAATAATCCTTGGAGGTCTCGAACCATTAAGTAATACTAAGAATCGTATGGAGAGCTTTTTAGAGCTGTGAATCAAACCGGTCAAGCTGGAACCTTGAAAAAACCCTGAGATTTATTTAAAAAGCTTGAGCCATCAAATAATCTTTGGAAGTATTTAGAGGTCTCGAACCATTAAGTAATACTAAAAATCGTAGAGAGCTTGAGTTATTAGCTGAAACCTTGCAAAAACCCCTGAGATTTAGCAGTCTTGAATAATCCTAAGCTTTTTTAGACCCATCAAGAATATCTCCAAGACACCCCAAAAATACTTTTTGCTGAAAATTTTTATAACCCAAAAATTGTTTTAAAATTTTTTTGCTACTTTTCTGCTCCGATCAAGTTTTTGATCTTATCAAGACTGTACTGTACTTTTTAGCAGCTCAAAGAATCTGTCAACTAATTTGTTTTTATTTCTTTTTGATATCGCTAAATATCTACATTGATTTCTTCTTCTTCTTCTTTTTGTTGATGATATTTTTTTTTTATGCAGATTTATCACACATGTGCTAAGTTGTTGAAAATTTATTATGGCAATTTCACAGGCCTGAAACTTAATTAGCAACAACAACAACAATAACAAGAAGAAGAAGAAATTAATGGCGAGAAAAAAATTATTTCATTTCAAATTCAAAGTGTGTGCAAAAGAGACAGAGAGAGGGGGAAAGAGTCCGGGTTACAAGTGTGACAATTTTAAGATTTGCAAATCATTTGACAGCTTTGAGCAGGAAATGCTTTGCCAATGAATAAAATAAACAAGCAAGCAAAAAGATAAATAAAAAAAAAAACGGTAAGAAAAACAAAATCAAGTGTTTGATGTCAAAGAGATAAGCAATAAAAAAATAAAGTCAGACAAAAAAAAAAAAAAGAAAAAGAAGAAGAAAAAAAGTTGAGCCAAAAAAAAAGGCGAGTTCAATGCGCTCAGAAAATTAAAAAAAAAACAAAGAAATAAATAAATCATTTCAAGTGGAAGCGAATGAGAGAGCAAAAATGGCAAGCACAAAAGAGAGTAAATGCGTGCATATGTGTGCGAGTGTGTGTGTGAGTGAGTAAGTGTGTGCCTAGCAAAATGCAATAATCTATTAGCAAAAAATTGGGTCACACTGCACGCCCACTTGGCAACAAACCAACGAGACCGAAAAAGAAAAAAAATAAAAGAGAAAAAAATAAATTTAAAAAAAGGAAAAAATAAATTAAAAAAAAGAAAAAAAATAAATAAAAGCAAAACAAATCAAAAAAAAAAAACTAAACGAATCGACCCCAAAGACCAGACAATCCCGACCACAAAGAGAAGGGCAAAAAAAAAAAAAAATTACAACAACAACAACAAAAGCCTCATGTGTGTTTAAATATAATTTACAAATTGTAACAAAACGCCCACAGTGCAACAACAACAACGACAACGACAACAAATGCAGGAAAGAAGTAAAGGAAAAAGACAGAAAAAAAAAATAAATGATGAAGTCGGCAAACCGCAACATAAAAATAAAAAAAAAGAAAAAGAAGAATTGCGCTAATTTTGAAATCAACCGAAAAAAGGGAAGAGGAAGAACTGAGCAAACGAAAAAGTCGAAGCCAACGAAGAAGAAGAAGAATTTTATATTCCACTGCCGCCTTCAAATTTTTGTTTTCTTTTTTTGCTGCGTTCTAATAAAATTACAATAACAACAAAAACCACAATAAGAAGCAACGAAATAGAGGAAAAGCCAAGTTGAGGGTGCCAGGGGAAATGTGGCTGACTGAATGAAATATTTCGATAGACAAGACAGATAACTAAATTGACAAATGGTGGAGAGTAATCATATATGTGGGGGGAGGAGGGGGGTCACAAAAGGTCGAGGGAAATACAGAGCGAAAGAAAGAGACAGAGAGAGAGAGAGAGAGAGAGAGAGAGAGAGTGAAGCAAGAAGGCAAGTACAAAATTTTTGAAATGAATATAAAAACGACAAGAAAATTTCCAAAGGTCTTGCCTTGGTATGCGTGTGTAAGTGCGTGTGTGTGTGTGTGTAAATTTTGTTCCCCATTTTAGTTCCTAAACGGAAACAGGCGATAATAAAATATTTACAACAACAACGAAAGCATGACAAAAAAAAATTTAAATGAACAACGCTGCTCACCATATTGCATATGCATATATGTGTGTGTGCGTGTATGTGTATGTGTGTGCGTGTGTGATGTAAAAGGAAGAAGAAGAAAACATTGAAGTTGCCCATTGCCGCAGCTCACGAAGCTTACACCAAAAATGGCGCGCACTGTTGAAAAAAAAAAAAAAAACAAGAAGAAGTAAAATGACACAAAAAAAAAAAAAAAATCACGTTCCGTTTGTCTGCTGGCAGCGGCAAAAGTCGTGTCGGCGGGGCTGACGACTTGTCTCTTGTCACAAGCACCAAAGCGTGTAATAAGAATCATAAAAAGTAAAGCACTAAAATTCTCTATAAACGGCACTCAGTGCGTATGTATGCGTGTCCATGTGTGTGTGTGTAGTCAAAGTAAAGTGAACAGCACAAAGTGCGTTTGAAGCCGCAGCTCCCCACATGAAGAGACAGCAAAAGGCTCTGCCGCTGCCGCTGCCTCTGGAAGCTGTGGGGCAGTTCATATGTGTGTCTGTGTGTGTGTAAATGTACAGTTGTTTTTGTTATATTTGCAGGCAAAATCTACTCTGGTGTATGCTCAAATGAGCGATTTACTTTGATGCAAGCCTCCAATAAAAAGGGGAATGGCCCACAGTGGGGCAAAGTTCATTTGCTTTTTTTTTTTTTGTTTTTTTGCAAGGATATGAAGAAAATTGATTTTAAATATTTTATGAAATTTGGAAACAGTGGTACCAGACTTGATTAAAAAAAATAATTTTAAATTTCGAAGTTTAAATTGAATTTGATTTAGCTAAATAAATATATAAATCATATTTAATATATTTCAACAAACTATCTAATTTTTCTCATTCCAAAGAATTTGATTAAGCTAAATATATATAAAAATCATATATAATATATTTGAATAAACTATAAAATTTTTCTTATTTCCAAAAATTTAGTTTTGATAAATGAAAATATTATTTAGAATACAATTTATTCGTTAAACAGAAAATAATATTTGTTTTCTCAATAGAATCTTGAGAAAATAAAAGAAAATTCTTAAACAAATTTTTCCTGGAAAAACCAAATCTATTTTGAAAATAATTTATATGCGTAGAGCAAAAACTAATTGATATTATTTTGAGCCAAAAATAGATTTTTACAGAATTTTGCAGTGATTCATAAGTTTTTCTACTTTCAAAGATTTGGAAATTTTATATCTTTATGAATACTTTTTGGACTATATGAATCAGGGATTTTAAATAGAAAACTATATGGTAAATGATTTCTTACAGATTTATTCAATATATTTTTTTATTTTTTTTTTTTTTATCAACATCACGTCGCTAGCCTATTCATGTCTCTGTGTGTGTGTGTAGGCATGTTTAGTGAGATAGGCCATTTTTAAAGTAAAAACAATCAGCTGTACAGATAAATCACGTTTCTTTCAAGAAAATGAGCAGAACAAAACATAAAGAAATGTAAAAATTACTACACATGTTCAACACGTGGGTGACACTGTGCTTTGTTCCTTTGCTTCTCTGCTTAGCTTGCAATTTAGAGTTACATGTGCTCTCTCTCTCTCTTTCGAAGAGAATGCGTGTCTATGTGTTTGTGTGTGTTGTTTTGTATGAACCAAAGGGTAGATTGAAAGAGATGGTGACAAAGAGTAACTGCGTGTTTGTTTGTGGTGGCAATGCAATTAAAAAGAGTTGAGCAAATATTTGACGAACGTGCAGAAGCAATTAAATGGGCAGAGGAGACAACTCAACAGAGCGCATCTCTACTAAAGGAGTCGAACACACACACACACACAAACACAAATACAAATAAGCAAAAATTCATGCGGGTGAGTTTTATCTCTTCTAAGTAATTTTTTTTGCTGATGCGGGTGGCCGGCAAAATCAAAAAAAAAAAAAATTTTGGCGTTGCCATATTTGAAATTATTTTGGTTATTCGTTGAGTCAATGAATTTTAGCACTCAATAAAAGGAGATGAAAGTGTAGATAAAAAAGTCCAACATAAATAAACTTGCAGCGCACACAAACAACAATAAAAACAAAACAAGCATTTTTATCAACCCTCCAAAAAGAAGAAGCCAGCCAGCCAACCCCACCGAATCGAATCAAATTTAGTTCATTTACGCCGCCGATTGAAATCGAAATGAAACATAAAAAGTAAATAAACTTTAACCAGAGCTGATTCTGCGGATGCTGATGATGCTGAAGAAGTAGCCGAGGGTTAAGACAAAAGACGAAAGCCAAAACGCATTAACAATAAACGGTCAGGAGGAGAAATAATAAAAACGAATAAAACAAAAACAAACACACGCTCCACTGGCAACTCCGACAACGCCAACGCCAATGCCAGGCCAGCCTGTTGGTTGTGTCTCTGTCTCTCTCTGTGTGTGTGTGTTTGTGTGTGCATCTGTTTTGTCTGTTAAAACTGTGCTTTTTTTTGTGGGTGTTGATTTTTTTTTCTTCTTTTAGTGTGTTCTTACCGCTTTAAACTTCCACGTCAATTTTATTTCGATTACTCCCCGGTCTCACTCTTCTTTCACTCTTCAATTAAGACCAACAACAACAATAACAACAAAAAAAAAAGGCACTTTTAATTATTGCTTCATATGTTATGGGCCGCTGCCAACGTCGACGCCGGCGTAGATCAGAATAATAAACAACGGTACTTGTACAGAAAAATAATAAAAAAAAAAAAACAATCACCAGCAAAGATTTTTCGGTTTCTTCTTTTAGGAAACTTTTGTAATTGTCACAGGAACTTTTTAGCAAAAAAAATAAACAAAATGTGCAAAATAAACAAACAAAACAAATTGAGGCTTTTATTTCATATGTTTTATTTTCTTTGTTACGTTTTTTTTTTTTATTCTTATTTTTACGTTTTTATTTGTTTTCGATTTGCCTTCTACTTTTCGCGTCGCGCTTGGTATGCGTCTGCAGCGCGTCACTGTCGCAAAGTAAATGCGAAGACATCGATGTCAAAATCGATTGCATAGATTTTTGTTCGATAACAAAAAAAATCGATTCCGATGAATCGACAAAAAATTATGTGTGCTCTGAGAGCAGTACAAATTTAAAGAGTTTTAGCTTATTTTTTATTTAATTTTTTTTTTTTTTGTTTCGCCTAAGAGTACACTCCTTTCGCTTCCTTCCGGGTCTAACCAACTCAAGCAGCTGAATGCGGTTCGCTTATAGTTCAAAAGAGCGAAAACGATAGCAAACGCGCGCTCTTAGTCTGCCAGTGCTGCCCATAAAAATGACAATTGAAACTAGTCAGCTGTGTGGCAGCACTTTTATTACTGTTTTGAACCGACCCGCTTGAGACTTGTTTAGCTGCGTGGGCGTATGTGTGTGCGTGAGTTCTGTTTTTTTCTTTTTTGTGTGTGTTTTTGCAAAATGAAGAAATATTTTGAATTTTTAGGACAATTAGCAATTAAGCAAATTAGACACGCCAAACAGAACACGCAGTTTTCAAATGTTGTCAGCCTGTTAATTTGAAACTACCGCTATGCGGTGAGTTAGCCGAGAATTTTTTTTTTGCCTGCTGATAGGCTGCCTGCTGGGCCTCTGCTGGCAATTGTACCCCCCACCTACCCCCTACCGTTGTGTTTTGAAAAATCCTTGGCCAACATCTTTTGCCATTTTCGGTCAAGAAAAGAAAAATATAATAAATATGCAGCACGTAATTGCAGTTAAATTTTATTGCAGTCACGTACCAAAAGAAGAAGACGAAGAAGACGAAGAAAAAGATACCATCAAAAATACGTAGGAGTAGAAAAAGGAAGGCACAAAAACACACATACGCATATACCGAAAAGTGGTTATTGTTGTTGTTGTTGTGAGCCGATCGGCACGGCATAAACAAAAGAAGTGTGATAAAAAACAAAAAGCGCAACAAGAGACAAAACAAAAGCAACAACAACAACATCGGCGAAGTTCCTTTGTCAATTCTGTTTAACGGTTTATTTATTTATTTTTTCTTCTTGTTCTTCCTTTATTTATTCGAGTGAAAGTCAACTTGAAAAAAAATACTCTCCGACTAATTAGAAAATGTAATTTTTTTTTTTAATAACTTTTCCACAGCTTGAAAGAAAAATGCAAAAAAAAAAAAACACCCTATTCACTCATTCATAAAATATGCAAAATAAAACCAAACTAGTATTTGCTATCTCGCTCCCACACACCTGGTGAGTCTTTTGCAAGCCATCTAACATTTTTTTTTCTATTGCATTTTTCAAGTGATTCCTTAAAGGGGAAAATGAAAAACAAACACGCAGCTTACACACATGTGATGCCTTCAAAATTAAAGGCTTCGGTTTGGTTTGCGGAAAGGGGGGTGGTGGTGGGGGCGATAACTGCTGCTTCCGATGCCACACGTTCCTGGCTGGAATTGTCGGTGGCTTTTGCCACATCAAAGTTACTCATAATACACACACACACACAGACACATGCACACTTTTACGAAAAAAAAAATATATAGAATTAAATCGAGGAAAAAGGATAGAAAAATCTATAACTTGTGACTTGACTAGCTGATACTCTTTTTGATTTGTATGAAAAAAAAAATTAATTTAGTCAATATAAATTTTATGATACCGTTAAATGTGCCTGCTACTGTGCCTATGCATGTGTGTGTGTGTGGGTAATAAAAGTAGCTGTTTTGCTGTCGACGTCGCAGCCTCAACGTCTGAGTTAACGGTGTGAAAGCAAAATGCATTTGTGTGTATGTGTGTGTGTGTGTAGGTGGAGTTGCCTTTCAGTTGGCGGGGGCGTTTTAATGTTTCTTTTTTTTTGCCATAAATGAACACACACACGCACACAAATTTTAAATATGGAAATGAAATTAATAGAAAAATAAATAAAAAAAAGAATTATTGTTTTTATTTTTTTCTTACATTTGTTGTTGCTGTGGCCACTTCCTCAAGGCAATTGTATGGGTTTTGTAGTTGTGGCTGCTGCTGCTGCTGCTGATGGAGTTGCTGTTGTTGTAGTAATAGTAAACGCTGTTGTTGTTGTTGTTGTTGTAGCAGACCACCACAATCCATATTATGAGAAGTCAAGGAAGGAGCGAGCGGGCGTCCAAATCAACAAACAGCAACACGTCAAAGGGGGGAGGAAAGACACCACACACTCACTCACACATACACACACACACGCGAGCGTTTGGACTAAACGTATCCAAAACTGCCTGGGATATTAATTCCCCTCAGCCAGAGTGTGTGTGTGTGTCTATCTCCTTCTCGTTCTCGCTCTATCTCTCTCTTTCGAAGGCGCACTGCTACGATCTCGGTCCGCAAGGGGACGACGCTATGCAGGCGGGGCGCTTGGAGTTGGAGTTTGTGTGTAGGAGGCGGCACACACACACGCACACACACATACAAACTCGCTCTTACTCACTAGCACAAATCACAACAACAACAAGAAAAAAGTCTGTTGAAAGACAGAAAGAGAAATGTTTGATTTAAAAAAAATATAAAGGACATTCAAAAATTCTTATTCAATTTGGAAAAAGTATTAATTTTTTGTGTTTTAAAAAATTGAGCATAAGCAGTAACTTAAATAAACCAGTTAAAAATCAACAGCTGTTTTAAATGGGCATAATTACATGAAAAATGCACTTACTCTCCAAAGGGGGCAGTGGGAGTGGCAACTGAAGATGGTAGACTTGTGTGCAGAGACGTCGAAACGGGCAACGACGACACACAAAACGAAATAATATTAATTATTATAACTGCACTTCGGCCATCTTTATTTGCCTGCAAGGCACGCACGCACACACAAAAATTTTTTTTCGTTTTTCTTTTTTTTTTTTTTTTACAATGCGACCGACCGTACCGATTTTAATCAATTTGGTTTGCGAATATAATGGCCATAGAGGTTTATGCACTTAAAACACTAAAAATACTTGTACATTTCATTTATGTTAAACCGAAAAAAAAATAAACAAATAATGCTAATTTAAACTACATAAAAAACCGTGCACAAGAAAACGCCCCCACAACTAGAGTTGGGTGGTTCCGGAGCGAATCAAAGTACCACCCAGCAGAGACCAATAAGCCGAATAAGAGAACTGAATTGGTTCATTTGGGGTGTTCCTTTCGAATCGAGCGATGGTACATAATTGAACAGCAAATATTTTTAAATGTTTCTCAAAACAAAGATAGCTATTTTGAATTATTTGTTTCATTTTTCTTATTTTAAAAGGTGCTTTGAAAAGATTCTTTTGAGGAGTTGAATGAGCTAAACGAATTGTGTGGCAGCGCTGTTTGTGATCAGAGCTGTCGCCTTTTTTATTAAGAATACTCTTAATATAATTTATTTTGAATTTTCTTGAATTATAGAAAATTTATTTAAAGAATTTCGCCTATGTATTAAAAATAATCAAGACTAGTTCAAATAATTTATTTATAAAGGAGTAAGCCACTTGCCTTGACTTGCGCAATTCGTGTTGGCAACCCTTGAGTCAGATATTGTTTTTTTTTCTTCAATAGTTTCATTCATTCGCTCGTTTGTAGTTGTGCTTGTGCGTAAACAACTTGAACAATTTAGTTAAATTTTAACAACGCACTTAAACGCACTTGCACAACAAAAACAACAACAACAACGAGAACATTCTCTAACAACGACAAAGTTAATCGGGCAATTTAGTTTGTTTTGTGTCTATATTTGTTTCATGTACATGTGTGTGCGCGCCCCTCCAACGACTTTGGCAGCAAAAAAGTTTTACAGTATCAGTGTGCGGATTTTGGAAGGAGCTGGTGTGTGGTTGCAGCTGCACCAAAAATTAGCCTAAGTCCACTTGTGAACTGCGATTAGTCATCAAACTCTTCAAGCCTAGCAACAGAAGAGAATTAAACACACAAAAACAATAAAAAAAAGCTATGATCAAAATAAATAAAAATCAATCGTCCATTATGCAGCCACTAAATTATTTTCAGGTAAGCAAATTCACAATAATTTTTTGCAAAAAAATATAAAAAAAAAACAAAGAATAAATCGTGATAAAGCTTATCAATAGAGTGAACAATAAATAAGAAAATAACAACCTTCATTTTTTTGCGCCGGAAAAGTGGCTTCAGTTTGCAATTGTTGTCATTGAAAAAGGGGCACGGCAAATATATTTTTTTACATCGATGCTGATAAGACGCAGCAAGACAAAAACAAGAAGAAGAAGCAAAATAAATCTCAAGTTTCTCAAATCAAAAATTTCCAACAAGCAAAACTATTGCTATCTCTTTCCACTCCAGTCAAGAAAAAAAATAAAAATTGTGAAATTGTCAAAATACGCCAAGTCCATGTGCGTGTGTGTGTGTGTGTGTGTGAATGAGAAGGAGAAAAACCAAAACATAACTAAGCTAGAACAAAATAAATAAAAATAATTGGCAACTCTATGCCGAGCAGCTGCAAAATGCAAAAGTCAATCAACTTTTCTGCTTAAGTTTGAGTGAGCGAGTGGTAATTTGTTTGATTTTTTTTTTTTTTTCTACAAAAAATATTCTCTCTTTATTATTGTAATATTTCTCCATGCACTCAACACACACACACACACTCGCACATGCATTTGCAGTCGCACAACAAAAGAACTGTTTTTGTTTTTGTGGGCAAATTGCGCCGTCACTTTTTATTGACTGAGTCAGCTGTGCGGCAGCGTCGGCGGCGGTGGGCTAACGGCACCTGCAGCGTTACATTTGAGCGGCGATTTGGTTTTTGTTTTAATTTTTTCCTCAAATTTCACAAAAAAAAAACTCGAAATTTCTTTGACATTTTGATTATGGCGTTCTTAGTCTCCATAACCGAGGTGGGTGAAATAAAAACAGCTAAGCGGATAAGCAATTCAAATACGTCTTATCAGTGCGCAATTATTAAAAAAAAATAAACAAAGGAAAAAAAATAAATAAAAATATTTTTTTTTTTGATTTTTTCAATAATTTCTAATTTCGAATTATTCGTTATAGGATGAGGCCCTCAAACCGGATGTGGTTAGTGATTCGGATTTCAAATCGATACCATTTATAAGCACCAACGAAACGGATTATTTGGATAGTGTTAATAATGCCATAAATCGTGGATTTCTATTTATCGATGCCGATGAGAATTTACAAATAGCCACACCGGAATTGTTTTGTAAAAAATTAAAATGCACTGGCGATGAAAAAATCAAAGTGATCTCAATATTTGGCAATACCGGCGATGGTAAATCGCATACAATGAATCAAGTATTTTTCGATGGTGAGCCAGTTTTTCGCACCTCAACTGATCAAAGCTCTTGCACTTTGGGCGTTTATGCGGCCATGCAACATGAGCACGGTGTACTCTGCCTGGATACCGAGGGTCTACTCGGCACCACTGCCAAAAGTAATAAACGTATGCGTATGCTTTTAAAGGTAAAAAAAAAATTGGAAAATTTTTTTTGAAAAATTTTTGAAATTTTTGAAAAAAATTTTTTTTTGCAGATTTTGGCCATTTCGGATATTGTGATTTATCGTACACGTTCGGAACGTTTGCATAGCGATATGTATGAGTTTTTGGGTACCGCCTCGAAGGCTTTTTGCTTGCATTTCACTGAGGCCCTCAAGGCCCTAGGCAATGGCAGCACCCTCGGACCAGCTGTGATCATTTTCCATGAGACCCAACATACCAAACCCCTTGAAAGCTGTAAGTCTTACCAAATTATCCTATAACCAAATAAATTACTAAAGTCTTTTTTCAAATTTCTCATAGCCGTCGAGGAGAGTGCCGAGGATAAATTGCGCAAAAGTTTTGCTCAATTAAATTTGGAGACAAATGCATATAGCTCCCTACGCTATGTGGGCATACAAACCGAAAAGGATCGACCAACGAATTTCAAGAAAATCATCGATGCCTTGCGACTGGAAATTGAGAATACAGCTGTGCGTTCGCCACGTCAACCGGCTGTGGTCTTTCGGGCAATGAAATTATTAAATCAAAAATTCGCCGGCGAGATTATCGAAGAGGCCATCAATCCGTTTCCCGAACAATATTTCACCTGTCCCGAGCACTGCGAGAGCTGTAGTCGTCGCTGTCAACTCTCCATGGGTCATACCAGCGAGGGCAAGCCCCATTTCAATAAGCATCCCTGCAATTATCAGCATCAATATGAGAACAAGGAGTACCTGTGCAAGGCCTGCTATAACAATGGCAATATCATAGTGGTCAGTGTAAAGAGCCAGAGTCAGACAGACAGTGCCTGGTCGGGTCTGGCCAAATATGTGTGGAAGGGCGATGTGATCGAGTGCACCTATTGTGGCGAAATCTATCGGGCACGCCAATATTGGTATGGCAATAAATCTCCAGAGGCCACTGTGGTCAGGTGAGTTCAAAGAAAATGAAACTCTCTCATCTTTCCAATTGGAATTTAAATTGAATTTAATTTTTAATAGAGTCCAAGTGGTGCATGTTTGGAAGGGTGGGAATCTGGTGGCTCGTGGCAATACCCATTCGGCCCAAATGATGCTGGACGGTGTTAGCTATTTGAGTGAGGCAATTACAAATATTTCAGCACCCTCGGCCAAGGCTTTGAGTGGCTGGCTGGCGGATAAAGTGGCTCCCAGCTATTGGCGACCCAATCCAGAGATTATAGTAAGTTTCATTTAACTTTTGTTTTACTCTTTTTATTATAATTTTTGGCTCTCTTCTTTCACGTAGCTGTGTCATGCCTGCAAGAGGAATTTCGAGACAAGTGGCTTGCCCAAGCATCATTGTCGTGGCTGTGGCGAAGGCTTCTGTCACACCTGCAGTCAGCACAAGGCTCCAGTGCCAGGACGTGGCTGGCTCCAGCCAGTTCGTGTCTGTAATGATTGCTATCAGCAATTGCAAAGGAAATCCGATGCCACACCAGGCAAGTCTATTTAAAATTTTGTCATTCTAAGAAAAACAAAAAGAAGAAGAAGAAGAAGGTTCGCCCTGTCTCTGTCTATTTGATGAGTCTTTCCTTGTTATTGTTTTTCATTTACTTTATTTTTTTTTTTATTATTTATTTATATAAATTAATGAATTAATTTAATACAGCTGCTGAATTAACTCATTGCAATTCAAATCTGACAGGCAATAGGCCCACCAACGATGAGGGTGATATTTTGGTACGAAAATATGGTGAAACCATTTACAATACAATCAAAAGTGTTGGCTCTGTGGCCATCGAATATCCCAAGGGTAAATTTTCTAAAATTAATTAAAAGAAGTAGAAATTTGTTTATCATAAATTTTATTTTTATTTTAGAAATCATCAAAGATAGTGCCAGACCCTCGTATTGGGTGCCGGATGCCGAGTCGCCGAATTGTTTTATCTGCAAGGCTGTGTTTGGCCGGGCCGAGGAGCTGGCCCTGGCCCAGCATGTGGGTCGTCTGAATATCCAAGGTGCCAGCAAGTCCAATCGAACTGCTGGCCAACAGAATTCCAGCAGCAGTGGCAGCAGTACGAAGAACTCAGTTGGTGGACCTGGAGACTGTAGGCGTCATCATTGCCGTCGTTGTGGCCAGGCAATCTGTGGTAATTGCAGCAAGACGCGTATGCCTGTGCTCGAACGGGGCTGGCAGACGGATGTGCGTGTGTGTGACTCGTGTGCCTGTGTGCCCCAGGTGGGCGGGGGCGCAGCTGATGGCAGTGGCGGAGCAACGGCCAAGTCCATACAGACAGCTTTGTCCGAGGCCATCAATGGCGAGAGTGCGACTGACAGTGAGATTGGCAGTTCGGTTACCTCCACGGAGACACCCCAGCTCAATGGCATAGGCGGGGGGGAGAGTCGTCGCAGCAGTTCTGGGGATTATCGCAATGGCAATTGCAATGCCAGTGATGATGCCAAGGCCAAGACCGAATGAGACGCGGCAATTCTAAATCGGTCGAATCCTTCTTTGAATGTCACAATCTGGGCCAAATGCCAGGGCTGGCGCAGTGGCACTCTGGGCGGCTAAATGGAGTGGATCTGCTTCAAATTTGTTAAATCAAAAAAAATATATATATGCATATAGAAATAACTGTTCCAACTCCACCGCCCTCTGGCCCTCCCCCTCTGAACTGTTTGTAATTTTTTTTTTTTTAATTTGTTTTATGTCGGTTAATTTTTTTATTATTACAAAAAAGAAAAAAATGGAAAAATGAAAAAAAAAACAAATCATACAAATTGTGATACTATTTAAATATCTGTATAAACTATAAACACACACTTTAGACTCATACAAATAAAACAATTACTTAAAATAATAAAAACAAAAAAAAATAAATATTTAAAAAATGTTACAAAAAAAAAACTATATTTTTTTTTCTTTCTTTTGAATCCCAAAAAAAAAAGAGAACACAAAAAAGTTTTTAGTGAAATTGTAAAAAATATTTAAAATTCGAATAAAAAAAAAAGCATTTGAAATTAAAAATCTGAAAAATTTTGTATTCCTGGGAAATCCAGAAATTCTTGGAATTTTCGAGGCCAGTGGGAATCAGCTTTATTGAAGCTGGAAAAAATCCCCAGAAATACTCGGAAAAAAAGGAATGAATTAAAGCTTGAGAAACCTCAAAAATAAAGAGCAGATCGAAGATCCCTAGACATATATATATATAGCCCGGAGAGATAGAGATGCCTATAAAGCCCGGAGAAAACGAGATCGCTAGACTTATATATATATAACCCGGAGAGAAAGAGCTCCCTAGACATTTGTATATATATATATATATATAGAGCTCTGATAGATAGAGATCCCTATATAGATCCATATAAATATATATAGCTCTGATAGATAGAGATCCCTAGACATATATATATATATATATATATAGCCCCGCATATCTTATCTGTTTGCTGGAACTTTCTAGAATTATAGATAGGGCCATGTCTATCTCTTTGTTGGAGACCCTTAGACCCATATAGATATAGCCCTGTCTGCTTGTCGGCGATCCATAGACATAAAGGTATAGACCTATTTCCTGGTTTGCTAGAGACCTCTAGACATATAAATATGGTCATGGCTGTCTCTTTCTACTACCTCAGTTCTATGCCCTTTTTTCCCATAAAAAATTTGTCGAATCCGACTGGATCTATATGACCATATCACTTGTCATATAAGTCGAAGTGGAAATAAATTTATCAGACAATGTTTGACTTATCCCTATAGAATTCAGGATTTGAAAGAGTGATAGTCCAACTTATTTGCATACGTAGTTTCACTTGGATCCAGCTACTATATCATTTAACTGTTAATCAGATCCAAATGGATTTTAGAGTGAAATGAAATAAATTGGGTTATTTAAGGAGGCAAATAATCACCGGGTTTCTTACAGAGACACAAAGTCTGTCAAGCAGCTGGCAAATGAACCCTAAAGAGTCTTACGGATATCTCTAATAATTCTTCAACAATTTTGAACAAATTTGATATTTTATTTGACATATTTACCACTACATCATACGTCTATCACATAAGCCTAAATTGAGTCTTAGGAATATCTCAGACTTTCACCAATCTATCTCCATATAAGATATGCTGTAGGGTTATCAAAATACTCAGAGGAGTGTCTAGTTCCAACCAAATCGAATCATATTATCATACAGATCGGAATATGTCGATTACATAGGACAAATGGGTTTATCCGAGAGATTGACAAATGTGTCTAGTTTTATATCGGAGAAATGGGTTCATCGGCATCTCTGCCATTAGTTTGAGGAGCCTAAGGGTCTCTTTTTCATACAGATCAAAGTCGAATATCGAGTAACTCGTGAAAGTGGTGTCATCTGGCTGGTATAACGGTATCAGAGGAACCTAAAAAAAGAGCAAGAAAAATCGGGGTTTCTCTTCTTTTTTTTCTTTGTTTATTTAGTTATTCATATAGTTGTTGTTGTTGTTTTATTTTATTTACTTTTTCGTAGTTTTAATCTTTTTTTAAAATAATTATCATAGTTTTTACCTTGTCATATATATACCATATATATATATATATATATATATATATATATATATATATATATATATATATATATATATATATATATATATACATATATATAGTATATATACAATAATATATTTAAATTATTTCCTTTCATTGGGTAGACTGTTTTTTTTTTTAATTAATTAAAAAATGTTTTAAAGAAGAAAACATTTTTCGTTTTTTTTTTTGTGAAAATTCTAAGAGGAAATATTTGAATTTATTGAGAGTCAGAAAGAGATGGCAATATTTTTTTTTGTGTAATTCGAAAAAAAAAAATTTTGGAAAAATTAAAAATAATTCATTGATTAAATTTGATTTACATCGTATACATTTTTTTTTTTATTATTTTCTTGTTGTGGCTTTTTTTTATATAATAAATTTTATTTTTTTTTTATAATTAATTTTTGTTTTTTAATTATTTATTTTTAATTTTTGCCATAAATATCGTAATAAATGTTCGTTTGTAATACTTTTTGACAGTTGCAATTTTTTTTTTTGATTAAGAAAAAAAGATTTTTTTTTAAGAATTTTTTTTTTTAAGGAAATTTTTTTTTTTAACTCGCAAAAAAGTTTGTCGAGTAAAACGGTATTTTTTACGCTTGAAAAAAAAAAAAAATTAATTTTTTTTCGATTGAAAAATTTTTAGTACGTTTTTTATTTAGATTTTTTTTTTCTGATTTGTATTTTTTTTTTATTTTATTTTTAGTATACATGTATGCGTATATATATGTTGGTTTTTTTTAGGTATACATATGTTTGCTTTTTCAAATTTTTGTTTTTTTTTTTTTTAATTATTTTTAGTATACATGATTTGCCATAATTTTAGTATTTTTTTGTAACTTTTTTTTGTAAATTTAATTTTAGTATACAATTGTTTAGTATTTTTTTTTGTATGGTTGTTTGCTTTTGTTGTTGTTGTTGTTGTTGGGGGAGGCTGCTTAAAAGCTAGGAAAAAAATATATATAACTATATAATCTAATATGCCTAGTAGAAAGTTTTCTTCTTCTTTTCCATTTTATTTTATTTTTTTTTTTGCAAAAATTTGTTTTTGTTTTTTTTTTTTAATTTAAGTAATTTATATATATATAATTTTGTTTTTCTTAAATTGTTGTTTTTAATTTACGTATTTGTGGTTCACAAGTTATTTTAGTTTTTAGCGCAAAAAGAAGCAAAACAAAAACCGAAAAAAAAAATATTTTTTTTTAATTGTGGAAAAAAAAATTTTTATTAAAAAAAAAAATTTAATTGATTTAAAATTAAAATTATTATAATTAAAATATTGCAACGCAAAAAATATTATTTAATTTATTAAAAACAAATAAGTCCTGGGTCCAAAAGGCAAAACGTTAAAAAAAATGTACTCTCTTTTTTTTATTAGTATTTTTTTTTTGTGGCAAATGTTTTTTTTTTTTTAATTCAAATTATTTTTTTATATTTAATCGTATACATTTGATTGTTGTTTTTTTGTTTTCACCAGCGCAGAGAGTTAGTGGAATTTTGGAATATTATTTTTTTTAATTAATTAAAAAAAAAAAAAAAATTGTTTTTTTTTTTCTTTCTTTTTTTTTGCCCAAGCTTATTCATTTTGAAAAAAAAATACATACACACTTAGACTACACAAAAAAAGCGCGCTTAGCAGAATTAAAAAAAATTTTCTTTTTTTTTTTTTTTTAGCTTTGAAAAGTTGCAGAAATGTTTGAGGCTAAATTTTTTTAAAGGTATTTTTTTTTTTAGTATTTTTTTTTTTTTTTTGTAATTTTTTTGTTTGTTTGTTTTAAATTTCTATTGTATTGTTTGTGGCTCCATTTTTTCCGTTTTTTTTTTTTTTGTTGTTTTTATAAATTTTATGCTGCCTATCCTCAAGGACTTAGATCCTGATGCAAATTTGGATCATAGCCGCCCATGCTGTTGTCGTAGGGCTGCTGCTGATCATAGCCACCGGAGCCCATAGGATAGCCCATGGAATCTTGAGGCGGTGCGGGCGACATCATTGGCGTTGTGGTGCCACTGGGCGGACCAGCCATCGAATAGGGCGAGGCACCGGCCGCCTTCTTGGCCGCATACAAATTGGCCTCCTCCTGGGCCTTACCAATATTCTTCTTATACCGAATACGCTTATTACCAAACCAATTCGAAACTTGCGAGACCTTTTGAAATATATATAAAAAAAAAAAAAACAAATTAATTAGAAAGAATTCGAAAGAATTTGAAATTGAACTCACTGTGATGCCGCATTTGCGGGCCAACTCCTCTTTGGCCTCTTCGGATGGATACGGATTACTCAAATGACTATAGAAATACTCGTTGAGTATCTCGGAGGCTTGCTTGCTAAAATTACGACGCTTGCGTCGCGCATCCAAGAAACGTGAACGGAGTATCATCACCGCCTCGCAGGTCGATTGCTTCAATTGCATCTGTATCGAGCTGAATTTCTTATGGATTATCTGTACCATACGTTCGATTTCTTTGGGTGTGATGGGTCTGAAATATCACAAGAAAATCTTTTAATTCAAATTCTTTCATTTGATTTGAATTGGGGGGGGTGGGACTCACCTGGTGCGACTCTGTTCGCGTAGCAGATTCATGACATGAGTGGTGAATTCATTGCACGCCTGTTCATATTTCTCCAGCTCCTGGTGATAGATCTGACGGATTTGGGCCAGCTTGGCACGATAGTCCGAATGCTCGATGGCATTGTCGGCTCCGTCAATCGATAGGGAACCGCCCTGGCTGGCTGCAGCTGCCGAGGCGGCGGCTGCTCCACCGCCGCCCTTCTCTGGTCCGGCCACACCCTCGGCAATCAGCATGTTGTCCAGGCGCATCAGTTGTGGATCTGGTGGCTCTTCCTCTTGGGTATTGCGAATGGAAAGAACTAAACGAAAGTCAAAGAGGACGGGGAAAAGAGTTCATTAAAAATGTTTTACAAATTTTCCAGAGAATATTCAATGAGCCCAAAGAGAAGAAAGGGGATGTCCTTAAGGGGGGCGGGGCAAGGGCCAATTGGGAGAACTTTTTGGAAAATGTGAAATGTGGGAAATTTTTCAATATTTTTTCTTAGTTTTAAAGGGTTTTTTTTTAATTTAAGATTTACTTTTTTTTATTTATTTATTTTTAATCTGAAATATGTTGGAATTTTTTTTTTTTTAAATATATTTTTTCTGTTTTCAGGTCTTTTTTATATTTAAAATTTTTTCTTATATTTTTTTTTTTAATTTCAGACATGTTGGAAATTTTTTAATTTTCTTAGTTTTTAAGGTTTTTTTTTTATTTATTTTTAATCAGAAATATGTTGGAATTTGTTTGAAATATTTTTTTTGTTTTCTCGTTTTTTTTTTAATATTTTTAAATAATTTCATGGACAGCTGAGGCATAAATTGGAAGACACACAAGTCGATACAGTGACAGATTACTGAGACATAGCAGTCTTCTTGCAAGACGTCTTATCCCCGCTCGTCCTCTGAGACGACTTAAACGGCAAGGCTTCGCTTATATTCCTACTTCACTTATTTTGATATAGTGTTTGGTAATTTTTCAGAATATATCTCCACCCTGTGATTTTAATTTACAATATTATGATGTATTGGATTCTTCACTTAATAAAAAAAAATTAAAAAAAAGTTTTCAAGGATTTGTTTTATTATTTTCACGGCTTTTTATATTTAAAATTTTTTCTTATAATTTTTTATTTTATTTTTTTTTTAATTTGGAACATGTTGGAAATTTTAAAATAATTTTTTTTTAATGTTTTTTTACTTGTAATTTAATATATTTTTAATTTCCGTTTTTTATTTTTATTTTTTTTTTTAGTTGATTTGATTTTGATTTTTCTTTTAATTTTTCCCAAATAAATTTTTTTGGTTTGTTAAACTTTCTTTTACGATTTGCGTTTTATTTATTTTTTATTCAATTTTTATTAATTAATTTATTGATTTGTTTTTATTAAATATTTGCATATATCTAAAATTTTTATTATTATTATTATTAATTTTTATTACATATATTTTTATTAATTATTTATTATTATTTTTTTTTTCTATTTATTATTTCAAATTTTTTATCTTAATTATTTTCTTTCAAATTTTTAATATTATTTTTTTTTTAATTTTTTACATTTTGTTTTTTTTATGTTTTTTTTTTTTATTTCTTTTTAAAATTTTCTTATTTTTTTTTCTTTTAATTTCCCCCATTTTCCCTTAAATTTTAAAAGTGTTAATTTTTTTTCTTGAAAATCTAAAATTGTAATTTTCAAATTTTCTTCTTTAAAAATTGTTGGGGGTTTTCTTTCCATTTTTTTGGTTGAAAGTGTTTTTTGCATAAAACATAAACGAGGCTGAAATTTTAATTGACCAAAAGGAGCAAACTCTGCGAAGATGATGAAATTTTCATTTTTTTTCTTTCTTCTTGTTGCTGTTGTTGTTGGCAAAATAATAAAGGAACAGGGAGAGGGGGGGTGGGTTGGATAATGAAATGAGGCAGACTGACTGCCTTCGAGTTTGGCAAAAACTTTTTGGCTAGTTAGTTTTTGTTAGTTTCCTGGCCAAGGCAGAAATAACAAGACCAACCAAAAGAAGAAGAAGAAGAAGAAAAGGAGGAGGTGGAGGAGGAGGAAAAGCAACAACTTTCATTGTCATCACCTAGCCCCACAGCCATCTCCACCGGCGTTGCCGAGGCCAAGGCAGCCACACCCCAAAATGAGAGAATATACAAATATTGCCAAAGGCGACAGCTGGTCTAAATATCCTTGCGAGGTGGCAACAACGATAAGGCCAAAAGGAGTCACTGAGTCAGGGTGAGAGGGAGGGGTCGGAGAAGCAACTCTACGCCAAATGTCTTTGCCTTGGCAAAAAAGAAACAAGGTGAAAAGAAAATGAGCCAAAGCAGACGCTAAGGGTAAAGGGTGGGGGAGGGGGATGGGGGTAAGGGTTGTCCTGGGAGAGAGAGAGAGCTGGCTTGGGCTTTATTTGTTTAAGCAGAAAAAACACACACTTTTTGCTGGATTTCTTGGGGCCGAGTGAGACAGAGAGGGGAGCGGGGGGTAGAGTGCGTGGGAGCTCTCTTTGGGGCTCTGCTAAAAGTGTCATCCTTTTCTGGGGTGTAAGACTCTTTCCCTTCCCCCCAACCACTTCATTTCATATTCTCTTCTTATGAACTCTTTTTTTTTGTTCTTCTTCTTCTTCAAGTCTTGATAAGCTCGGAAGACACTTAAAATGTCTTCAGAACAAACTTACCCATACACACACACACACGCATGATTAGTTTTTGTTGTGGCTTAAGGAAAGTTCTCAATTTCACTCCGAGCAGGGCGGGGGCGGGGGCGGGGACGGGGTGAGGCCTGAGACCAGATACTGCTCAGGTAATTCTGAGTCACATCAAGTGGTTAGTCAGTCTGTTGTTTACTCAATTTAACCTTATCTTTTTTTTCCTTATATGAAAACAAACTAAACCAAAAAAAGAAACCATTAAAATTTCTTTCAACCAAAGGGAAATATTTTTTGAAAATATTGTAAATCAAATTAAAAAAAATAAAATAAAATATTTTGACACTGATTTTCCAAAGATAACTTTGAATTTGGTAACAAACAATTTTTAAGCCTAAACAAAAAATCCCTTAAAAGGAAATTCTGAAATTTCTTGAAGATTTTAGAGAATTTTTTCATGAACTTTTTTTTTCGAGAAAAAATTCCCAGAAATATTCTGACTTTTCCCAATTTCTTTCTTTTATTTATTTAATTTCTTTCGAAGCTGGAAAGTTCTGATAATTTTCCCAGGGCCTTGTCAGATTCCCCGGGTCTAAAGGACTTGAATAGTTCTGATAATTCTTCCAGAGTCCGGTGAAGTCTTGTAAGGTATTCCTCAGGTCTAAAGGACTTTAAAAGTTCTAATCATTTTCCCAGGGCCTTGGCAGGTCTTGTTAGGAGTTTGCCAGGGTCTTGGTAGGTCTTCAAAAGCTCTAATAATTCTCTAGAAACTTGGATACGACTTATAAGAAGTTTTCCAGGACTGAAGGGATCCTAAAGCTCTGATAATTTTCCCAGGCCCCTGAGAGGTCTTATAAGGAGTTCCCCAGGTATAAAGACCTTTAAAAATTCTGACTGGGTTTTAATGGGTCTAATAAGTTGACTAAATTATCTTCCGATTTACCGATTTTTATTTATTTTAAGTTCTGATAACCAGCCCTCGGTTTGATAGGTCTTAGAAGGAATTATCAAGCGCTAAAATTATTTTCCTCCCGGGTTTTTTAATACTCATAAAAATGTTGTCAAATTGAGACCGTTTTTCCCAGGTGTTTTTCAAGTCTTTTAATGATATCAAAATTCTCAAGGAAATCTTAAAAGGTTCTTGAGAATTTTTTACCCCAAAATCTCTTGCAATATTCTCTATAATTTCTTTCCACTTACTAGGATAATTTATTATTTGCAAAATAAACAGGTCTGAAGAGGACTCAAAACAAAAATTTTATGCTTTTCCCGAGAATTTCAGAACTACTCAGAAATAGTTTAAAATAAAAAAAGTTTGGATTATTTTTTGGGTTTCCCATAATTTTCCCAGACTCCCCCAGCACTTTGCTGACCCAAAAAGAGCTCAGACATTTTCCCTGGGCTTAAATGTTTTTGAAAATCTCTGTAAAAAAAAAAGGTGCAACTATTTTTTTCGGGGTTTTGTGAATTTTATGGGGTCAACCTGACTTGAATTTTGGTTGCTCTCATTAAAGCAATTTAATTTTGAATGACTTGTGTCACCTTTCCAAGGGAAAGCCTCAGGTAATCCTCGAGAAAATGGCTCAGCCTTTTTTTCTTTTGAGTGAATTTGGTCTGCCTTTAAATGGGGAGTTGATCTAAAATTTAACTAACCAAAGAGAACTCGTACAATTTAAACAAAGAAGTAGGGGAAGAGAGAGAGAGAGAGAGAGAGGAGAGAGCAAATAGCAATTGGAAAAAATGGTTAACCCTTTTTTGTTGTTGTCGTTGTTGTTGTTGTTTTTGAAAAATATTCAGAATCATTTGCGTATCTAATGAAGCATTTAGAAGCAGAGAAAATGGCACACGCACAGCCCCCATCGAAATGGAAGAGTCTGTTGAAATTCTAGAAGAGCTCGGAATTTTTGTTGGGTTTTTTTTGACGATTCAGTGAGTCTGAGTCTGAGCTGAGCTGAGTAGAGCCGAGTTGGTCTATATTGGGTGAAATGGCATTTCCAGCTCGTAAATTTGAATGGCCAAAATGCCAGGCAAAAAGGCTAAAAAGAAAAAAAAATAAAATAGAAAAGGACTCGAGTGAAAGAAACTGCAAGGAGAGAAGGAAGGAAAGGACTCGAGCTAAATTTCATATTTGCCAAGGCTGAAGGAAAGTTGCTCTCGTCTCTTTTGTTTCTCGTCTCGTATTTATTTTCATATCGCATATTTAGACTAGATTTCATTTCATTTTTTCTTCTTTTTTTTTTTTTTTGCCTCTCCGTTTTCTCTTCTATATCAAAAGATATATTTAATTTATTTTTATAGGCCAGGTCAATTCGAACGACTGTGGGATACTCTTCTTGGGGAAGTTTCTGAAGTTTAAATTACATAAATTCTTGGGGAGTTTTCAGATCTTATTTATGATATTTTTTGGGGACCCTCTGAAAGGTTCTCTAAGATTTCTTTAGTCAAGAGATTTTTGCCTGAAATTTTTATTGGATTTTTTTTATCTTTATTATGATATTTTTTGAGGATCTTCTCGAGGGTTCTTTTAAATTTCTATGCCCAAGTATTTCCCCCCAAATTTTTATTGGATTTTTTTTTTTAATCTTAAATATGATTTTTTTGGCGACCCTCAGAAAGTATTCCCTCAAATTTTTATACCCAAGAATTTATTTTTTAAATTATCAAACTTTTAGGACCCCCGAAAAGGCCTGAGAATTTTTAGATCTTTCATAGGTTCCTTTGAGAATGTATTATATCATTATATATCTATCTATATATCCCCTGAATTGCAGGGTATTTTTAGAGAGTTCTTCGGTCTCACTAGGTATCAACTTGGTCTCTTTGTTACCTTCCTTGCGGTTGTCAGCTGGTTCAGCCTACAGGTCCAAGTTCTTGGAAATAATTTTGCCCCTCCTGAGATTTCTATTTATGACAATTTTAAGTTCTAAAATTTTATATATTTTTCGAGAAGTTTGACTAATTTTTTGGGAGTACCCTGAATACTTGGGACCCTCAAACGAGTTATCCCAAATATGCGAACTTCTCTTAGTTTAAAACAATAAAATTTTGAGATTCTTAGGAGTTCAAAAAATGCCTTTTCTTTTGATCCCCAAGAAAGTCCTTTAATATACATTAGGAACTGAGTATTTGGATTGATTTTGGGGATTTGAAAATGACTAAAAATGACACTCAAGTAAGTCTTTTGTAAAATTTATTATTGAGTATTCCCCGATTCGTATTCTTAAAATGATTTCATATTTTATATATTTTGTGTCCTGATGACTCCTTGAGAAAGTTAAGGAACTTTATTTGACTTAGAATATCCCTGAAAGGATTGTTGATTTCAGATCTGAGATATATTTTTTCAGGGTCCTATTGAGGGAGTTTAGATTTGCCAAGCTGACTGATATATTTTGGTAAATTTCTGAAAGTCTTTAAATGAAATTAATCCCCCGATTTTTAAACCTAACATATTCCCGATCCAATTCTCTCTAGGAATTTTTTTATTCTAAATTTTGATGGAATATTTTTATTAATTTTTTGCAGCCATCGAAAGTGCTTCCCACAGTTTCGAGTCACCCTTTCGGGGGCCCTGAAAAGACAGAGTATGCAAAAAAATAACCAAACAGGTTTGCAAAAAAAAAAAAATAAAACAAAAGGAAATGAGAGAAGAAGAAAAAAAAAAAACTAATATCAAGACGCACGTCGTCGCACGATTGCCGATAAAATGCGATATGTTAATGGAGATTCGTATGCAAAAAAAATATCAAGAAAAGATACAAAAAAAAAAAAAAAAGAAGAAGAAGAAGACAGTAAAAAGATTTCAGCTTAAATCAGCTAAAAAGCAGGAGAATTTTTTTTATTTTATTTTTTTTGGTATGAAAAGAATTCAAGTGGCCGTGGAGTGGATAAAGACGACTTGTTCGATTCGGCAGCGGCGACTCTTCAAGGGTCTTTCGGCTCGAAACTTGGGTCAAGTGTTTTTCTTCTTCTTCGTCTTCTTCTTTGTCTTGTTTTGTGTGAGAGGGGAGGGGGGAATTTATTTACTTTGACAGCAAAATTCGATATGATATGAAGTGTTATCGCATTTCAAATGTTAGATAAAAAAACACAAAAAACTTATTGATAAATATGAAATCAATATTCTCAGATATAGAATATTTTTTATAATAAAATTATTACAAATTTAAGATATTTTTTATTTGTCTCCCCGAACCTTTTGGGTCCTAATGGATCCATAACAAAGCAGTTAAGGTCTGGGTCCTTGAAAATTCAAAGAAAATCCAGATAATCTCAGGAAAGATCCAAGAATATTTGGGGGAAAACAAGACCTCGTCAGATTTATTTGATGTCTCCAAGATTGTCAAGACTGCGGCAAACTTTAGAGACCTGAAGATTTCTCCCACTAAGAAACTATTAAGAAAATATGTGCCTAGACCCCTTGAGAAGCCTAGGAATTTTTCATGAAACAAACTTCTGAGACTTGAATAATTCCACTTCAAGGTAAGAGATCCCCAGGTCCCTTGAGATTCCTTAGAGAAGAACTGAGAAGAAACTTCTGAGACTTGAAGATTTTTCTTTATATAAAGGAAATGGAAGCTTAGGTTCTATGAGGTTTCTAAAAATTCCAAGACTAAATTAACAAACTTAAAGATTTATTTAAATTCTATCGAGGTAAGAGTTGCCCAGGTTCCTCGAAATTTTCTAGGGATTCTTGGTAAGACTGAGACAAACTTTTGAGACTTGAAAATTCCTCCAACTTCTATCTAGGTGAGAGTTGCTCAGATTCCATGAGATTCCCAAGAATTCTTCATGAAACAAACTTCTTGGACTTGAGGATTTCTGCTTCTATAAAGAAAGTAGATGCCTAGGTTTTAAGAGGTTTCCAAAAATTCTAAGATAAAATTATCAGACTTAATAATTTCTCCAGCTTCTATCAAGACAATAGACGCCCAGGCTCTTCGAGATTCCTAGAAATTCTTGGTAAGACTGGGACAAACTTCTGAGACTGAGGATTGCTCACATTTTTATCTAGGTAAAAGTTGCCCAAGAATTCTTGGTAAGACTGGGACAAACTTCTGGGACTTAAAGATTCCTCCAACTATCAAGGTAAGAGTTGTCCAGGTTCCTTGAGATTCCCAAGAGTTCTTGTTGAAACCCAAGGGCTTCTGCCAAAGTTTTCAAACTTGAGGATTTCTCCAACTTCTATCAAGATAATAGCTGCCTAAGTTTCTTAAGTTTGCTAAGCATTCTTGGGGAGTTTTTAGATTCCCAGACAAACTCCAGAGACTTCTCAGAGTAAAAGACCTTTCGGGTTCTTAAGAGTCTTAGGAATTTCTCCGACTTACTTGGAAAATAGGAAAGGTTTCAGAGATTTGAGCAAGGCCAAGGTTCTTGAGATTCCTAAGGGTTCTCCCAGGTGTCTAACGACTTTCCCCCCCTTAGAAATTTCTCCGACTTACTTGGAAAATAGGAAAGGTTTCAGAGATCTGAGCAAGGCCAAGGTTCTTGAGATTTTCTCAGGTTTCTCCCAGGTGTCTAACGACTTTCCACCCCTTAGGAATTTCTCCGACTTCCTTGGAAAATAGAAAAGGAATCAGAGATCTGAGCAAGGCCAAGGTTCTTGAGATTTTCTCAGGTTTCTCCCAGGTGTCTAACGACTCCCCCCCCGGGTTGGTTACACTTTAAATTCTTTAGATTTTTATTTAAATTCCTAGATTATCTTTTTGGGGAATGTTTTTTTGCAGGTTTTTCAGGTTTTCCCTTTTTTTTATTTAGCTTTTTTTCCAAATGTTTTGTTCAATTTGATTTCTCTCAAGAAATACAAGAGGAAAATGTATTTTACTTTGGCACGTAATGTTTTTGGTCTGTGGCAAAAGACTCAAACCAACCACCTTCCCCTCCCCCACCCCTTGGTATGTCCCTGTGGCAGGGAAAAGATGCCAGGCAAGACAATTTTGCAAGAAGGAAAAACTTCCCCAGGTTTGCCTCAGATGTGCGCGGCGGTGGTTTGGGTGTGAGGGGGAAAGGGCGGGGAAGTTGCGTGAGTGTCTGTGCGTGTGTGTGTGTGTAATTTTAGCTTTTGCTGGCTGCGTGTACTTTTAGGGTTAGGCAAAAATGGCAATTGGAATGACAGAAAGGAAGTATCGGTGGGGCCAAATGTTCGAGTGGGGCGGGGCAGGGGGTGGGAGTGGGTGTAGAAGTTTTTGGCCAACATTGAGGTGGGCTTGATGGGATGCGGCTAAGAGGGCAATATGGTAGCGAGTGTTTGGGGCAGGGGGAAGGGGGGTGGGGGGTGGCAGAGCCATTCAAAACATCTGGCCCACAATCAAAACGCGCTGTTATTGCCAATTTTGTTGTTTGTTTGGTGTTGTTGTTGTTGTTGTAATATAAAAATGGAAATAAACGTAGACAAAAAAAAGAAGAAGAAGAAAAACAAACAAGAAAAACTTATTTGAAAAAAAAAGGTTCCCCTAGCTTGTTTTTTTCTTTTCCTAACCTATTTAAATATGCATAAGATTTGCCCAGTTCTTCTTCTTCTTCTTGGTTGGAAAAAAAAAATTAATATAGAAAAAACAGAAAAAAGAAGAGACTCACCAGTTTTCTCCTTGATTTCGCACAAGACGGAAAAGAGAGCCGGCTTCATGCGATGACAGTTGAGTGTATGCTTCCTGGCCTGCGCCTCGTCCAGCGATTGCTCCGAAATGCTCATGATTTGTTGCAAAATCTCACCGATATCCTTTTGTTTGCGCACCTCATTCTCATTGCCAGCATTCTGGCCATCATCCTGGCCGGGCAGGCCATAGCCTTGCGGTGCCATCATACCGCCCGTATGGGCCATCATGCGATTCGGATCCTCCATAATGATGGATTATTTGCTCCTTTCTTTAGCTTACGTTCCTCTGCTTCTTCTTCTTCTTCAGCTGCTTCTCGTTGTTGCTGTTGTTGTTGTTGGCGGAAAGAAACAAAAACAAACAACTAACAAACACACGGCACAAACACTGTAAAAAAAAATAATAATAAAAACACACGCGGTAATTTTAATATTGCATTTTTTTTATTATTATTAAAAAATTAATTAAATTAAAAAAAAAAAAATTGTCTTTTCTGTGTAATTTTTAATTTCATTTGAAACAGTTTTTTCTTCGGGTTCAAATTTTTGGCATTTGTTATTTTTTTTTTTTAAATATTTATTTTTTATATATATTTATTTATTTTTTATGTTAATTGTTATGTGTATTATTTTATTTTATTTTTCATGTATAAATTTATTTTTTTATGATAGAGAAATTTTATTTTTTTTTTATGATTAGGAAATATTTATTTTTAGACTCTTTTCGAAGAAAAAGGAGTCTATTCACTTTGCTCTGATGTTTGTAACGCACAGAACCAAACATCGTAGACCCACAAAAGTTACATCTAGAATACTTAGAATCACTAGAGGAGTCGATATAGCCATGTCCGTCTGTCCGTCTGTTCCAGTGCGATTTACTCCGTCGTCTTAAAAGCTATTTTGCTGAAACTTGGTATTTAGCCTTCTTTTTTACCTAGGTAGTACACTAGTTTGAATCGGTCGGATCGGACTACTATATCATATAGCTGTCATACGAACCTAAATCGGTTTAGGGAATAACTCGCACATTTATTGACTGATCTTTTCAAAACTCGGCTAACACGTTTTCTACATAAATATACGCGTTTGTGCTAAATTTTATTAAAATCGGACTACTATATCATATAGCTGTCATACAAATCGAAATCGGCCCTATTAACTGACCAACCCCGTTCATGTGATTTTCGGCAGAAACAACTTCGAAAAGAGTCTGTAATCTTCGGCACCCCGAAGATAACGTTGGGATTTTTTATGTATAATTTTTTTTATGATTAGGAAATATTTAATTTAAACCCATATTTTTTATGATTAGGGAATATTTAATTTTTACACATATTTTTTTTTAAATTTTTTTTTATGTATAATTTTTTTTTATGATTCGAAAATTTTTATTTTTTAACTCATATTTTTTATGATTAGGGAATATTTATTTTTTATATATAATTTTATAACATTTATTTTTTATACATAATTTTTTGTTTTATGATTAGGAAATATTTATTTATGATTTCTTTTATGATTAAGAAATATTTATTTTTTATACAGCTAAAGGCCTTTAGTTGCTATGGCTTTTCCTACGGTTGGGCGTCATTTGCAATGGCGGCCCAATCTCTTTCAAATAAAAAAAAAAAATAAAAAAAATTTATTTTTTATGGTTAAAAATAATTCTTTTTTTTAATTTCTTTTTTTTCAAGCAAAAAATTTTTAAATAAATATATACATATATTTTTTAAGTTTTAAAAATATTCTTGGTATTTATAAAAATATTTTGTTCACTTTAATTTTTTTTGTTTTTTATCTAATTTTTTTCTTTTTAAACAATTAAAAATATTCTTGATATTTATAGAAATATTTTGTTCACTTTATTTTTTTTTTTTTTTATCTTAGTTTTTTTCCTTTTTAAACAATTTTAATTTATTTTTATCTAAATAATTTATTATTCTTTATTCTTGACAAAAATAAATACTTTAGTTTTTTTTTTTTTTTAACTGGAACAATTTTTTATTTTTTTTTTTAATTATTTGTTTATATTTTTATTAAAAAACGATTTTTTAGTTTCAATTAAAAAAAAAATTATTGAATTTTATCATTTTTATTTTATTTCATTGAATATTTCTCAAAAGACTTTATATTTATTTATTTCTTTGTATTTGTTTTATTTTTATTAATTTCCTTTGTTTTTATTAATAATTTGCTCAAATCTTTATACATTTTATTAATTTCTCAAATAGAGTCCAACTTTTTTTAATTATTTGTTTTAGCCCAGAAATAAAAAAAAAACGTGCGTGTCAAACTATTCGAAATTGTTGAATTTACATAAAATTTAAATTTTATCTCTCTTCGGCCGTTTCGATAGGAAAAGAAAATATGAAATTTGTGCGCGCGCGCACAACCGTACGCAACGGCAACTGACTTTTGAATGCCGGTTTTCAGGTTTTTCAGGGGTCTTAATTCTGCTTTTCTTTCTGTTTGCCACAAACACAAACACACACATACACATGAATATAGGCAAGGCAAACAAAATGAGGCGGCAGCAGAGAGCATCGCTTAAACACACCCACACACACACATATACACACATACACAAACAGAGCCAAGCAGAGATAATCCGACTTTGCTTTCGGGTGTCGTTTTGTTGCTTTTGTCTTTTTTTTTGGGCTGTTGCACTGATAATACCAAAAGCCAAAGAGGCAGAGTGCGCGAGTGAGTAAGCAGGAGGGGGAGAGTGTAAGGAAAATAAATAAAATAAAAGAACAAGAAATGCGACCACAAAAACAATCAAATTTGTGGGTGGCTAAGTTCGCCGGTCTTTAAATTGTGACAAATTCTTTTTTTCCTGCATTTTTTAGGGTCACACTGGTGGTGGCAAAGGAATGCTTTTTTTAATTAATTTTTTTTTCAGCATTCTTCAGACTTTTCAAAGCTAATGAAGATAATAATAAATATTTGTAATTTACATTGCTAAGCTTTGGATAATTCTGAGAATATAATCACCAAGGTAAATATTATGAAAGTGGCAGTAAAAATATAATTGAAAACTAATTTCAGACACAAGAGTCGAAAATAAATAAACCATAACCACAGTGATTTTTTATTTGAGCTAGAAACACTGGGACAAATTAATAAAGTGAAACGAGTAAAAAAAGGAGCACATAAATGAAAAAGGAGTATTTTAAGTAAAAATTAACAGCAAGTTCAAAAAAAAAAAAGGATTAACAGAAAAAGACAGCGTTTAAATAAAAAGGAGTATTTTTAGTTAGGAGAAAAACTTACTAGGAAGGAAATGAATATTCTAATTAAATAAAAGTAGCCCAGTGAATTTAGAGTCTAACTTAAAAAAAGGAGTAGCTGCAAGCTAAATTCAGCACGGCAACACTGAAGACCAAACAGCATGGATTTCCTTACGCCACTAAAGTTGGTGGGCCAGCAGTGGGTTTACCTGCACCAAAGGCGACTCAAGTGCCTGGACGCTGTGTGAGCGCGCGCGTGTATGTGTGTGTGTGTGAAGTGCATACGGACATTAAAATAATAATCAAAAAAATTACACATGGTGACATAAACGTTAATGACTTTTTCTTTCAAGTGGCGCGAGTCATAAAAAAAAGACACACGAGAACAGTAGGAGACAAATAAAAAAAAAGAAAACCCTAATTATGTTTGTCCAGTCAAAACAATTGGTAAGAGGTGAAAGCCTTGATGACCTTCAGTGGCTCAGAATGCGTAATGGGCAGAAACTAGAAGACCAGCGAGGCAAAGATCAATCGAATGAGAGCGAGAGAGAACGACAATTTGAAGATGCACAAAACTTCAAAAGGTAGCGCAAAATTACAACAACAACAGCAACAAAATAAATAAATAAATAAAAATAAAAACCAAAACCTGTTTAATATTTTAGTTCGACTGCTGCAAGTCAGCCAACCCAACCAGTTAGTGTGTGTGTGTGTGTGCTTTTTTTTTAATTTTTGTTATTTTATTCATCTGCTTAGTCTTCTTCTTGTTTCTTTGCTTTTGTTTGTGTGTGCGTGTGTGTGAGTGTGTGTGTATTGTAGTATTCTCGGAAATCTGGCTGCTTTTGTTCTGTGCTACAGTTTGTTGTTTGCATTTGCGGTGGTGTGTATAACACACAGACACACCGTGTATAACAGTCGACAATTGTATTGGTATTACAAAAAGAAAAGAGCGTACCAATTACAAAAACGACAAAAAGAAAAAAAAAAACAAGTAAATAATTTTTCTCCTTGTTAACTTACATGAGTTTTGCTGGCGTGTGCCTGTTTTTGCAATTTGCTTAAATTCTATTCTTTGATTTTGGCCAGCTGTAATGGAATTGAAATCAGATTTTTTTTTATGTATTTACTGGTTTATTTTCATTTTTCACACGCTTCACATACACACATACACAACACACACACAGTTCAGTTTCTTTGGCGTTTTCTGCGTTTTGCGGTAAGGTTCTGCGCGTATTTAATTTAAGCATAAACTTGCATTGGCGCGTATTGTTTGCATTGCACAAGTAATAAAATTTTTAATTATCATCTTAAAATATTGAAAACTATTAAAAAAATTTTACCTCACAAAAAATGCGCTGCTGACGAAAAATGTATGTATCAAAAATGAGATAGTGTTGGGAGCTGGGACCTGCCAACTGGTTGCAAAACAGTGCCACTGTCAAACTCGTTCCACGAACTGGTTCGATAATTGTTGCACACTTTTCGATTCGTGCTAGTTCAGTTGTTCAGTTCGTGCCAACTAATAAAAAAAACTTTTTTGTTTTTGTTGCAAAAACGACCGTTTATTGTAATTAATAGTGCGGGCGCAGCATAAAGAGGCCAAATATAAAGTGAGTGCTTCCATCACATTGAAATCAACATAGAAATAAATTCAATTAAATTAATAATAAATAAAACCGCTCAAAGATTGAGGTTCGTGTGTGCGGGCATGTGTGGGTCGCGTATGACAGTGTTTTTTTTTATCCCTATTCGTCAATTTAATTTTGCTTCTTTTTTTTTTTGTTGGTTACATATATAGATGAGTCTTTTTATATACAAAGTATATACGTATATATATATATATATATTTTTAATGTGCAACAAGGAGACGACCTCGTTTAAAACCGCTGCTACCACCGCGTGCTGTTTTTGTTGTTATTTTATTCTATTTGGTTGGCCTGGTCTAGGCATCCAACAATTCATACTCGTCACTTTTCCACTTTCCATTTTGAGAAAGATATTTCACTTTGCGTAATTCATACATACGTTAGGTTGCCTTAGTGTATAAATATGTGTGCGTGCTTATTTCTGTGTGAGTGTATATGAATCGCACAGTTTGCCTTTGCTTGTACATGTGTATGTGTGTGTGAGCTCCCGACTGTCGCCAACGTCGCTGTCTCATTTACTCGCACGCCGTTTATAGGCCAGCGCGGCGCAGTTTTTACTACTGCCGCCGCTTTTTGGCGCCCTGGTCTCTTCTCTCCCAACCCGCCTATCAACAAATGCGCGACCGTCACAGCCACAGTCATACTATAACGTGTTTGTGTGTGTGTGTTTGTGCTTTTAAGCGCTTTTATAAATAGATTCGCTTTTTTTTCTCTTCTTTTATTATAATTATTTCGATTTTTGACGCGATTTTCGGCGCTACGCTGCGCTGCGGCGACGTCGCGCAAAAAAAAGAAATTAAAAAAAAACCCACAAGAAAAAAAGAGAGAAAAAAAGAAATTTTTATTTTATTCAATAAAAAAAAATTTCTTTACTGCTCACACACACACACACACGCAGGTCCTCCAAAACATTCATGTACCTGTCCGTGTGCCTGTAGTAAACGTGATAGTTGAATAGAAAAGAAAAAAAATTTTACACGCGCCGTTTTTACATTGAGCAAAGAAAAAAAATACGGTAAATGCAAAAAAATGTCTGCCTATGTGTGTGTGTGTGTGTGTGATTGTGAACTTGACGAATTTAACTTATTTGTGTAAAATTTCGTCTCTAGATAATTGCACTGAAATTTTTACATATAGACAAATTTGCATATATATTTCAAATAGAATTATTTATTTATTTATTTATTATTTTTGTATGAATGAGGCAGGTGTATTTATGAACGAGTGATCGATATGTTTTTGGCAAGTGTGTGTGTGAGTGTAAAATAAAAGTTCTCCATAAAGCAATATATGTATATGTGTGTGTGTGTGTGTGTTTTAAAAAAATATATAGTTTCCTGGGTTACAATGACATGGCCAGAGCCATCCATTTATCCACCCCTCCCCACCCCCTTTTGTTATTTCATCTTCTCCCCTCTTCTTAATGGGCCGTAGACTGCCTGGCGGCAAAGCAAATGGACGCGTGCACTCACACACACACACACACACACATATACACCCACACACACATACAGAATCTCTTAGGCAAAGCTTTAGTTTTTATTATATATGGGTAAGGGGGTAACTGTAAATTTACAGTGGTTACCGCATAGTCGGCCCCCTCGTAGTATTTACTCAATTATTGTTTTCCTTCATTCTTGTTGTTTTTGTTGTTGTTATGACAAAGTTACATTTGAGTTATCAAGGTGGCGCCCCCTGAGTTCTGAGTTATACTCGCTGTAACTGTCTATGTGTATGTGTGTGTGTGTGTGTTGTTTATTTTCCTCACAGGTTATTTTGGTTTTGTAAACAAGTTGGAAAAATAAAAAAATAATCAAAACTGATAAAGTGAAAAAAATATATAAAAATAAAAATTACAAAATAAAAAATAAAAAAAAAACACTAATCATTTATTTATTTATTTTAATCTTTACAGTTGCCGCCCTTCAACTAAAACAACTAAACTGGTCATGAATTTGTCAACTTTAATTTAAGAACAAAAAAAAAAAAATAAAAAATAGGAATATTAAAATAATAAACAATTAAACGACGCCTCAACAAAGACAATGTAAATAAATAAAATAAATTTAATTCAACAAAAAAAAAAAAAAGGAAAACTGCTTTAACAGGTGAGTCAGAAATAAAAAGAAAAATCAGAAAAAAATTCTTATATTTTACAATTTCAGAAAAAAACAAACAAGTGTGACAACAACAACAAAAATAATAATAAAAACGAAAAATAATTAAAATAAAACGATTACCAAAAAAATAACAAGAAGAAGAAGAAGAGCGAGGATTACAACAACACAAGAAGACCAAAACTAAAACTAAGAAGCAGAAAAAGAAGAAGAAATTATTTTTTCAAAAACAGAAAGGAATTTGACTTCCTCCTCCTCCTCCTCCTACTCGACCAAACACCTCGTCCGCTCCTGAAAAAGAAGAAGAAAACAAAAAAAAAAAAAAACAAAGCGTTCATTTATGCGCTGCCTGGAACATTTCTAATATGCGTGTAATTTCGTCGCGTAGATCGTCAACCTCAGCGGGCAGCGGCAGTCTCTACGGTACAACGACAACCAATACAAGCAGCGGTGTCGGCAGCTCGACCAGCGGTATCGGTGGCAATACTAGCGGCGCCTCCAGTGCTGCCCATAATAACGGTTATATGCGCTATTCAAGCTACTACGATCGCGGTAGCAGCGTCTCAAAATATCTGCCCTCCACCTCCGCAACCAATTCATCCTCCTCCTCCACCTCCGTCTCCAACTCGAATACATCATCCGCCTATAATCATCACACCAGCAGCACCACCGGCAGCGGCACCGGCAGCAGTAATACCACCAGCGGAGCTGGTAGCTACTATTATCCCAGCTCGTATAGTTCGTATACCTCGTCGTATACGCCGCGTTCGGCCACCACACAGCGCAGTGCAGGCAGTTCGTCTTATTTGAGCGGCGGCTCCTCATCGGCCTATCGCACCGGCAGCTCCAGTTCCTCTTCCTATTTGACCGGCAATAGCTATGACACAACTTCAGCCTACAGCCGATACGGAGTGAGTTTTTTCTTCCCCCCAAAAACCAATTTAAAAAAATATTTTTTCTTTTATTATTTTATTTTTTTTTCAAACTAAAATTTTGAAAAAGGGTGAAAAAGATTCAAGATTCCTTAAATTATTTAATTTTTTTTTGTGTATTTTGGATTTGTTAAATATAATTTATGATTTGGTGGCTGTTTCTAGATTTATAGACAAGTCTGATATAATTTAGTTAATTCCTGAATCATTCCAACTTCTTAAATGGGTCAAGCTTTCACCTAAGTCAATCAATCAATCAATCAATCAATCAATCACTTACATAACCTCTAAAATTCCCAAGTACTTTTTCAGTCTCTCGCTCTCTCTCATAATTCCCGAGCACCGAAAACACTGATCAATCGAGCATTTAATTGTCTGAGCGTGACTTTTTTTTTGTTTGTTTTTGGTAATCGTGATTTTTTTCGTTTTAAAGCTTTGTTCAAGTTATTTGTGAGTTGTTCTTTGATTTTTAAACTTTTAGTACCTTTTACCTAACTCTTTCAAACCTTTAAGAAAGTCACTGTGATTTGAAAAACAATATTGGGTCTTTAACCTAACCCTTGCAAACCTTTAAGAAAGTCACTGTGATTTATAAAAAAATAATGTTAGTTGGAATCATTGGGTCTCTAACCTAACCTAAGGAAAGTCACTGTGACTTATAAAAAAAATTAATTTAAAATCATTGGTTTTTTCAAGGCAAATTTCTTTAGTGACAAAAAAGTCACCGTGATTTTTCTTAAGTCTTCAGCAAAAATCACTTTGACTCTTGCAAGGCTCAAACCAAGCTCATTTAATGTCAATTAGAAATTTTATATGAAATCACAGTCACGGTGACTTTAACACTTTAATTTAATTATCTAATTTGTATGCTATTTCTATGCAACCCTATACAAACTGATAGCCCAACGCAATAGACACTAAAGTAAGCGATTAAAAGTCACCGTGATTTTTATAGTCACTATGTAAAATCACTATGACTCAAAACAAATGTCTTTAGCTACAAAAAATTCTCGTGTTTTTTCTTTAGTCTAATTTGTATGTAACCCTATTCAAGCTCAAAGCCCCACGCAAAAGACCCTAAGGTAAGCGACTAAAAGTCACCGTGATTTTTTTCACCGTGATTACAAAATCACTCTGACTTAAACCCTTCTCAATCACGATGAATTTGATAGACTAAAACTTTTGTGTAAATCACAGTCACGGTGACTCTAGCTTTTTCCCAAAAGCTTTTATCTACCCTCTTCTCCTCCCCCGCCCTGACAGCCACACACAAAGACACTTTGATAACCTAAAAAAATAAAATTTGAATTATTTGAGAATATTTTGAACAGAATTTTATGGGTGAGGGGGAACTGTGGCAGGTTTAGTTGGGAGTTGAGTGATTTAATTATAATTTTTTTTACCTCTAATTAAAAGGTGTGTTTATGCGGCATGCGTCATGTTTGTCTAGACAACAACAACAACAGCAACAACAGCGAGAAAAAACTATAAAATTCTTTAGTGGAATTTGTGCCGCCTTTAACCACTTGTTGGCTTCTGGCCAATTTCTTGTCTTCAACAAGCCAAAGAAAAGGTGGAAAATACCAAGGAAGACGGAGAGAGAGAAAGAGAGAGGGAGAGGGAGAGCAAAAAAAAGTGCAGCCAAGTGGGTGTGGTGTGACAGCGCCATCTATGGGGCTAAAGTGTGAACTGTTTCACTCTTGGCTTGAGCAAATACACAGTTGTTGTTGTTGTTGTTGAAGGCTTTAGATTTAAGGATTTGAGGTCTTATAGGAATTATAGGAATTATTTTCCCCTTTTCCCCTTTGCCTGCCACATTCGTAGTCTTCTTCAAAGAGTTTAGGTAGCTTTCCCTGGGTCTCCTGGTGCTCCTCTCAGTTTCCTTTTTCAGCTCTCTTTTTGTGGTTTGGAAATTTCCTCAACATTTTTTTATTTCTTCTTCTGATTTTTTTTTTTTATTTTTATATATATTTCGATTTCGAGTCTCATTCATTATATATATATATATCTATTTTCTTTGTTTTTTGTATATTTCACTTTGTTATTTTTGGATATTTGTTTATGTTTTTCATGCGCTCAAAATCATGAAAAAAAAAATCGAAAAAACAACAACAAAACCAACACAAACACACAAACATTTGCTCTCTTCTTGCCTAAAAAAAAATAAATAAAAAAAAAATTTATATATCAAAATCAAACATCTGTAAATGTTATGTCATAAATCGACAACAACAACTACAACAACAACAAACACAAAAAAAAAAAAGTTGCCCCGCAAAAGTAAAACAAGCAGTGAAAATTATAAATCATCGCGTGAGACGATCTCAACGGGTATAAGCAAAAAACCGCCATTGGGTGGCAACTCTGGCCATATCGATACCGCCACCACATTGGCAAATGGAAACAATGACAATAACAATAAATCAGCCACAAATAAACGTTTATCGAGCTCATGTTCATCATCATCCCTAGCACGTTTAGTGGCCACCTCTGGCCTGGATATCTATGAAAAATATAGTCCAGCCAACTATAAACCAAATCGTGAACTATCATGTTCCAGATCGGAGCTCAATGAGGCCGACACAACCGATAACAACAACAACAACAACAGCAACAACACTGCTCACTCTTTGTCCTCCAGTCTGAGTAGTCAGAGTTTGAGTCGCCGTGGCAATCGCAGCAATGACATTAGCACCAGCTGCACTGTGACCCTGGAGAGGCCGAGAAGTAATCGATATAGCCGTCTCTATGGCAAAGAGGAGGAGCCAGAAACAACCAGCGGCAGTGGACGTCTGAGTCAACGTAGCTCGGGTAAATTTACCTTGAGCAGCAGCAATAGCAGCGGGGATGTGCCGACAGCCACATTTGTCTTGCGCTCTCGACGTGCCACAAATCCAGACACCTCCACGGAGACATCCAGCCTGGTGCCTAGTGCCACAATACCCACCACCAATGGTCACACGGAGAATGGCAATGGGAATGGCTTGGAGGCCAAATTGAATGGTCTATCGCTGTTGTCCACATCGCCCAAGAGGAATGCCATCTATCAGAGTCACAGTGGCAGCAGTCTCAACAATGGCAACAATGACAAGGCTGAAGTGGATGAGCCGACAACTTCTGCTGGCTCCAAGGCGGCCGGTGATGAGGGGGCCACGGTCAGTGTCACACTCAGTCTGGATGATGTGGGCACAGGCAAGACGACCACGGAGAGCACCGGGGCACGTAGCAAGGTAAAGGCAGCACAAAAAAAAAAGCAAAGTTATCGATAATTATCGATAGTCAAGTGAGGCGCGTCAAATCAAAAAGCAGCCTTGTTGTTGTTGTTTCCGTGTTCTCGTTTTTTTTTCTATTACTAATTCAATGCATGCCTGAACCAAACCCCCCGCCCCACCACCAAAACGATATGGGTCAGCCCAGCTAACTTAATACTAAAAACAATCCAGAAGAATCCAGCCAACCACAAATCGATAAACAAGTGACAAAAACTAAATCCATTAACTGTTAAGTTAGGACAAGACTTAACTGTGAAAATGCTAACAAAAATAATAATCAACAAATCACACACAAATCCAAAATGCTTCGATAGGCGATAGGCACTTAATGGTATATCGATAAACCAGAAACCATTATTGGTTATCCAAGGCTAAGCAAGGACAAGACCAAACCAAGAAATTTGAAAATTTATCGACAATTTATCGATAGACGATAACAATAAATATATCGATAAACAAGTCACGAAAAAAACATTATTTGCTAACGAATTCTATAAGTTCAAATGAGATCTAAACTAATCTAGAAATTCGATAAATTTATCGATAAATTCTAATAAACAATTAACTGTAATAATCGATAAAAACACAAATGAAATGTGCTTCGATAGACGATAACAACTAATGTTAATGAACAAATAATAAATCATAATCCCCCCCCCCCCCACACACACACACAAACACACCTAGCCCCTGGCCCAGCATCAACAGACATTTCACAGTGGCGCCCCCTATGAGCAAACACAGTAACTTTTGCCAGTTTCCTTTTATTTTATTTCTCTTTTTGTTTTTTTCGCTCTCGTTCACTTTTCTCCCCCCTCTAGCCCCTTTCTTCACCGTCTCTTTCTTTGTGTGCGTTTTGTGCTTTGTACTAACCGTCATTTTAATCGTTTCTCATTTTTATGTATTTTTAGCTAAACTCTTGCAGATCGCAAAACTGAAGCGCTACCCTTTTTCCAACTTACAAAAAAAAATATTAAAAAAATAAAAGCTAAAGGAAACCAAAACCAAAACTTTTAACCAAAAACAAACAATAATATATAACAAATTTATATATATAGACATCATTCCTAACTAAATCAAAAACTAAAAAAAAAAAAAAAACAAAAAAAAAAAGGAAACCAGTTGAAACGAGTTTTTCTCTCTCGCCCTTTTTTTCCCTCTCTCCACCAAAAACAAAGAAACCAAATCAAAAAAAAAGAGAAAATAAAACAAAACAATCTATCTATCTCTCTCTCGCTCGTTGACTTGCTCGATCGTTGCGTTAGGCAATTGCAGCCCTGAAGCCGCAGAGGACTTGGAACAAGTTCCGCAAAAGTGTACAAAGAACAAAAAAAAAAAAAGAAAAAACCATTCCTTCCGTTAGAATAAACAAACCGTTTTTTTTCTGCTTCGAAAAAGAAAAAAATTAACATTGTAAATTGTTAAATAAGTATTTTTTTTTTTTAGACAGTTAAAAAAAGTCAAGTTTTTCAAAAGAAAAGAAGAAAAAAAAGCAAGCCGGGAAAAGAAGGTAAAATCTCGACCGATTTCATTAAGATTCTACAGACTTCCAGTTAAAAAGTTAAAGAATACAAATACAAAAGAAAAAGAAGAAAATAATACTTCCAAAACATACACACACACTCTCACACACGCACACACACACACACTCACAAACATTTTAAACATTTATTAAAGAAAAGTTAGCAAAAAGTAAGAAGAAGAAGAAGAAGAAAGAAATTGTGGGAGATTTTTGGAGTTGATCGCTGGTTGGTACCGAATAATGTTGGATCTCAAAAAGTCCCGAAACGCCGCTACACTTCAAATAACTCAATTGCCAGGAACAGGCAGGGACAAATCGGCTAATCCAAAAGTCACCACTGCCGCTGCCGCTGCTGCCGCCGCCGCCGCTGCTGCTGCCGCCGCCGCCGCCGCCGCTGCTGCTACTGTCAGAACAGGTGTGACCACTCGTACGGCCCTGGCAAAGGAGAAGGCAACGGAGAAGTCTTCAATTGCCGCAAACACAAATCGGAATAGATCAACGAAACCGGCTAAAACCAATACCAGCTATCAACAGACCAACGGTCAGGCGCGAACCTATACAGCCAACAATCCGGTCCGATCGACCAATAGCCGTTACTTTCTACGCTCCAATAAGGATCCCAATTTCCTCAGGGCTGAATGCGAATTGGCTCAGGCCCAGTTGACGGCCCTCAAGACGACCGAGAAAACTAATACGAATACCAGGCGTATCAACTCCTCCTCCCTACCAGACGAACCAAAACATACCAAAACCAAAAACAACAACAACAAATTGAATGCCACCACGGTCACGACCACAGTGCTAGGAGGTAGTGATCTGTTGGTAAATGGAATGCGTAGCCAGGCCAACTCATCCAATGGCAATTCTCCGACCAATACAGCTGGACACTCTAACAACAACAACAACTTTCCCAGTTTGGGTAATTTGCAAGTGCGTGTGGCACGTCTGAAAACGGCCAGTGTGCCGGTCACAACGGGACCAACGAACAAAACCCGTGGTGTCCTCAACAGAGTCAAAATTTTGACTGCCAACGACAACGATAAAACGGGCCAGCAGCCTGTCATGAGCAATCACAATAACAACAATAACACCAACAACAATAACAACAACAATCAGAACGGTCTTGGTGGCATGGCTGGAACCAGTGAGGCACACCAGCTAAATAATCACAATAACAACGTCATCAACAGATCCAAGTCGGGCCAGTCCACGGCTGCTGTGGCTGCCGTCGGTGCATCCACCTCGACCAAAGCGCCAAACATGTCCATTTGGGGTCAAACTCATGATGATATCAAATTCATAGACAGCGATGAGATCACACCAACAACAACAACAGCAGCAGCAACCACCACCACGACCACCGCCACCGGCACCGGCACCATACCAAAGACCAATCAAAGCGGCGAGAATCCCAATTCGGATTGTGTTTTTTTCATACCCGTGAAACGTGTTTCGACACGTGGACAAGCCACCAACAGCAACAGCAGCACCATCACCACTACACCCCGACCCAAATCGACGATAATTAGCTCACCGAATTTCGTCTATAATCTGGAGAAATTTAACAACTACAAGAACACCAATGGTCAGGAGACCAAGAGTGCTCTCAAAACGGAGAGTCATGCCAAGCGCTATGGCATCGATTCGTCGGGCATCAAAATGTCCATAGACAAATTCAATAATCTTAGCTTTATGAGTGCCAATGGCCTGGCCACCGGCAGCAGTGGTAATCTGGCACATCAGCCGCTCGAGAGCAATCGGATCACGGCTGGCTATAGCAGTTCCCTAAATCGAGCCACCTATCAACGTAGCAATCATCAGGGCACGCTGACCACCAGCAACACCACCAGCAACACCACCAGCACCACCACCAGCAACACCACCAGCACCACCACGGCGGTGGTTAATCCTGTTTCAAAGGTGCTTAAGCCCGTTTTGACACGAGCCTGCCTATCGGCTCAGGCCAATGCGGCGGCTACTCCAAATCCAGCGGCGACCAAGGTAAAGCAAAGGCAGCCACTACAACAACAACAACAACAAGCAGCACATAATCTGAGCAATGGCTACACCAACAACACCAACAACACCACAGCCAACTCTGGCAACACCAAAGCCAACTCAATCAACACCGCCTCCACCTATTCCTCCTGCTCGACTAGTTCGGCTCCCTCATCGGCCTCATCGACAGCTTCGTCTAGCTCAACGCCCAGTGAGAGTGTAAGTGTGCGAGTGTATGTGTGCGTGTGTGTGTGGGTGTGTGAAAGTATAAAAAGAATTCTATTTTTTTTTTCACTTTCTTTTTTTTTTGCTCTCTTTCTCTAAGTAGCTAAATATTTCAATCATACACACACACACACACATACACATATACACACATTTATCATGTGTCTAAATTTTAAGTTTCGAGCAAAAAAAAAAACAAAAAATAGAAAATATTGACTAGCGTTTCTTTGATTTTGGTTTCTTTCCTTCAAAACTTTTGTTTATCGGTTTTTATCGATAATTTCATTTTGGTTTCTTATCGTTACTCTTTGGCTTTTCTTTTCAACTCTTCAATGCTCGCCTCTCTCTCTCTCTCTCTCTCTCTCTTTCTCTCTCTCGCTCTCTCTTACTCTCTCTGTTTGTTCAATCTTTCACTCTCTCTCGCTCGCTCGCTCGTTCGTTCGCTTGCTCTTTGTCTCTGTCTCTTTGTTGTTTCACTTTGTTGCTCTCTTTTATATTTTTTCTCAGTTTTCTCAGGTTAAAACAACATTTTTATTTGTTGTTTTTTTTTTTTTTTTAACACACAAACACACACACACACATACTTACATCCCTTGGTTTTGCTTTAAGCTTAAATAATAATAATATAATTTTAATATAATTTTTTTATTTAATTTTTTTTTTTAAGTTTTTATTATAATTTTTTTGTAATTTTAATTTTTTTTTAAGTTTTTCATGAATTAATTTTTTTTTTTATTTAATTGAATTAATATTAAATTATTTATTTTATTTTTATTACAAATTATTATTTTTTTTATTAAAAATTATATTTATTTTTTTTAATTATTTATTTTTTTTTATTTTTACATTTTATTATGATAAAAATATTTTAATATAGTTTTTATTTTTTTATGATTTCATTTTCATCTTTTTTTTATTTGTGATTCTTAAATTATTTCTTTTTAATTTTATTATTTTTTATATGAAGCTTAATTATTCTTATTATTATTATTTTTTATTCTTTTATGACTTTAATCTTATTACTATTTTTTTTTTGCAATTCTTAGTTTTCGAATATATATTTTTTTTTAATTTAATTATTTTTTATGAATTTTTTTTTTAATTTTATTTATTTTATATATTTTTTTTGTATTTTTTTTTTAATTTTAATTTAATTTTTTTTATGAATTTTTTTATTTTATATTTTGTTTTGTAATTTTTTTTATTCATCTTTTTTTTTTTTTTTAAATTCCATTTAATTATATTTTTTATTTTATCTTAGCTAATTTTATTAATTTTTTTTTATTTTTCCAATATTTTTTCTCCAATTTTAAAATGCTTAAAAATTAAATGTTTTATTAGAAATAAATAAATTTTTATTCTTGTCTTAAAAATTGCTTAATTAAAAATTTCGCTGGATTTTTCAAAAAATTCAGATTCGAAATTTAAATAGCTTTACTAATTTTTTTCAAATGTTGTTTTAAAATAATTAATTTGTAACCTTTTTGGTAATTGTTTTGTTTCCTTGTCGTATTTCCCTTATTTTTATATATTTTTTAATCAGACACTTACACCTAACCATAAACCGCCTCAAGCTTATTTTGATTAATTCAAAAAAATAATCAAAAACTAAAAAATAAAGAAAGTTGAAAGATTTCCATTTTGATTAATAAAATAAAAAATAATTATTTTTCCTTAGGCGCGCAATGCTTCGGGCACCACACGTGCCTCCGTCTTGCCCCCCGTCTCGCCGACTTCGAGCAGGTACTGGGACAGCACACGGAGCAGCGGCTCATACTCCTCAACCAACCCGTCCACACTAAGCTACAAGCACAGCACCGATGATACCGGCTATAAATCCTCACGTGATGAAAAATTCGAGGGTAAGAAAAAAAAAAGAAATTATATACCCGAAATATCCAGGTGAAATTCGGTACACTTAGAAAGGGGATTGGATTTCCCCTAGGCCCACTTATATCCGATAAGGATTGCCTTGAGACTGGGATAAGCAGATAGACGAATTCACTTAGTTCGATGCTCTCTTCTAAATGATGTAGTCCTTCTCTGTGGACACTCATAATTCCGATACGACGGACTAGATTCTGGACTCTCTCAAGAGTGGAACTTGACTAGACAGACGACCAGGACCTGTCTCATATGTAGATAACTCTTTGAAGCCTTCTTAGGGTAGCTAAGTGATATAGCACTTCACTTCTCCACAGATCCGATTCGACAGTTTTTATTTAGGTTAGCCTTGAGACTGACATTTGAGAACAGAGAGAGGACCTGCTTTAGATCGATTTATATATACTGATTTAGTACTCCACAGTTCCGATTTGACACATTTTGTTTAGGATAAATCGAAGAAAGACAAACTGAACCAAATCGATTAGGTAGCCCATTTGGAGTTAGCTTTGGAGGGCTTATTCGGATAGCTATTTAATATTCAAACTCGGCTGATTCCAATAGGATTTTATTAGGAGAAACTTGAGGCTAGAAGACCAGACAGACGATCTGGGATAGATCGAATTGTTACTCATCTGCAGACCCTTATCCACAGGACCGATACGACAGATTTTATTTGAGATAACCGTGAGAAAGACGAAGTGGACCAATTTGATTAGATTAGCTCATCAGAAGACAGTTTTGGAGAGCTTATTTATAAGGTTATATAATAGGTAGACTCGGCTGATTCGAATAGGTTTCCATGAGGAAGCTAGAACAAAATTCTTTCACTAGAAGACCTGACAGACGACCCGGATTAGATCCATTTTGAATAGCGGTAGTGACTCATCTACAATCACCGATCCCACAGATTTTATATAGGATAACCGTAAGAAAGACGAACTGAACCAAATCGATTAGGTAGCCCATCTGGAGACAAGATTAGAGGCTCTGATTCTGACAGCTAATAATTTCAAAAGAGACTAGTAGACCAGACTAGACGGACGACTTAGGTCTTTACCTTTTGGGGTTACTCTTTAGCCAGCTATATCATGTAGTCTTCCAACTGAATGATTTCATTAAGTTAGCTCTGAGATAGACTAGACGAATCGAGAGAGATCCTCATTCGATACTCACAGTATTCCACTTGTCAATTGTCAATTTTAACAAAAATTGGGGAATCAGAAATAGTCAGCAAAATTTCGAGTATATACATATAAAAATCTACATATATATATGGGTTTCACATAAAATTGTTTAAAAATTTTTTGCTAAAAAATGTTTGAAAAGCCACGGGCGCCAGTTGAATACAATCGGAAAATCAAAGTGGTTGTCTATCCCACGCGAATGCCACGTGCTGGTTGTGCCGGTTCGAATCGAATTCTATATAAATGATATTTATTTTATCTCGTTGTCATTTTGTTTTCATTTGTTCTTTTCTCTTTCTCTCTCTTTATCCTTTTCTCTTTTGTTCTTGCTCTCTTGGCTTTGTGTTATGTTGCAGGTCTGTGCGGTCTTAAAAACGTTGGAAATACTTGCTTTATGAACTCAGTCATACAATGCCTGAGTCACACCCAGGAGCTGACACGTTTTCTACGCAGTCATCATGTCTCTCTACGTTCAGATGCAACTCGGGATCAGCAGATACTAAATGGTAAATTAAACAAGTCACTATCTCTCTCTCTTTCTTTTGATATGTAATAATCTGGTTTGTTTCGGTTGGATTTGATAGAATTTGCCAAACTCATACAGGAAATGTGGACTGCGAATGTCCATTCAGTGACGCCGATGGATCTGAAGAATGCATTTTCCAGGAAACATCGCATGTACAGCGATTACAATCAACAGGATGCTCAGGAGTTCTTAAGATTCTTTTTGGATTCGCTACACTCGGCCCTCAACTCTGGTGTCAAGGGGGAGACACTCAATATTGATGATAATCTCAGGTGGGTCTCTCTCCCGAAACCAATCTATTCTTCTTATTTTTCCTATTTTTTTTTTTGCAGTGACAATAAGAAGGCGGATTTGACTTGGGAGTGGTATTCTCGGCATGAGAACTCATTGGTTAGGGATTTGTTTGTGGGCCAATTGAAGAGTACTTTGAAGTGTACGACTTGCGGTAATACCAGTGTGACCTTTGATCCCTTCTGGGATTTGAGTGTACCGCTGCCATCCTCGTCACGTTGCAAGCTGGAGGCCTGCCTCGATCTATTCATTAAGGAGGAGGTTCTCGATGGCGATGAAATGCCCACTTGCTCCAAATGCAAAACCCGACGAAAATGTACCAAGAGTTTCACCATCCAACGTTTCCCCAAATATCTGGTCATACGTATGTCCTCTAATATTTGATCTATCAAAATTATATTTATATATATATTTGTTTCGATTTTGTAAAGATCTCAAACGCTTCTCGGAAACACGCTGGAGCAAACTATCGAATATCGTTGAGTTCCCCACAGCCGATTCAGAACTCAATATGGCTCCATATGGCGCCAATTCAAATTCGAATGTGCATTATTCGCTCTATGCGATATCAAATCATATGGGTAAGTGTAGAACACTCTGTCAACTGTTATATCGTTTGGCATCTTTTGAACAAACTAGATATCGGAATTGATTTCTTATGAATACCAGAAAGCCCTAGGCTACTTTCCAGTCTACTCAAATTCAGCCTGGTTTGTTTTAGACAAGTTTCTCCTTACTTATAGAAACTGTTATACACTTAATGTGTCATGCAATTCTTCTAAAGAAAATCCAGCCTTGACTAACTCAAAGCTAAAAAGTTTTATACCTCTTAAATAAATATTCTGTGATTTTTCCTATTAAACTGTTATATTAGAGTGGTATATTTTATAGAGAAAACTTTTATACAATTTTAGAAAAGAATTTCACTTAATTGACATAGTCTCTTTATGAGTTCTAGAGAATATATCTAACTGTTATACTCACCCTAAGCTCACTAAATATTTGCTAAGAGAACTGTTAAACTAATTCCACTTTTCCCCTGAGACTTATTCTTGGGATGTAGAGTATATATCAAACTGTTATACTCATCCTAAGCTCACTGCTTCCACTGACATTTAAAAGAGATTTTTATTTTCCCATGAGAAGTCTCTTTGAGGTCTAGAGAATATATCAAACTGATGTACTCAAACCAAGCTTTCTAAATATTTTCTACCAATTTTAATTTATTTATACTAAGGGAACTGTTATACTGCTTCCACTGACTTTTTCAAAGAGAATCAGAAATAGACATATTGAGATCTAGAGAATATATCAAACTGTTATACTCAATCCTTTCTAAATATTTTCTACCAATTTTAATTTATTTATACTAAGAGAACTGTTATACTGCTTCCACTGCTTTTGAAAGCTCTCTCACAATTCTTTAAGGATTTTATCAGGATTCTTAAGCAATCTAGGAAGGGCGTTCTCTATATATTTTTTTAAGAAAATTCCTTATTTAATTACACTGTTTTTTTTTTTGTATTTCCCAGGCTCAACTGCTGGCGGTCATTATGTGGCAATTTGTAAGCATCCCGTAGCCCGTAAATGGCACGAATTCAATGACAATATGTAAGTATATATCCGATATTTATCCGATATAGGAATTCACTAACTCTCTCTTTCTCTTTCTCTCTCGCGTTTGACAGCGTCAGCGAAGCCTTGTCTGAAAACCATCTCGTTTCATCCAGTGCCTACATACTTTTCTACGAACGTGCACAAGAGGGGCATTCAAGAAAGTAATAGAAAAGAAAAATAAATAGAAAAAAAATATAATAATTATAATTATAACAAGAAAATGCAACAAGAACCTCAGAACCAAGCAATAAAGCAAGTAAAATGAAATGCAATATAAAAGATACAAAAACAAAAAAAGCTAGGAAACAAATCAAACATAACCTAAAAAAAAAAAGAATAAGAAAGAAAGTGTAAATGAAAGAAAGAAAAGAAAAGAATGTGGTGTGAATAGAAAAACAAATAATGAAAGAAAGAAATATAGAATATAGAAAATAGATCCGCCCTCCCCCCCTACCCAACTCCCCCTCGGTAAGGCAAAGCATTATGGAGAAACCAAAAAAATGAATAAAAAAAAATCTAGGACAACAAAGAAATGAAAAAAGGAATCGGGTGGACAGAACAACAACAAAATAGAAAGACAACAACAACAAACAACGAGAGGCAGAATCAACAAAAAAATTGGCTCCTATGCAAAACCAGAAAACGAAGAAGAAGAAAAGAAAATACATTATTTTTTTTATTAATTTTTTTTTTTAACCAAAATTGTATGCCAATCGAATAGTTTTCTTTTTGTATAGATTTTTTTTCTTTCTTCTCGAAATGTAAATTTTTTAAGGGGCCCAAAAAAAAACCCTTTTTTTTCGGCTTTTCAATTTTTGTTGGAATTTTTTTTTTTTTTTTTTTGATTTCCCAAAGAAGCAAATGGAATACGAATATTGTCTCAATTTTTTATTTGAATTGTGTTGTTGTTGTTGTTTTATTTGTTCTTGTCTGTCCAGCCAGAGTCTGCTTTACCCAGAGTCGTGTCACGTGTGGTTGTGTAAAAAATAAAAAATTTAAGAAATCCAAAGTCATCAAATCAACTTAATGTGCAATAATTGATTTAGGACAAAAATAAAAAAATAAAAAATATGTAAAAAAATAAATCCTAACCAAAAAAAAAAAAAAATGGAAAGGGTTGACAAAAACACCAACAATTTCAACTAAAAAATAAAAAAAAAAAAAACAAAAAATTAAAATTAATATTTAAAAAGCGCCAAAAGCAGCACCGCATAAAAGAAAATTATAATTAAAAAAAACACATTCTAAAAAAAAAATAAAGTGGAAACAAAAATAAAATTAAATTTAAAATAAAAAAAAAATTTTTGACTAGTAAAAATAAATAAAAAAAAAGCTTTTAGCAAAAAAAAAAAAATATATATATATATATATAAATAATAATAATAATTAGTTATAAACAAAAAAAAATAGGAAGAAAAAAAAAACTAAACCAAGAAAAAGGCAAAAAGTGCAATAACAAATTGAAAGGAAAACAAAAACAAAACAAAAAATGAAAATGAAAAAAAAGAAGAAAAAAAAATGAATATATATTTGCACTGTGAAAAAGTACTTATGATAAATGAGGTAAACTAGAGATAAATTATATAAAAAAAAAAAAAAACAAATTAAGAGAAAATACAAAAAAAAAAAAAAAAAAAAATTGAGAAAACAAAAATTTAGAAAAAGAAGACGAGGAAGCAAAAGAGAAACCTTAATTTATATTTATAAATTGACTGTAATTATAACTGTACTTTGTTTTTGTACACAAACACACACACACACAGACACCCACACACACACACACACGCAGACACACACAAAGGTTAGTTCAACTAAACTAAAAGAAGAAGAAAATTCAAGGGTGCTCCTGGAAATATAAAAAATAATATTAATAATAATAAAAAAAAATTAATAATAATAAAAAAATAAATTAATGAAAAAAATAGTAAAAAAAAATAAAATTAAAAAAAAAAATAATTTAGTAAAAAAATTAATTTAATAAAAAAAAATAATTAATAAAAAAATTAAAGTCAATAAAAACAAAATATAAAAAAAAAATAATAAAAATTATAATTAAAAAAGAAACAAAAAAAAAATAATTTTAAAAAATCTTAATTTTTGTTTTTTTTTTTATGAAAAGTTATTTTTTTTTTAAGTAAAATTAGGATAGCCAATTTTTTTTATACTCTACCAAAATTTCCAGCTACGTTTTAAATTTCTTTAAATTTAAAAAAAAAAAATTGCGAAATTTTTTTTTGAATTGTTTAAAATTAAAAAAAATTGCGAGATTTTTTCTATTTTTTTTTAACCTTAAAAAAAATTCTTGCTCTAACGACAACTTTGGAATACCCTCGTACCTTTCCTTTCAAATAACCAGCTGGAAATATGTGAACAATTTTTTTAAGTCTTTTTTCTTGGAGCACCCTAATGCAGACTAAAAAAAGAAAATTCCATTCGCCTGAAAGAAAAAAAAAAATATTTGTCTCAAGTCTGTTTTTTTTTTTTTAGAGAAAATCAAACTAGTCTCAAATTTATTCGTTTTTTTTTTTACTAAAAAAAAAAATACTTAAATTAAAAAAAAGAATAGTTTAATTCTGTTTTGTTTGTATTTTTTATATAGAAATTATTTTCCTCTTGTTGTTTTTTTTTTTAATTTTAGTTGAATTATTTTTTTTTTCAAATCTGCCAAGCCCACCCGCCAACACCCCCTCACCCCCCCCCCCCCTACCTACTAATTTATTTAACTATTAAAAAAAAAAAAAAGAACTCGAAAAAAATAAGCTAAAAAAAAACTGTTTCTTTGTTGCCTTTTTGTATTTATTTAAAAAAGAAGAAATTATTTAATTTATTTATTTATTGTATTTTTGTATTTTTTATGTAAATGAATATGTAAAGCAAACACACACACACACACACACATGCATACACGTTTTTCTTTATGTATGTACATAATGTAAACTTAAAAAAAAAAAATACACTTAAAAAAAAAAAGAAATCACACACATAAAAAATTGAAGCAAACATAGAAACAATTGAAGAAGAAGAAGAAGAAAAAAACAGAAAACTAGAAATCTACAAATAAAAAAGAAAAAACAAAACAAAAGCCACATTATTTATTTATAAAATGAAACAAAAAAAACAAAAAATTGATACAACAGCAACAACAACAACTACTCTATATATATTTTTTTTCTGGCTTAACTATTAGTTAAAATTAAAATTGTTGAATATTTTACTAACGTTAAAAACAAAATGAGAAAAAAAATCTATAAAAAAACAAAAGAAATAAAATGCAAAAAAAAAACAAAACATTTTCTTCTGGAATTTTTTTGGGATTTTTCAGACAAAACTCGATGGGCCTAATTCGAGTTGGATGAGATTATAAGGGATAAGGATATCAGTAGATTGGTATAACCACTCAAGACGGAGGGGAAGAGGAGACTCTTATCGAGCAGGCCTCTGGCAAGGCTTCATCTGGTCACTTCTTCAGCTTTGGATTGGTTTGTTGAGGTCGCCTTGACCCATTTGGTTCGAGGTTGAGGATTGCATAAGTCCAAAGAGGCCTGAGTATAATCTGGCAACGATCGGTACCCGATCGGAACCAGTTCATCAGTCATCTGTCCTCTTCTTTTTTTAGGAGATAAATCAAAATAAAATAAATCAAATAAAAATAAATGGAATAAATCAATTGATTAATAAAAATTGAAAATTATATATAATTATAAGCAAATAAAATATATAAATCAATACAAGAAAAAAACATAAAACAAAAAAAATAAATATTTAAAAAATTAACAATAAGCTAAATAATTGTAAATATTTACAAAAAAATATATATAACAATATAAGTAAATTTAAACTTAAATAAATTGAATTATAAACAATTAAAATATATAAATTAATATAAAAAAATCATTAAAAAAATATATGAAATAAACAAAAATAATAATTTAATAAAAAATTATAATAAGTAAAATAATTGTAAATAATTAAAAAAAAAAATTTAATTAAGTAAATTTAAATTGAATTAGTATAGCACAAATAATATTAATAATAATCAATGCTATAAGTAAATATTAAAAGATAATTGTAAAAAATTATTAATAATTATTTAATAAATAAAATAAATAATAAAAAAATATAACATAATAATTCGAAAATTAATAAATAAATAAATAATTGAAATAAAACAAAAAAAAAATAAAAATTAATAATAATACTTTTATGAATAAATAAATACAATACAAAAATAAATTATTTAATTAAACATAAAAAAATTAAATAAAATAAATAAAAATAATTGGGCCCGCGTTGGCTCAGTGGGTAGAACACTGAGCTAACAAGCGGGCGGTCGTGGGTTCGATTCCCACGAAATGCCATGAAAGAAACGGCTCTTTCTGGCACCTTTTCGACTATTTCTGCTATTCTACTATTCCTCTAGCAGAAATAGAGACCTCGAAAAGTTTGGCCGCCACTCCCAGATGGCGCTATGGTGGCACCCCCACCTCTGGGATAGGCTGCATCGGGCCAATCACCCAATCAGCTGAAACTGTAAAAAAACCGATTACTGAAACCTCAAGAATAAGAACAACAACCCCCCCACAACCGACGACGAACATCAGCATGTCAAAACGGACTCGAATAGTACAATGGAACGTAAGGGACCCTTATGGAGCCATCGAGATTAGCGCAATTTGAAAGAGAAATGGACAAGCCAAAGACCATGATAGCTGCTGGCATCAGTGAGACGAGATGGCGAGACTCGGGAACAAAACAACAACGTCACATACAACTAAGATCGAGCTCACCCGCCACAACATCAGCTGGGGACAAACTGCGCAGAACAGAGGCCGGTGGGGAGGATCTTTACTGAGGCCCTAAGCTCCCAAGAGGAGTAACAAGGAAAAAAAAAAAAAAAAAAAAAAAAAAAAATAAAAATAATTAAAAAAATATAAATAAAATACACAAAAATAAAAAAACAAATTATTATCTCTTTTTTTATAATTTATTAATAAAATTAAAAATAATAAAAAAAATATATATATGCATATATATAAATAAATAAATAATAAATTATTTATTAATAAAAATTAATTAATTACTTAAATTAATTATAATAATAATTATAATAAAATTAAATATAATAAAAATTAAAAAAAAATGAAACAATTGTAAAAAAGCAAAATAAATAAATATAAAAAAACATTTATTGCTTAAAATTAATAAAAATAAAGAAATCCAATATACAAAAAATAAATAAACAAATTATTTTCTTAAAAAAAAAAAAAAATGAATTTTTTATTTCGCTTGCCCAGATCCAAAATTTTGTCAATTTCAACATTTGAGCTACCAGGCCAACAGAAGTCAGCAGAAGCATGAAATTCCCATAAAAATGTTGCCCGCTCTTGGGCGCGCTCTATTTATGCAAGTCACTGATAGTTTGCATATCAACCATCTATGAAGTTCTGCTTGCCTGGTGCAATCAAATGACAAATTGATGAAATTCTCTGTTTTCGACAGCTCAATTATGGCGCAGTTTATTACCTCCCCTCCCACCCACCCCTCAGCCACTCAACGGACTATATTAAGACAACTAAGCCAATTTATAATCCTTGGATATCTGGGGTTCCTTCCAAGGATACCAAGGGATTCCTTCCAAGGATATCTGGAATGAAGTGCCCCCCCCTTACTTTTTCCCCTCGCCATTAGAGATGAACCCTTTATGTAAACCTTATCCACACCCCCCCCCCTTACTTTTTCCCCTCCCCTGTAAAGATGAATCGTCTATATAGTGACGTAATCACACCAACCTTATCTCATAAATAAACAAACATTCCCACGATCACTATTGTCCGCGTCATATTTCATTGTGCAGTTGCACTCTGCATTCCGAAAACATGCATGCATTTATGTAAGTTTTGACTTGATCAAGCACCGCTAATAAATAAGATTTCTAAGAATTTCAATTCTGCTCTGGCGTGGCCGAGACATTGAAAGTGAATTTAAATTAGTCTAAAATTTGTCATCAGCGAGTAAAGTCGCAAATGGAAAAATAATAACAAATAAATCCTCGAAATATTAATAAAACTAATTGTGTTTTAATTCAACGAAAGATATTAATAGACTCCGCCTTCGTAAAGGCGTAAAATAAAACAGAAACAAATTAAATATCTTTAGAAATATTTCAGTGGCGCAGTCGGTAGGATGTTCTGTTATTAAAACCCGCCAAAGTGAACTTTAACGAAACAATAAGTTCCGCGATAATTTTGACAGTCATCCGCAAACGAACCGTTAAAACGCACGAAAAAAAAAAAAAAGGTTTTGCATAAAATAAATCTTGTGCTAATTCCGGTCAAACAAAAGAAAAAAAAAGTAGCATCAGAATTCGAAAAAGCAATAAAGCCAACTCGGTTGCTTTAAAATAATTCGAAAGTGCTGATTGTGAAATAAACGACAATTAAAAATTAAAAAATTAAAAATTAAAAATTAAAAATTAAAAATTAAAAATTAAAAATTAAAAATTAAAAATTAAAAATTAAAAATTAAAAATTAAAAATTAAAAATTAAAAATTAAAAATTAAAAATTAAAAATTAAAAATTAAAAATTAAAAATTAAAAATTAAAAATTAAAAATTAAAAATTAAAAATTAAAAATTAAAAATTAAAAATTAAAAATTAAAAATTAAAAATTAAAAATTAAAAATTAAAAATTAAAAATTAAAAATTAAAAATTAAAAAATTAAAAATTAAAAAACTAAAAAAAAAAAAAAAAAAAAAAAAAAAAATAATCAATTCAACCATGGCTCTGGCAAATTCAATTCAAGTTCTGTCTGAGACTAACATGTCGCAAATAGCACAGCAGATTGCCAATGTGGAGAAATTCAGGGGCGACCCAAATGAACTCTACACGTTTGTGCGACGAGTGGACTACATTCTCGCACTCTACAATACCGATGACGACCGCCAGAATCACATAATCTTTGGGCATGTAGAACGAAACATCGACGGAGAAGTGATGAGAAGCCTAGGAGTTAACAACATTAACAGCTGGCCTGCACTGAAGAGACAGTTGGTCCTGAACTTTAAGCCGCAGACCCCTAACCACATTCTACTTGAAGAGTTCAGAAACACCCCCTATAGAGGAAATACACGAGCCTTTCTGGAGAAAGCAGAGCGTCGCCCCCAGCGGTTGATGAGTAAGTTAGAACTCGAAGCGAACGTTCAAGAAACTATTTTGTACACAAGGTCAATTCAGACAAGTGTAGAAAATCTAGTACATAAGCTACCCATAGATATCCGCATGAGAGTAATAAATAATAATATCCCAGATTTAAGATCGTTAATAAATTTATTGCAAGAGAAGGGCATTTATGAAGAAAATATTTCACAGAAAAATTTTCCAAAACAAAACCAAAATCACACTATTAGGTATCAAAACCCTAACATCCAAACTACCAATAAAATTTCAACACCCTTTCAGTCTAATCGACAACCGTATTTACCAAGTTCGACCTATTATTCTAACTATACAAATCCAAATCAGTATCCCCAAAATTATTACCAACCACCCAGACCTAATTTCGCACATAATCCAAATCTCATGCAACAACCTTATAACCAACCAATTTTGTATAGACCAAGATTAAACTCAACCATGCCAAGACACAATGTTTTCGACTGGAATAGATTCGGACACACACAGACTCAATCCCCACAACAAAATATGCAAAGACCAAACATTAATAACCAACAAAATAATATGCTAAATCAACCAATAAAAAGACCCCGACCATCAGACAGTGGACAGAGTAAAATGAGTATTGAAGAAATCAGACACCAGGAAGAAGTAGAACCCTACTACACTGGCGACTTCGACTATTCTCAGAACATGTATGAAAATGAACAATACTTTGACCAATGCAGTCAGTTGCAGCCCGGTCAGGAAGAAATATTTGAACCACATAACGAAAATCAAAACACACTTGACTCAGCTGAAAATTTTCAGTTGACAGCCTCGGAAGCCACCAGTTCATGATTATCAAATTTAATGACAAAAATTTGAAATGCTTGATCGACACTGGATCTACGATCAACATGATGACTGAAAACATATTCAACTTGCCTACCCATGAAACACAATGCTTTATACACACAAGTAACGGACCTTTGACAATTACAAAAAAAGTTGTACTGCCTTCTAATAATTATTTTCCATCGCAACAGGAATTTTTATTACACCCATTCTCAAATTATTATGATCTTCTCATAGGCAGAAATCTATTGATTCACGGACGTGCGGTCATAAACTTAGAAAACCAGACAGTGATTTTATATGATAAGAAATACATGCTAAAAAGTTATAACAGTCTTACACACGTCAAAAAACAAAAATCTCAATTGTATCAGCATACATTTAAAACTCAAGAGTACTGTCCTTCAATTGAAAACCAAAACTTTCATAAACAAAAACATTCACATTTGGAATTAGAACCCCAAAAAGACCTCTTTCGATTGGATCATCTAAATTGCGAGGAAGAAAGAGAAATTCGGAGTCTTCTTGGACGGTATCAACATATTCAATATAGGGAGGGAGATATTTTGACATTTTCCAATCAAGAGAAACACGTTATTAACACAACTCATAATTCACCAGTTTATTGCAAGCCATATGGTTATCCGCAGGCGTTCGAACAAGAAGTGGAGACACAAATTAAAGAAATGCTGGAACAGGGAATAATTCGAGAAAGTAATTCTCCTTACTGTAGTCCCGTTTGGGTAGTACCGAAGAAACAAGACGCTTCGGGAAAGAGGAAATTTAGAATAGTAATCGACTACAGAAAACTAAATGACATTACCATCGATGATAAGTATCCCATACCGAACATGGATGAGATACTGGGAAAACTAGGAACTTGTAATTACTTTACTACCATTGACCTTGCGAAAGGTTTTCATCAGATTGAGATGGACCATGATTCCATTCCTAGAACTGCTTTTTCCACAAAGAGTGGCCATTACGAGTGTTTACGAATGCCTTTCGGTCTCAAAAATGCGCCCGCAACATTTCAACGTTGCATGAATAACATTCTGAGACCTTTGTTGAATAAGCATTGTCTCGTCTACCTTGACGACATCATCGTTTTTTCTACTTCACTCGAAGAACATCTTCACTCACTCGAATTGGTATTCCAAAGATTGGCAGAAGCAAATTTAAAATTGCAACTCGACAAATGTGAGTTTCTGAAACAAGAAACTGCTTTCCTCGGACACATTGTAACGCCAAATGGTATCAAGCCAAATCCAGAAAAAATAAGAGTGATACAAGATTATCCCAGGCCAACTAAAGCGAGGGAGATTCAGGCATTTATGGGACTTATCGGTTATTACCGAAAATTTATTCCAAATATGTCAGAGATAGCTAAGCCGATCACTGCCATGTTAAAAAAGAACGCTAAAATAAATACAGCAGACCCAGAATTCGTTGCAGCTTTTGAAAAACTGAAGACTCTTATTATGAATGATCCAATACTTAAAATACCAGATTTCAACAAAAAATTCGTTTTGACTACAGACGCCAGCAACATCGCATTAGGTGCTGTACTGTCGCAGAATGGACATCCGATCAGCTTCATGAGCAGAACCTTAAACGAACACGAAATTAATTACAGCGCAATAGAAAAAGAATTATTGGCCATAGTATGGTCGACGAAAAAATTTAGACATTATTTACTCGGGAGACATTTTGAGATAGCCAGTGATCACCAGCCATTGTGTTGGCTATTTAAGATGAAGGAACCAAACTCTCGATTGGTCCGATGGAAAGTCCGATTGTCCGAGTATGATTTTGACATTAAATACATCAAAGGAAAAGAAAACTATGTCGCCGACGCTTTATCTAGAATCAAAATAGAGCAAGCATTTTTTGGAGAACAAACCCAACACAGTGCAGAAGAGGATAGCAGTAATTTAATAACTCTTACAGAAAAACCTCTTAATATTTTTAAAACACAATTCATATTTTCTAAAGGGAAACCGGAAATCAAACAAGAAAATTATTTTGGAAAATTTATAACTCATATTAAATACTTAGAAATGACCGAAACATTAGCAGAAAAATATTTGATTGATCATTTTTGCAACAAAACAAGTGCACTGCACATAGACAGTGACTCAGATTTTGAAATATTGCAGTCAGCCCACAAAAGGGTGATCAATACAAATTGCACAAAAATTTCACGTAGCCTCGTTTTGCTAAAAAACGTAAGATCGTACGCGGAATTTAAGGAACTCATATTACAAAAACATAATTCGCTATTGCACCCAGGAATTCAGAAAACGACGAAACTGTTTCGCGAGACACATTATTTTCCCAATAATCAGATCTTGATTCAAAACATAATAAATGAATGTCACATTTGTAATCTGGCCAAAACCGAACATCGAAATACAAAAATTCCTTTAAAAATTACACCCCAATTGGAACATTGTCGCGATAAGTTTGTCGTTGATATTTACTCTGTGGAGGGAAAACATTATGTTAGCTGCATAGACGTGTATTCAAAGTTTGCGACTTTGGAATTGATAAAAACAAAAGATTGGATAGAGTGTAAGAATGCTCTGTTGAGAATATTTAACCAGCTAGGAAAACCAAAATTACTCAAAACGGACAGAGATTCTGCATTTACAAGCCTAGCATTGAAGCAGTGGTTAGAAAGCGAAAATGTGGAAATAGAACAAAATACCACAAAAAATGGTATTGCCGACGTAGAAAGACTTCATAAAACAATAAACGAAAAAATCCGTATTATAAAAACGGGCGGTTCAATCGAAAACCAATTATGTAAAATCGAAACGATACTTTACATATACAATCACAAAACTAGACATGACTCCACAGGACAGACACCGGCACATATCTTTTTATACGCAGGGCAACCAAATTTAGACACTCAAAAAATTAAAGAACATCATATTAACAGAATTAATATAGGAAGAAAAGATCATGAAATAGATACCAGATATAGAAAAGGACCACTTCAAAGAGGAAAACTAGAAAACCCATTCAAACAGAACAAAGAGGTAGAAAAGATAGATGAAGACCACTATAAAACTTCAAATCACAGATCTAGAGACATAGTACAATACAAGACTCAATTTAAAAGGAAAAAGAAAACTAACACAGTAAACATTCCACAGGACCATGGACCCGATTGATACTATTCCTTTTAATGGTCACATCATGCAACACCCAACAGATCCAAATAAACAATGTGGACAGCGACTACGGATATTTGCTATTCTCAGATAAACCAATGGAACTACCCACCGAAACAGAACACCATATTCTTCACATCAATTTGACCCAAATAAGTAAAATTACAGACTATTTCCAAAAAAGTGTAGCAGTTCATAAACAAAATCCACAAATAACATACTTATACAAAAAATTACTCAGAGAACTAAACGGAATACAGCTACACCATGAAAACAGACAGAAACGTGGTGTATTCAACTTTGTTGGATCGGCATTTCAGTTCTTGTTTGGCACACTTGACGAAGAGGACAGAATCAAATTTCAATCACAATTAAACGACATTAAAGGCAAAACAATACAATTACATGACTTGAACGAACTAATAAATCAGATAAATGACGGGATGAGGAAAATACAAGATTACGAAAAAAATAAAAGAACAACAGATACTCTAGTTTACGAATTATCACAGTTTACAGAATTTATAGAGGACATAGAATTGAGTATGCAATTGAGCAGGCTGGGATTATTCAATCCAAAGCTCCTTAACTATGATAAGCTTGACGAAATTAACAACAAAAACATACTACTAATAAAAACCTCAACTTGGATTAACTATCACGATCAAACTATACTAATTATTTCACATATCCCTACTAAATTCCAAAGCACTAACACAATAAAAATCATACCATATCCCGATAAAAACGGTTATCAATTGGACTACACCGACACAATAGCATATTACGAACATGATGGAAAGATTTTTAATACAAATGAAAAAGAAATTAATGATGAATGCATATCCAATATAATATTAAGAACACGACCTACTTGCAATTTTAAACACGTAACCACACAAGAAATTGTAAAATATGTGGAACCCAACGTAATAATAACTTGGAATATTTCGGAAACCATATTGGATCAAAATTGTCAAAAATTAAATTCACAGATAAAAATTAATGGCAATAAAATAATAAAAGTTAACAAATGCCAAATTCAAATTAATAATGTAATTTTAAAAGAAAATGAATTAACCCCAGATATTGACCTAACCCCTTTGTACACTCCTTTAGAAATTAATAAAATAAAAACATTAGAACATAAAGAAATAATGGAAACAATCCTAAAAGAAAAGATTTCAACATTTTACATACTTGCTTTAGCAATAATAATAATCCTTTTAATATTTCTAAGTTATAAGTACGTGGCCAAAAAACAAATAATTACCCTATATTTAAAATTTAAAAAACAACCAATAAATATCGAAACAACTACAGAACAAGAATTACCAAAATTATACCCATCCATGCCCATTGTAGTATGAGCATGAATCTTAAGGGGAGGGGAGTGACGTAATCACACCAACCTTATCTCATAAATAAACAAACATTCCCACGATCACTATTGTCCGCGTCATATTTCATTGTGCAGTTGCACTCTGCATTCCGAAAACATGCATGCATTTATGTAAGTTTTGACTTGATCAAGCACCGCTAATAAATAAGATTTCTAAGAATTTCAATTCTGCTCTGGCGTGGCCGAGACATTGAAAGTGAATTTAAATTAGTCTAAAATTTGTCATCAGCGAGTAAAGTCGCAAATGGAAAAATAATAACAAATAAATCCTCGAAATATTAATAAAACTAATTGTGTTTTAATTCAACGAAAGATATTAATAGACTCCGCCTTCGTAAAGGCGTAAAATAAAACAGAAACAAATTAAATATCTTTAGAAATATTTCAGTATATAAACCTCATCCCCTCACCACCACCAACAACCCCCCCCCCCCCCCACTCCTTCCACACCAACAAAGTATGGTAAATTGCTTCTTTCAGCCCCCGCCAGAGCGAACAGGTAAACTTTCCACACCCCCCGCCTGAGAAGTACAGCCCTGTTCCCTGGTAAATCGCTTCTTTCATTTCCCCTTGCCTAATTAGCTCCCCCTGCTCCCACCATTAGCAGTAAGACTATATGTAGTTGCTTCCTTCATTTTCCCTCGTCCTAAAAGAAGGCTGTTTCCCCTCGCCCAAGAACTTACCTACTTCCGTTATCCCTCACCCGGTTCGAGATATATAACTGCTATATTCCCCTCGGTAGGAAACCTTTGGCAATAAATAAAAGACGCATTTTTTTGGGGCAGTTTTTGCTTTCGGAAAAAGCTAATCACAAAATTTCGTTTCGCTTTTATTGTTTTTAATTACTTTCATAACGGTTCTTTTTGTGTTGTTTTTATCATTTAATTTACATTTACAAAATATATATGTATATATATAGATAGATTTATTTGCCCTTGACCTGGCTGGGCCCGTGGTCACTAACAATTTTATTTAACAAAAAACAATTCTATCTGTTTCTTTTTTTTTTCTGTTCTGTTCTTTTTGTTTCTATACAACTAAAAAATATATAAAGCAAGTAATAATAATTTGTGTATGTGTGTATATGTGTGTGTGTGTGTGTGTGTGTGTGTATGTGTGTTTTTATGTTTTGCCTCTTATAAGATTTCTTTTTTTTTTTTTCCTTGATGAGTTGAGGTGGGTGGAAGTTGCAAGATTGCCAGTTTGAAGTGATCTTTGGAAAATAGCTGAGGCCATCGTTCTCTTTGAAGTATTTAACAATGATAATGATAGAACCTAAAGATTCCGATTGCCTCAGCCTTTCCAACGACGAGTGAGAAAATATGAAAGCCTTTGTCGGCAAACAACCAACCCACGCCCAGCTGCCCCAAGGATTTGTGAGTTAGGCGGCAGCCACAGTCTAACAGCGGAGGCGGTGTTGGTAGCACCACTGTCTATGGATCATTTTTTTGGTGGCGGTGCCCCACCAGCGCAATTATTTTTGCTAGCCCGCGTGGCCTTCTTATCTTCATACATTTTAATTAGCTGCTGTTTGCTGGGCATGGGCTTTATATGTCCGGACTGGACCAGGTACTTAATCGAAATGGTTGTACCACCTTACAAAAAATCAAAAGAGAGAAAGTCAGTTAGCAGGGGTCTTGCAAATGGAATATATTGAAAGGGCTTACCCAATGTGACAGCATAACGCAGAGGTGTGGCCACTTTATAGCATAGATAGGCTATGGCATAATGACCCATATCGGAGCCTTGCACCTTCTCAATAATGGTCTCACTCAGGTGCATATACTGCAAAAGGCTGGGCACATCCACGCCACTGAAAATAGATAATAATACCAATTAGTTTTCGATGTCTGATTTATGAGAATATCAAGACCTCTTACCTCTTTGATAGATAATAGAAACCACCGAACCAACATACAGAAGTTAGTACGTGTACCGGTATGAGGACATACCAATATTTTTTATACATATGCCGGAATTTGGCGAATAGACCCAAATTGGCTGCTTCTCCGAAGAGATCGGCTGCTGTGGTCGATGAGGCTTTTGTGTCGGTTTTATTTGCACAATGGGCTGATGATTTAGTACTGAGACGTGCATAATTACGGAACTTTGTGACCAGTCGTTGTTGTTGTTGCTGCATTTGTGATTGCCATCCTAAAGTGCCACTCACACCAGCACGGCCACAGCTGCTCAATGTCCAGGTGATGGGTGAGAGTCGAGTCAGACTTAGGCAACGACGATTTGCGGATTTTGTTGAGCCGGCAAGCGTGCTTTTCAGCAGGTTGAGACTGATGACCGAATAGGGTTGCGTTTTCAATAGTGCAACAGTTGCCATTGCTTTTGTGTTTGTTTTTTATTTAATTAAGTTTAATTCATTTAATTTATGCCTAACACACACACTACAAAGACGACGGACCACTGGGTAAGTGCCGTTTCGAATTTTTATATAAAATTCGTACTTTTCCGGACAGAATAATAATAGCCCCACAAACAGAGTTGATTTTGACTGAATATTTTGCTTAGCGCCATCTGTCAATAGCTCGAAACGCCCTCTTTTGACACTTTCAAACTCTTTCGAATGCAACTCTGCATGTTAGTGCTGTAAAGCGAAACTGTTTTATCTTTTACAGCACTGTATGAAATAATGTCATAACCTCGACGGCCGTACCACGGCAAATAGTTTTAGGAATTATTGAAAGAATTTGATCAAGTCAGCTCCGTTTATTCTGTAAAATGTTGACGCTTCGTCGCGCAGAGCAGGTCTGTGTGCGGGCACGCTCCGCCACCTACCGCTATTTAGCCACCCAACAACAGCCGGCCACTGCGGTTTCAGAGGATGCGGAATACACGGCTGAACCTCAATATCCCACCATACGGGACTTGAGCTTCAAAGCGCGTAAGCAGCAGAAGAGTTCCGACTGGCATGAGGAAATCCGCAAGTTGCCCACTGTGGAGGAGAAAATGATTAAGATCAATATGCCCCGCTACTATGGCTATAAAGTCGTCGATTTGAATGACACTAGCGTTCCGTATAATGCCCTCTCACTGATGCAACACTACACACGCACAATGCTGGAGGAGCTGTCCACAGAACCACAACAAAAGCCTGCCGAGACCGAGGCTACCGACAAGGCCTATGATGCCTTCTTGCAGACAGCACGGAGTGATGTAATTGAAACCTTGGAGCTCTGCCACGATGTCTATAAACACCAGCTGACTCGTCTCGCCACACAGCCCGATCCTGTACAGCGCGAGCAACAACTAACTCAGATTATTGTGGAGCACTTGAACCGCTCCCTGCTACAGGTTCTCAGTGCCGACTACGCTCATCTGCAGGAAGTCGAAGTCGACTACAATCCCCGGCATGAGGCATTCTGGGCCGTCGGCGGTGTGGATCCCCCCAAGAATGTGGTCAAATCAAAAAAGGGACGCGACTGGCAAAAAGACGATGCCCATGACAGTGTGAATCGCCTTGTCCAATACACCGGCTCACCCTACCTGGCCCTGCGTCATCGCCAACAGCTCCCACCCTGGAAATCCGAGGCGGAATCCACAAACCTTGCAATGGCCCAGCAACTGCCACGCTATAAACACGATGCCCGCACCCTGGGCTACGCAACCAAATATCAGCACGCCATCAATGTGCCCGGCTACTGGCCCAGCACCCTCGCCCCCAACTTCGGTCTGCTCTCCTTCCAGTCGCGTGCCCATCTACAACTCCGACCCACTGCCTATGGCGAAACCGACTTCCAAGAAGCCCTCCATGCCCTCGCCCTTCAGTCCTCCTACGCCTGGCTGCTGGCCCAGGCCCATCACAATGGCTTCAACACCTACAACGAATTGACCTATCCCCTGAACACCCAGACTGTGATCACCAATGGCCGTGAATGGAGCTTCTACGAATACCAGTTGAATACCCTACTGATCCATGACCAGCATGTGGATGAGAATCCCCGCCTCAACTTTTGCCGTGGCACCAAGCCTTTGCCCCTCTACAGGGAGATCAGCCCGGACGGAAAGGTTGTCGATTTCAATGACGCCGTCCTGGCCAAGCTACTTTCCGTTTATACCAATATTCCAAGTGTTCAGCGCAGTGGCCAAGAATTGCAGCCCTATCTGGGCGGTAGCGAACTGAGTCGCGCCTCCGACTATGCCAATCCCGAGCAACGTGAATTCCTAGTGAAAACCCTAAAGCATTTGTCCTCGAAGAGGCCCCGTCACCTGGAGCTGCCCGAGATTTACATGTGGGAGAAGATCTACAAGATTGACAACAAAACGAGACCCCTGGAGGCGCGTCGTCGCTTCTTCGAAAAGGAAATCAATCCCTGGCAACGCACCCTCGATCAGCACGACAAGGAGTATGTGCCCAAGGCAGTGCGCGAGGGCGGAAAGAAAAATCGCGAGGGACGCTATAAGAAAACCTATTATCCTTAAAGTCAAACTGTTATGCCTTTTTTTTTTAATTCGAAACAAAAAATAAAAATTCAAAAAAAAAAAGAAACACTTGTTTCGTTTCTAACCTCAAATTAGTGTTGGAAATGGCCGAATTTCTCTTAGTGTGGCTAGGCTTGGTCAAAGGGGCGGGGGGAAAGAGAAAACACAATCAAATTTTTTTTGTTTACTTTTCTATTGAATTTTTATTATTTTTTCATTATTTTTAAATTGTTTTTGTTTTTTGGTATTTTCTTGTTGTTGTTTTTGTTTCCTTTCTGTATTCTTAAATTTTAGTATTTTTTTTTTCTGTGTTTAAAACATTTTCAATTAATTTGCGTATTAATATTTTGCCCGTTTCTTTTTGTGTGTGTGTGTTATTTTTTTTTTATAATTTTACTACTACTTTTTTTATTTAATTTAATTTCGGTTTCTTCTTCTTTCTTTTTTTATTTTTCTTGTGTGTGTGTTTTTGTTTTTATTTGAATTGCTTTGTGTTAAATTTGTAGTATTTCTTTTTTTTGTTTAACTTGGAATTTCTTGTTTTAACATACAACCTTGTTTTTTTTTTCTTCTTCTTCTGTTTTATATAAATTAATGAATATATTTTTTATTTATTTTGTTTTTAGTTTAGCCAAAAATTTTATACGCATTAGGTATGTATTTTTTTTCTTTTTTTAATTGAATGCAAGAATGGTATTTTTAAATTTATATATTTTTTTTTAAATAATAAAATAATTATTTATATCTGCTTGGTGTGGCTGAGTAGATTTATTGTCCAAGACCACCGAGCATAGAGTTGCCAAGTTTGTGTGAAAACAAAAAATAAAGGATCAACAATAAAACGGCCAATTAAATAAATGCAAAGAATTTCGTTTATTAAATCAAATTATATTTATGAATATGTATTTGTTTCATTTTATTGCTTAACAGACTCTAGAAGTGCATAGTTTTTTCGATAACAACTTTAAACCCTTTAAAGTTTTTCCTTTTTTTTTATCTAATTTAATTTAAGGTTTATTTAAGTTTTTTTCTTTTAATACATTAGTTTATTTATTTAATTTTCTTTAGCAAGCTAAAAAATTTGCTTTATTTAAGTTAAATTTTGTAAAGAAATTCTTAAACGTTTGAAAAGTCTTCGCCTGGCATTTGTGGTTCGTGTCTGCGCTAAGAAGTCAGCAATTGCTTAGACATTTTTTTTATAGGAAAAAATTGATTTGTCCTTTAAAATCATAGCTTTTTTAAAATAGAATAAAATATTTGAAATAGTTTTTCTTAAGCTTTGCCTGGCGCTTGTCCCAAAGCCAAAGTGATTTGTGTCTTTGCTAAGAAATTGGCTGGCCAAGTCAAGAAATTTTTTATTGAAAAAAATCAAGGTAATCTAGTTTGATTTGAGTTTAGAAATTTTTAAATTTTGTTCAAGCTTTTCTTTTTTAAAACGAAACTTGTTGAAAATTGAAAAAGTTCGTTTGCCAGGCGCTTGTCCCAAAGCCTTTGTGGTTTGTGTCTGCACTAAGTAGCCAAGTGCCAAACCACTTGACTCTGAGCAATGTTGAACTTGTTAAATGAAGCACACAAATCAAGCAAAAGGAAGAAATCATTTGAAAAGAATTTACAAAATTTAAATGTTTTGTTTTAGAAAATAATTGCAACTGTTTTGGAAAATATTTTCAATTTTCTTAATTATTTTTGTTTTTGATTTGTGGTTGCATTTATTTTTTGTTGTGTTTATATTTAAGTTTTGTTTTTTTTTTTTACATTTTAACTTTATATTTATTTAATGCTTTTTTAGTGCTTATTTTTTTTTAAGTTTTTTTTTTGTTTAATTTAACAATTTATCTGCTTATCTGAACTATATTGAAGCAAAGCCATTTATTTATTTTATTTATTTTTTTTGTTAAGCTTGATTGCCTTTACAATCCAACCAGTCTGTTTTTTTTTTTTTTTTTTTTTTTTTTTGATTAAAACAAAAATTTATTTATTTTTTTTGTTTAGTTTGAACGCTGTTAATTTCTCTAATTTTTAATAACTTGATACATGCAAGATTTTTTTTTTTAAATATTTATTTTTTATTTATTTACTTTTTTTAATAGTTTTTTTTTTAGTCAAACAATTTTTTTTTTTTTGTTTTGGAAACCGAATAAAGTTGAGGTGCTTTTTTAAGTTTTGTTAAGACTTACAAATGCTTTTTTTTTAATTACTTTTTTTTTAGCTTAACTTAGGTGTTTTTTTTTCTTCTGTTTTTGTTGTAAAAAAAATTAAAAAAAAAGATAATAAAAATCATAAATGCATATTGTCCATTTTTAGATAGCTTCCTCATATATATATATATTTTTTTGTCCTAAAGCCGAAGTCAACTACACACTTTCCCAAAAAAAAAAAAATATATATATAATTATATAGAAAAAATTTGGGGAAATCAGACAAGTAGACCCAAGAAGTTTCGATTATATATTTGATATTATTTTTTTTAATCTTTTCTGATTTATTTAATTTCATACAAATATTTAGTTAGGGTATATGCACTCGTTGGCAAATGTAGAGTATTTGGCCTGTATTGTAATTCCATAGCTAGGTATATAGTTTAGGTATATAGTTTTTGCTTGATTATAAACTTTTTCCATATATTTTTATATAAACTTTTTTTTTTCTTATTATTCCTTGGACTATTGTCTTGATGATATATTGGATTTATTTATAATTAATCATATATATATAATTTTTTTTTATTATTTTTTATTTTTTGTTGACGATTGTCCATTTGAATATTTCGAGTCCAATCTTTGTTTAGTCCAAGCTTGAAGCATTTACGAGTACTTAGACAGGAGTGAGAGAGATAGGGCGAGAGATCTTGAAATTCTTCTTCTTCTTCTTTTTAAATTTTATAAAAAAAAAATTATTTTTTTGTGGGCATACATATGTGTTTGTGTATGTGTGTATTGTTGTGTGAGATTTTTGTATTTTTATTTCTGATATTTTTGGAAAATGGAAAATTTTCAAATTTATTTTCTTATATGTTTGCATTTCAGTTTGAAACCATTTTTTTTTTGGATTTGAAATATTTCAAATGATTTTTTTTTTTATTAAAATTAAAATTTTCTACCTAAAAAAAAAAAGAAATAAGTAAATCAAAAAATTACCCTTTGTTTGCTCGCAAAAAACGATTTACTTTTTTTTTTGATATATTTTTTTTTTAAAGATTTTATTGATGTATAAATTCAAGTTTACCGTTATTTTTTATTTTGTGTAGACCAGCCTTAAGGTGCGAAAGAAATCTGAATACCGATCGGGTATATTTTTCCCCCGATATCGAAAGACCAAAGAGAATTATAATTTTTTTTTTTATTTTTTTATTTAATTTTTTTTGAAAACCTCAAACAGACTTTTGAATTCTTTTCCCCCACGAAATTTTTTATTCACTAGTTTATTTATTTAAATAACATACAAACACACACACACACAGACACATATACATACACATACACACACACACATATACACAGATACACATGTATGAAATTTCAGCAGGACTTTGTTGTTTTGACTATTTTCTCATAATTTGATTTGAATAATTCAAGCTTAGTTTTAGACTATTTTTTTTATTTATTTTAAATTGTTTTTGATTTGATTTGGTTATATACGCTTAGGTTTTATTTATTAAATCAAAAAAGTATTTATTATTTAATTGAATGTGGTCGGTCATGCAGTTTAATTGATTTCTTTATAAATATTTAATTAATTGTTATTGTTGTTGTTGTTGTTGTTGTTTTAACTGTTTAACTCATGCCAATTAATTTAGTGAATTATTTAGTTGAAAGAAAGCTTGTCGATTTGGACAGACTTCTAGACTATTTCAGTTGCTTTTGACATGCACAGGCAAATTCCCATTTCCCAGAGATTTGATTTTTTTTTCTTCTTTAAAAAAAAAAAAAAAAGTTTCCAATATTTTTATGTTTATGATTTTTTTTTTTTAGTTCGTACTCGTAGTTATTTAGGCATGCCAAAGATAGGACAGTTATTTATTTATTTTTTTTTTTTTAATATTAAGGAAGACCCTTTTCATTTGAAAAATTCGCAGTTTTTTTTTCTTTCTTTTTTTTCGGCTAAGTTTGCTTTGATTAGTTGAGTGTGTATATATTTGAATTATTTTCCGGGCCTATTTAAGTCTATATATTCATATATATATATATATATATATATATATATATATATATATATATATATATATATATATATATATATATATATATATTATATATCTATTTGAGAATTTCGGGCAAAAAATCAAAAGGCTCGAGACTTGCTCTCTTCTCATCTCAGCTGAATTCATTTTGGGGTGGTCAAAACTAAAATCTCTTCTCTTTTTCTAAAGCTAATTTATTTTATTTTATTTTTTTTTTTTAATATGCATTTAATTATTTTTTATATATATATATATATATTTTTTTTAATGTATGCTTTATATATTTGAATTTTTAGAAGCATGTCAATGTGACACATATAAATACTCCTAGCGTTTATTGATTTATTTATTTAAATGCGTTTAGCAGTAGGCAAAGCTTAACTCACCCACACAATTAAATAAAAAAAATAATAAAAAAAAAAATTAAAATTAAAAAAAAATTATAATTTATATATATTTACTAACCTAGTTATATATATATTTATTTTTTATTTTTTTTTTTAGTTTGAAGAAATGAATTAATTTTTTTTGCTTTAAAATAAATACATGCCTTGCGTTATTTTTAGCTTTAGTTTTTTTTTTTTAATTTTTATATATATATATATATATATATATATATATATATATTTTTTACTATTTTAAAATGTATTTTTTTTTTTTAATATTAATTTTAGTGTTTTTTTTTTATATTAAATTTGCATTTGCGCTACGCACGAATTTGCTGTTAACTTTTTGCTGTTCTTTGTTTTTTTTTGTTTTGTTTTTTTGAAATATTATTAAAAAAAATTCTTGTAGGTTTTTAGTTTTTTTTATATAACATAAATATTTCTCGTAATTTTTTTTTTTTAACTACATTAACATTGGCATTAATTATTTATTTATTTATTTTCCCTTAGCCTAAGCTACTTGAACTATTTCGAAATGTTTTTTTAATTTTTTTTTTTTACACACTAATTTAATTTGTTTTAGTTTATTTTATTTTTTTTTTGCTTACTTCTTTGTTTTTTTTATTTAAAAAATAGTTAACTTTTTACTTTATTTTCATACAATTTCCCATGCATTTTTTTTTTTTTTTTGTCTGATTTGACTCGAATGAGTTTGGTTTTGGTTTGATTTAATCGCCGCCTACACCTGCGTTCAAAATTATAGTGAACCAAAAAAACAAAAAAATTGTTTTGAACACAACTGTACTTTTTTCCCCCTTTGGTAGTGCGGTTTCGTTTTCTTTCGTTTTCTTGTTTGTTTGGCAAAAGTTTTTTTTTTCTAGTCCTTTTTTTGGTTTCTTCTCTTTTGTTTTTGTCCTTGTTTTTGTTGTTGTTGTTGTTGTAGTTGTTTTGTGTATTTTTTGTTGTTTTTGTTTTTGCTAAGCCGTGCGCGAATTTGTCTTGTGTAAAAAAGCAAAAAGCGTGCCTCAACTTTTCACACACAAAATTCTTCTCTCTCTCGTTTTTCGTACAAGTAGAAATGATTTTTTTTTAATCGATTTTTTTTTAAATTAATTTTTTTTTTTAATAATTTTTTTTTTTTTTTTTGGCTCGGTTTGTTTTTTTCTTTGTCATTTTCAAAGCCTACCAAACCGAAGCCGAAATTCCCTCGACTTGTTTATTTTGTTTTTTTCTACTCGTACAATTTTTTTTTTTATTTTTTATTTAACAATTTTTTTAATATTTTTTTACTGAATTCTTTTTTTTTTCCTTCCTGCTTTTGATAAATTGTTTAATTGAGGTTATGTTTTGCTGGTGTGTGTGTGTATTTTTTTTTATTCAATTTTGATTTGCATATTCGCATTGATCGTTCTGGTTTGGCTTTCTGATTGGCTTTGCTTGATTTTTTTTTATTTAGTTTTTTATTTAATTTTTTTTTTTTTTTTTTTTTGGTAAAGTTCACGTTGAATTTATTGTAGCTGGTTTACGTTTTGTTCATTCAAATTTTCTATCACAGCAAAATATTTGTATACACTATTTTTTTTATGCACTAAAAAATACATAAAAAAAAAATTAAAAAAAAAAAATTTCAGAAAAAAAAAATATTTTTTTTTATGCAAAAAAAAAAAAAAAAAATATTCGGCAAACCGAACAAAATTTGATATAAATTTTTTTTCCTCTCATAATTTGTTTTTTTTTTTTGACTAAAGAATTAGGCACATTTGCGTAAATTTAAACAAGACTGGCAACAATCTAAAAAGAATTTCTTTTTTTTAGGCACAATGAAAATAACAATTTTTTCTAAAAAAAAAAAAAAATTAATTTTTTTAGTGAATTTTAAAAAAAGCTTTCTTCGATTTTTTCTTTTTTTTTTTTTAGTTAGTTTCCTCTGGTTATTTTGTTGATATTGCTCGATATTGCTGGTGATTTTTGCTTTTCACAAAACAAAAACAAAAATTGTAGAAAATCCTCATTTCCGCATTTATGGGAACTGCAAAAAGAGCAAAAAAAAAAAAACGGATTAAATCAATCTTTCTCTTTCGAAGTGAATAAGAATCTCAGGAAACTTGCTATGAAATGTGGAGCCGAGAATAGCACCGCCAACGTGGCTATAATTGTGAAGAGCGTGAAAATGATAAGGCACAAACGATCCACGACCATGGCGGCAAATTTCCAATCCCGCGTTATATCGCCCGTTTCGTCCTCTTTCTTCAGCTGTCACAAGGATAAAGGATTAAAAAAAATCTCTAATAGAAAGTAAATGTAATGGAATGGAGAGGCACCTGATCGGTTATCCAACGGAGCTCCTTGAGTATCAAGGCCAATTCATATTCGGCCGAGGAGCTGAGACAAGTGTGAGAGATGGCCTCGTGCATGCGAGCATCGGCAACGGCGGCCACGGGGCCGACGGGCCCCACAGGACCAACGGGTCCGACAGGACCCACGCTGCTATCATCGCCTTGTCTGTAATTAAGTCAATGATTAAATTGATTTTCAATTATGTCAAAAGGACTTTCTATCTACGTTTTTTTTTTTGTACTCAATTCAAATTTATTATTTATTTACTTTCACAACTTTGAGCTATATAATCCTCTTGTCAAAGAGCTTTTCAAAGGATTAGTTTACTTTGTTCTGATTGCTTGGTGATGAGAGGGTGGTCTGAATGGTCCAACTTGTTGGGTCGAGTTGAGGGTTAAAAATACCCTTTATAACGAGGGCAAAGGCTGGACCGGTTCAAGGCTTGACTTATGCAATTATTGACCTACGGGGAGGAGGGACTGCAATTCGGTTCAATCCTGTTTGATTCCTCCTACTCTGAGGATTGGGAAATTTGTTTGTGAAAATCAAGATCAAAGTTTCAGGCTAGTAGAATTCATAAGATGAAGTCATAAGCAGAATTCATAAGTGGAATTCTGTTTTTTACAAAGCGCTGAAAAGTATGCTACACTTTTTCCTATTTTTGTGAGCCCGGTAAGAAAATATTGAAATGACTGACCGGAAACGGCGTATAAACAATTTTAAAATGGTTGAGAAATTCATGAAAATAAAATAAAATAAAATAAAATAAAATAAAATAAAATAAAATAAAATAAATAAAATAAATAAAATAAATAAAATAAATAAAATAAAATGAAATAAATAAAATAAATAAAATCAAATAAAATCAAATAAAATAAATAAAATAAATAAAATAAATAAAATAAATAAAATAAATAAAATAAATAAAATAAAATAAAATAAAATAAAATAAAATAAAATAAATAAAATAAATATTTTTTGGCTTCGAATTTTGAAGGCTTTGAAAACTTGAAAAATAAAAAAGGGTCAATTTGAATCGGGTTTACCCTGAAGACAGAAATATTTTTATTTAATTTGAGAGTCATGAAAAATTCTTCAAAGAGAAAATAAATCAAATTAAATTTGTAGAAATTTTCAAAAATTAAATCAAGTCAATAAGATTTATGAACCTGCCGATACAAAAAAATTTAGGCAGACACAATGAAGGCTCGACATTATCTTCGGGTTGGTGAAGATGTCAAGATTTTTTTTTTACCCATCCATAAATCATGTGGGGGCAGAGGAGATACTCTAAAAACCGATTTAGATTAGAATGAAAGATATGAAATTTAGTACACATTTTAGCTAGCAAATCCAGAATCCTAACTTGGTATAGTTTGATTGAGATCGATTGATAAAAGCTTAGAGACATTTCTAAGATCAATATGATATAGTTTTCCTATGTAAGAAAAAACAGTCAATAAAAGGAGGAGTTATCTAGTAGTCTGATCCGGTCAGCTTCTCTTCGCAAAGAATTTGATAAATCCCTAAAGAGCCTTCGACTATGAAAAAAGGAAATGGGTGAAAAAAAATTAAAAATATTTGAGAAAGAATGAATCGATACTATATATTTTGGTAAGTTGAACGAACAATAAATCGGTATGAATCGATACTATATATTTTTTGGCAAGTGGAACAGACTGCCTGGTAGACTTTTTGAAAAAGTACAGTCGATAGGCAGTTATCGACGCACCTGTACATAGTCCGATAATAAGTGGGTTGATGCGGCAAGGTGGCGCTGGCGCAGCGATGATTGCAGCGAAAATCATCGTCTATATCCAGGACATTGGCAAGCAGAGATTTCGACGATCTGTAAGCAATACGTGTGGGCATTATTTGCCGGGCAATATAATTTGCCCATAAAAAAAAAACATGTAAATAATTTGATTAATTTATTAATTAATATTTAGATAAATTTTTTTTTTTTTTTTGGTAATGTTAAAAGTTAGTGAGAATTGTTGGTATCGGTTTGGGTTACCTTTCCTTGAGCTCAACATTTTGTATCTGCTGTTTTTTGTCGCCAGCATTCGATGAACTCGACGAGGAGGGTGGCGGTGGGCATTCATAGCCAACCTGTCCAGGTCTTTGCATGCGCAATATGCAAGGTAACCAATAAAGGAATATTACTCTTATCTGTGTGTGCGAGTTTGATAGAGAGACGGAGTGTGTCGGGTAATGCAGTTAAAAATAATAGCAATAAGTATATAATTTTTTTTTTTTCGTATTTTTTTTTATGCAATTTTTTTTTGTTTTGTTTTGTTGACAAAAAAAAATTTAGTTTTGTTTAGTATTTTTTTTTGGTATTTTTTGTTTTGTTTAAAAATAATATAATTTTTGTTGAAAAACCAATTGAAAAAAAAATTAATTCGGTTTAGTATTTTTTTGGTATTTGAAAAATATTTTTTTGTTACAAAAAAAAAAAAAAAAAAATTATTTTTGTTTAGAATTTTTTTTTTTGGTATTTTTTGGTTTTGTTAAAAAAAATAGTATTTGTTGAAAAAAAAGTATTTTTTTGGTATTTTTTGTTTTGTTAAAAAAAAAAGTTTTTGTTGAAAAAAAAATTAATTTTTGTTTAATATTTTTGTTGGTATTTTTTTTTTTATAAAAAATAATTTTTTCAGTATTTTTTTTGTACATAATTTTTTTTTTTTTTTAATAAATTAATTTTTGTTTAGTATTTTTTTTTTTTTTTTTTTTTAGATAAAAAGCCGAGCACATGTGAAAGGAACATATTAAAAAAAAAAAATTGTAGATGATTTCATTTGGAGTATTTTTTTTTTTTAATTAAAATATATATTTTTTTTATTAAATTGATACATATATATTTGTTGTTGTTGTTGTTCATGTTTGTTGTTGTAGTTAATGTTTAGACCACGCCCAAAGAGTTGTACAGAGAGAGACAGAGAGTTAGAGATTTGTTGTAATTGTTGTTGTTGTTGTTATTAGAGAGAAGGAGAGAGAGAGAGAGATGGAAACAGTAAAGAGAGACAAAAGTTGTTGAGTTGCGGTTGTTTTTTTTTTTAGCGTTGAGTTGAGAGTTGCCGTAGTTGGCGTAGTTGTTGTTGTAGTTGTAGTTGTTGATGTTGTTGTTGTTTTGTAGAGTAGCCAGAGTGATGGTAGTTGTTGTTGTTGTTGGAAAACAAAAATTTTTTTTTGTGTGATTATTTTTGTGCTGGTCAGAAAAATTTGTTCTTTTTTAAATATTTTGTAAAAAAAAAAATTGTTTATTTAATAAAATGAGTAGATTTTTTTTTTTATAAGTGAATTAAAAATTAAAAATTTATAATTGAAAAAAATAAAATGCATATTTATTTAGAGATTAATTCAAAATATATGCAAATGTTTCAAGTTTTAAAATTGCAAGCATTTTTTTTTTTTTTGGGTTTTCTAAAAAGATTTTAATTTATTTATTTTTTTTATTTAAATTTAAAAAGTTTGTTTAGTCTTTTTTTTTATATATAATTAAAAATATATTTATATATATATATATTTTTAAAATAGGTTAAAGCTGTCAAATGTTGCTTTTTTTTTGGTTTGAGTAAAAATAAAAAAAAAAGTTGAAAAAAAATGAGGATTTTTTTTATTATTTTTATTATTATTTTTTTTTTTTAAATACATAAAAAGCCACTGTTTCTTTTTTTTTTAATTGTTGAATGAAATTGAGCAGTTAATTATGAGTTGAGATTTTTTTTATGGCTTAATTATGAAATATTTGCTTGGACTTAGCCTAAAGGGGGCAGGTGGGTTGAGTGGGGCTCAAAAAAAAAGGATGAAAAATTTGAGATTTTTGTTTATCGATAAAAAAAAAAATGCACAAGGGAGAAATTAAACTTTATATTGGGCAATAAAAATTGTTGAAAACTTTTGTTTTTTTATAGCTGAAAAAATGTAGAATTTTATCGGAAAACAAAGACCTTCCCAAGGTACAGTCAGACCGACAGAAGATAGCTGAAATGTTCAGGCATTTTGTTTTTTTTTCTTTTATTAATTTGGTAATTTTGAATTCTAGAATTATCAAGGCCTTTTGGTCTTGAAATCTTTAAAGATTTGGTATGGGTTTGGGAAATAATCAAGTCATGCAGTGAGTTGTGTTTTGGGGGGGTGGTGGAGTGGGGTCAGTCTTGTTTTGGTGCTAATCTTTTCTTGAGTAGAAAAAAGAATGCTTTCACCCGCTTTAATTCCCGGCCGCTTGAGGTTCTGGGTTTTTATGTGTCTCATATGTAAATGTTTTTTTTTTAATAAAATGAAATTCACTTTTCTTTGGAAAAACTCTCTCAAAAAATTATAAAAAAAAATAATTAAAAGATTTATGAAAAATATTGAAAGAAAGAAAAGGAACAAAAAAAAGGAAAAAGTTTAGCTTACAAGAAAAATTTGTATAGTTTAGTTTAGTTTGAATATATAAAATATTACCCATTCACTCATTTCATGCGTATCTGGATTTCTATGATGATAATTGAGGATAAGTATGGTTGACACAACTGATGAGGCCACCATAAACATAATGCAATTGAAATAAGTTCCTAGAAGGACACAAAAATTACACAAACATTGTGGTAATTGCGATTTCTTGGTTTTTTTTTTTTTGGTTTTTTGTTGTTGTTGTTGTTTTTTTTTTCTATCGTATCTTATATATATTATATGATATATGCTCGAGCGAGAGAAAGAGAGAGAGAGAGATACCACATCTAAATAATATATGAATTATTTAAGCCCGATAGCGATAACGAAGACGTCGACCTAAACTTGATTCCAAAAAAAAAAAAAAAAAAATTTGGAATTTTTTTGAAATATTTTTTTTTTTCCAAAATTTTTGTTTGTCGAATTTTTTATTTTTTTCTCTTCTAAAAATGCCTTTTGTTGTTGTTTTTTTTGTGGTGATTGTTGTGGTTTTTGTATATTTGTTGTTGTAGTTGTTGTTTTTGTGTTTTTATTGTTAAGTATGCAAAAATTGGAAAAATAGAGCAATAGGAATTATTATTTATTTTTAATTTGTATTTATTTTTTTGGTATTTACAAATCTGAAGAAGCCAACGAAAATTTGGAAAAATAAATAAGAGTTTCTCAAGAGTTTCAAAATTGTATTTTATATATTTTTTTAAATAAATACTGAAAGCTGAACTCGCTGGGAATCAGTGGGAAATTACTGAATTTTTATTTTAAGGTATAATTTTTTTTTTTTAACTTAAAGTTTTATTTTTATTTTTTGAGGGTTTAATTTTCCCATTATTTTATTTGAAGTTTTTTTTAGAATAAGTTTAAAAAATATTTATGAATATATTTTATTTAATTAAATTTGATTATTATGCTTTATTTTATTAAAAAAAAATTAATTTTATTTTTAATAGAATAAATTGGGTAATTTTCTGAAGGTTTAATATCCATTTTAATTAAGTTTAAAATATTTTTGTTTTTAATTAAAAATTAAAAAAATAGAGCAATAAGAATTTTTATTTATTTATTATTATTATTATTATTATTATTATTATTATTATTATTATTATTATTTTTCTATTTACAAATCTGAAGAGGCCAATAAAAAAAAATGTATTTTAATTTTTAGTTTTAATTAATTTTTTTAATTGTATTTTTTTGCACTAAATAATTTTATTTTTGTATTATTTATTTGTAATCTAATAAAACAAATTCGAAACATGCCTTTTAATATTAATTTAAATGCCTTTTTTTATTTACCTTTTTTTTAAATTTAGACTATTTAATTGAAACTCGATTACATTTTTTAAAGCAAACAATTGATGAAAAAAATCTTTTCTGTAAGGTAAAATTTTTATTTTATTTTAAATATTTTATAGAATTTTAAAACAATTTTTTTATAATATTTGAAAGAAAGCTAATATTTTTTTAGTTAATTAAATTTTTTTTTATTTTAAATAAAAAAACATGCATAGAATAATTTATTAATATTTTGATCTTATCTTGATTCCATTTTTTTTATTGGAAGAAATTTTATTTTAATTGAATTTGTCGTTTAATTTTTTTCATTTATTTATTTTGTAAATTTTTTATTCTTGTAAAAATAAATTTAATTTCCATTTGACTATTTTTTAGTTTTAATTTAAAAATAAATTTTATTTTAAATTTACTATATTATTATTTTTTTTATTTTAATTTTGTTTAGAATGAATTTTACTTTCGACTATTTTTTTTAGAATAAATTTTACGATTTTAATTTTACTATTTTTTTTTTATATTTGTTTTATTTAATTTAATTTTTAGAATAAATTTATTCATTTCATTCATTTTAATTGAATTTATATTTATTTATATTTTTTCAACCATTATTATAATTTTTTAATAGATTGAATTAACCATTTTTAAAGTAATCTTTTTATAATTTAATTAAAATTTATTTCTTGAATTTTTTAAGCTGATTTTATTTAAATAATTTTTGATTTAATTGGTTTTTAGTCAAAGCATAAATTATTACAAATTTTTAATTTTTTGTTTAAAGAAAAAGTTTAACACATTCTTAAAAAAATATATACATTTTTTTTAAGAATTTAATTTTATTTATTTATTTTAATTTGTTAATAAGTTTTTAGTCAAGCTGCAAAGAATTATTATTTTGAGTTCCCATTTCAAAGGATTTTTTTTTATTTTTATTTTTGGGGGGGGTCAAAAAATAAAGGAATTCCCAGACTGATTTCGAGTAGGAGTCCAGCTTGTCAGCCTTGTCTATTTCATTTCGATGTTGATTAAATACAGATAAAAATATATTTATATATATTTTTTAATTTAAAAGTTGACTTTTAATCGCATTAAAAAAGAGAGAGAGAGAGAGAGAGAGAGAGAGAGAGTTCAAAAAAAGGTTAATAGCTTTTTTTGTTGTTGTTGTGAAAAAAAAGTGTGTTGGTAAAGTTTTTGTTTGCTTGTTGAATTTTTTTTTTTTTTTATTATTTTGTTAAAGAGAAAAGTTGATAGATATTTTACAAGAGTGTTGGTATTATTTATTTATTTTTGTTTTAAACTGTTTTTTTTTTTTTTTTGCACGGCATAATTATACAAAACAAATGTTTCATAGAGCGAGAGAGAGAGATATATAGAGAGAGAGAAAAAAAAAAAAATTAGAGTAGAAGAAAAGTTTGGAGAAAAATCCTGAATCCTGCCTAAATGAAAACCCCAGCGATTTTTTTTCCATTTCAAACTTGTGGCCCAAATCAAGGGGCGTGGCTGGTTGGGCCTTTGCCTTTGATTTGGACCACGCGTTTTTTTTTTTTTTAGGTTTTCTGAATTTTTTATACTCTTTTTTTTTTAAATTTCAGATTATCATTTTTTTTTGAGAGTTTTGCTTTTTGTGTGTGTGCACAACCAATTATCCGCAATCATCATTTTTGTTTAAAAATCGAGATCTAATTTTTTTCATTTTTTTTTTGAGCTGTAAAAAAATTGGAGAGGCGCTTTTGTTGTTGCTGTTGTTGTAGCTGTTGTTGTTGTTGTTGTTTTCTCTCTGAAAACCAAAGGATGGGGTTGATTGGATGGTCTTGTTTTTGGCAGCAAAAATAATTATTATTATTATTTTTTTTTTTTAGTTTTCTTGGGTTTTTTTTTTTTTTGGTTTAATTTGAGCTCATTTGTTTAACATTTTCATTTTGGTATTTTTTTTTTGTAATAATCAAAATATTTGAAAATATCAAAAAAAAAGAAAAAGCTTAATTGTTTGCTTAAAGCGCTCGAAGCAAATTTGAAATAAATTACACAAAAATTAAAAATAATTACAAAAAAAAATATAAATAAATAAAAAATAAATAAATAAATACAGCATCAACAAGCAATCATTTATTTACAAGAAAAACCAAAGGAAAGAAGAAAAAAAAAAAATTAATTTATAAAAAAAAAATAAATAAATAAATTGCATGTGATGTTTTTTTTTTTTTAATTTTAATAAATATTTAATTTTAATAATTTTTTGTTTGTTTTTTTTTTTTAATTTAATTTTTTTTTATTTATTTATTTATTTTTTCTTTTAATTATTTTTAATCACACACACACAATTTTCTACACTAAATTAATTAATGCATTTTAAGGCATTAACCATTCCAAAAATTGACATCAACACACAAACACATACACAATTCTATATATCTATATATATACATATGTGTGTGAGTGTGTGTGTGTGTGTATGTGAGTGTATATACAAAATACAGGTTAATGCTTTAAAGATTTTTGATGTTGTATTTACAAATGATTTGGCTAAAATCGATTTTTGTTTTGATTCTAAAAAAAAAAAAAACAAATTATTTATTTATTTAATTAATTAATTAATTAATTAATTACAGGCAATAAAATTATATAAAAAAAAAATTATTTACAAGTGTCTTAAAAATTAACCAATTGCTGAAACTACACGACTACGGAAAATGGATTTATTTTTTTTTAATTTTTTTTTTTAATTAATTTTTTTTTTTAATATTTACAATGATTTTGTCCCCCGGAAATTGATTGATAGTGAGTGAGTTGATTGGGAGTTTATTTTATTTTTTTTTACTCTTGTGAGACATGCAAAGTCCTGAAATTTTTGGCTAGACTTTTTCTTCTTTTTCTTCTTAGTGAAAATTTTTTTTTAAAATTTCTCTTGACATGCACACAAAGATAGAACGAGAGAGAGAGAGCGAGAGAGAGAGAGAGACAGCTATAGTGTGCTTTAGAGAGAGCTGGTATTATTTTATTTTTTGGCTGTCAGAATCGGACCAGATTGGGTCCCGAGCAGAGCTGAGTTAATCATCATCAAATCAAAAAGTGAGAAAAGAAAAAAACTTTTTTTTTTTTTTTTTGCCTACTTAAAATTATTTTACAGTTATTTACAGGTAGCTCTCTGCTTGGTGTCTGTAAGTGTGTGTGTGTGTGTGACTGTGTGTGTGTTTGTATAATTTTAGCCAGATCCTTTTGTCTTTGGCATTTTTACACAACGCTGCTGTGGTATCTTAGCAAGTATCTATCAGATACTTCTTGTATCTTTGGCTGCTTTCTTTATATATTACTCTGTGTATATCTTTGTGTGTGTGTGTGAGTGTGTAAAAGGTGCTTTTTTTTGTTAAGAGGGGCAGTCTGGCTGGCGGGCGTTGGGCTTTTGGGGGCAGGGGGACGGCGTAGCAGCTTTGATTTTTGTTAGCATTTTTTTTTTAGGCATTTTATTTGTGTTCTTGCATGCCAACAAGAACATTTTTTCTTTTACATTATGTGGTAGTGGACCATATGTGGACAGTAACCTACTTTAAATATTATTAAATATTTATTTTTTTTAAATCAAAAAAAAAAAAAAAAAATTAAATAAAAAATAAAAATAAAATTCAAAGCACTCAAAGCTAGGCAAAAGTTGTTTAGTCTTAGTTTTATTTATTTATTTCGAAAGCCTAAAAATTTTTAAGACTCTAAAAAAATATTATTTAAAATAAAAAAAAAAAAATTTTTTTTTTTGACTAAAAAAATTTTTCCATTTAAATTTTTTTTTTTACTAAAAAAAATATTTTTGACTAAAAAAATTAAATTTTTTATATTAATATTAAATAAAAATTAATATTTTTTATATTAATATTGTTCATTTTTTTAACTAAAAAAAATTAGATTTTTTTAAATTCCCCAAAAAAATTCAAGTGTTTTTTTTTTGGGTTTTTCTATTTAAATTTCTTTGGAGTGTTTTTGTTTTTGTGCTTGTTAGTATGTGTGTGTGTGTGTGTGTGTGTTGGGAAAATTATTTTTTTTTTGTGCACTTAAAAATTTATTACCAACATGCAAATATTTTTTTTATTTTCTTCACCTTTTTCACTTTTGCAAAAAATAACAAAAAGTCTTTTATTTTTTTTTTTTTTTTGGTTTTGTAAAAAAAAAACTGTACAATTTGGGTTAAATAATCGGTTGGTATTTAGTGTCTTTGCCATTAGTCAAAGTTTCCAAGACTTTTCAATTTGGAGAGCGAACGATGAGAAGCTTGTGGAAATAATCGGCCAGATAAATCTTTCCATGAGGCGAAACCTTTTAATGATGATGTCATTTCTGGTGAATTTATTAACAATTTATAAGCTACACACACACACACACACACACACACATGGACAATGACAAATTAATGGCAATTTTTGAGGGGGTTGGTGGGGGGGGGGGGGGTTAAATGGCCAACCAAATGAGTTTGGATTAAAGTTTCTAAAGTTTTTCTTGCTCTTGATTTTTGGCTAAGAGGGAAACACTGATAAATGTTATTACTAAAGAAAATACATAAGAATAAATAATAATACCAATTATAACAAACAAACAAACACACACACACACACACACACACACGCATACACACGCATACAACAAAGTTGAAACTAAATCAAAATGTGTTCATTGGCATGCGTGCTTAAAAGCTATTCTTCTTCTTCTGCTTCTTCTTCTTCATTTTCATCATCATTATGCTTCTTCTTCTTCTTCTTTTTCTCAATGCTCCCACCATGTCGGCCACTGAGACAGAGAGTTGGATGAGAGAAAGAGAGAGAGAGAGAGATATATGTATATATATTTTATCACTGAAATAATCTGGTAATAAACTACTCAAATACTTCAAGAACAAAAGTACAGTCTGACTAGTCAATCAAAACATTTGGTTTTTTTTTTTAAGAGCTACAAAAAAAAGAGAAAAAAATTAATTAAAATAAAATTAAATAAGAAGAAAATTTTAGACTCATTTAAAGTTTATTTAGGCTCATTTTTTTTTTTTTTTTTGGGAAATGAAAAAGTTAAACTTTTCGTCTCGGAAAATACACAAATCAAAATTGAAGATTGTAAATAAAAAGTAAAAATAAATAAAGAAATTTTTGTCTCCTTAAAATTCAACGGCGATTTTATTTTTATTTTATTTTATTTTTTTTTTTTTTTTTGCTGTGCGGAAAGTAAAAATTCTTTGCTTTGGTTAGTTGAGATTTAAATTGAAATATTTGTTAGAGTTTGTTTTTGGTATCTTTTTCTATTTTTTTTTTTTTTTGCTTTTGAGTTAGTATGAGAAAAAATATATTTATATAGAGAGAATGTTTTATCCATATGAGCGAGAATGTGGAGGGGGGGAGAGGGGAAAGATTGTAAAAGTATCTTGAGTTGGAAGACTTACCGAGCAGGGGTACAGCATCGGAGGTAGCTGGCATTGTCTCGGCCACCATATTCAGGAAGACTGTGAGCGATAATAAAATAGTAACTCCTGCAAATATGCATCCAACAGATTATTTTTCATTATTTATTTAAATTAAATTAAATTTATTTTATTTGTAAATTTGTATCAACACCGCAAGCAAGACAGAGAGAGAGAGAGAGAGAGAGATAGCTTGGGAGATAGAGAAGAAGTATTTGAATTATTTTAATTACTTGGAGCAATACTTAACTAGTTTTTATTTTTATTAAGACCAAACAGAAATTGTCCAGTTGCAGGCTCTTTTTTGGGGGAGTTAAGAAAGGGGACCGGAAGAGTCTATGAAACAATTGAAATACCTCGAACCATTCTCTTTCAATTTGTCCAAGATCTAGAAGATAGTCTATTCGGGCCGGAAGCTCTGAAAAGCTAACCACATATTGGTCGGTTCTAGAAGATTCAAGAGCCTGTAACCTTCACCCTAGTAGGGGCTAATCCGAACGAAATACTCTAGCATAGGAAAACCTTTAGCTTACTTTGAGATTCCAAGGTAGAAAGAAGGCTTTACTATATCCCAGAAGACTCTTATTTACAGGAGATTCTTTAGGCTTTACTATAACCCAGAAGACTCTTAATTACAGGAGATTCTTTAGGCTCTACTATAACCCAGAACACTCTTAATTAGAAGAGATTCTGAAGAGAGGTCTCCGAATCAATCCAATAGACTTTGACCTATTCGGTTCCAGAAATTTTCAAGTCTCTAAATTTGTTTCTTTAGGCTACCCAAACCTAAACCAAACAGTATAACAAAGCCTATATACCAGTTATATAGAATATATCACTTTATCCTAGAAGACTTTTTATTACAAAATATTTCGAGGTCAAAACTCCGTACTACTCTTATGGACTTGGTCTTAATTTTAAGGGCCTTGAAGACCCTGAAAGCTATAGTTACATCATTCAGTTCTAGGCATTTTAAACTTTTCTGGGAGTAGTCTTAAGGGCCTCCTATAACTTTTAAAAGTCAATAGATTTCCAGGCAAACTAAAGAGATAAATAACCTAAAGGACCTAGGCTTTCCGAGGTCAATTGACATACCCCAAATACCCCCCATTGCCTTGGTCTGTTGGTCAAGAAGCGAAGAAATTTTATTAGGAATTTTGAGCTTACTTTTAGATACTTTTACTCTCTGATTTACAGCTCAAAGTTAGCCTAGGCTAAGTCTAAAAAGTCTCCCCCCAAAAAGAGCCGGTCAGTCGAATCACTTTTAGAGATTTTTGAATTTTCGAAACCAACAATTTCTGTTCGATATTTTTGAAGAACTCGAAAAAATTTTCAAAAACTCAAAAGTAACTCAAAAACTTATTCAATTATTTAATTTCAATGATACCAACAAATTTCGTGCTTTAATTTTTTCTTTTTTAGCTTTTCATTTAAAAAATTTTTTTTTAGTATATTTTTTTTTTTTTTTTTTAGTTTTTTTTTTTGTTGATTTCCTAGTTACTCCTTGTGTGTTCCTGGGCTCCTTTGACGCTGGGGCAAGCATGTATGGGTGAGCTTTTCTGAATGTTTTTTCTTCTTAATTTTTTTTTTTATTTTTAATTTTTTCTCTTAATATTTTCTTTATTTTATTCTATTTTTTTTTTAAATTTTTTTTCTTTTTTTTTAATTTTGATTTGTCAAATAAAAAACTACTACCGTATTTCCTGCGCTGAACCTCACATATGAGACTGAAGCGTCTCAAATGATTCCCCCAACATTTTTCTGTTTTTTTTTTTTTCAAATGTGAAGCTTTTTTTGTTGTTGTTGTTGCTGTTTTTGGCTTATCATTATTTATTGTTTTTTTAGGTAGCCAAATGCGCTGGCATTTGTGGCCGAAAAAAGCCCCAAACCATTTATCTCATTTTTGTCGAATATGGAAAGGGTGATTTGTCTCACTGTCTGTTTGTCCGTGTATGCGTGTGTGTGTGACCAAGTGTGTGTGTGTGTGTGTGTGTGTGTGTGTGTGTGTGTGTGTGTGTGTGTGTGTGTGTGTGTGTGTGTGTGTGTGTGTGTGTATTTAGCAAATGCCATCAAGAGTTAACGCGATTTTTGTTTTACCCCAAAATATGGCTACGCATATTTTATGGACCCACTCAGCAGCCAACTCCCCCTCCCCCCATAACCACCCTTTTGGTTTCTAAAAAAAAAAATTATATATATATATGTATAAAATAGTATGGAATGTCCAAAGTCAGCTGTCAGATGACGGAACTGTCAGGAGAGCATAAATTAGCCCCAGGGTTTAAAACTTGCCATATGCCAGTCACTCTGGTTAAGGCCACACCTCAGATGACAGCGCCAACGAGTCTGTCTCTCTCTATGTATATGTGTATGTGTGTGTGTGTGTGTGTGTGTCGGACATAGTCAGGCATTTTAAAAATTATGGCATATCGTAGAGAAGTTTTCCCAGCTGCTCTCATAAACTTGATGAAATATTTTTTGCAGACATTTCGGACAAGCTTCTTCACCCAAAATACACACACACACACACACATACACACATGCACACACACGTAATGAGAAGAGCCTGGCTAAAAATGTTTAAAAATGACCTTAATATCTGCTAGAGTCACATACACATCAGCTCTTGGCATATATATGTATATATATTTTCACCGACCCAAGACCAGCTGGATGTGTACGTGTTCTTCTTCTTCTTCTTCTTTAATCAACTCGACCAAAGAGAGAGAGTGAGAGTTTTTATATTTATTTAGTTGGTTTATCATTTGATTTAAGTTTAGTTGGCATGCATGAATTGAAAATTATAAAGGAGCAATCTCAGGGAATCGTTAGAAAGAGATAGCAAGAGAAAGAGAGATGAGCACACACTATGATTAAATCCAGGCTAAAAAAAAGTCTTTTGTTTTTTTTTAGTTGGTTGTAGGTAATCTCTACTTGCATTTTGATACTCGCTACTCGTTACTTCTTACTTGCAGCCACTCGCTATGTTATTCAACATAACCCAACTTTTTTCTGTGGCTTGGTGTGGGGTGTTTTTTTAGATAGAAAAAAAAATGATGAACTTACCAAGCGAGAGCTTCTCACCAGAATCTGGCGGCAGTGTAAACCCTAGAAGTGCCATTGAGGCGATCAGTACGCACGGCACAATCAAATTGAAAAAATAATACAAAGTCTTGCGTCGTATCAAAATGGCGAATGTTATGTCAATATAAGGTTCTGGGCAGCAATTATAGTAGATTTCATTTCGTTTACCGGGCACACCTAGTTTTTTTTTTTTCATCATCATATATATATAGAATCATATATATATTTATATTTTGTATATATTAATTTTTTTTTTGATTAGATAAAATGTACAATTTATTTTTTGGTATAGGCAAAAATGTGATGTGTGCAAAAGAGAAGATGAAAATATTTAGAAAGATTTGGATTAGTATCAATTTTTTTATATATTCTATATAAGTTTTTTTTTAAATTTTTTTAGTTGATTTTATTTTATTTTTTTTTTAGTTTCTTTATTTTTTGAGAGAGAAAGCAGCAAATCAAACCGTTCTCTTTACTAAACAAAGAGCAGACTGTTCTCACTAAAAATCCGTTAAAAACTGTTCTCGAATTAATTATTCCAAGCTGACTGGCTTTAAAGACTGTTCCCACTTAGTTGTTCCCAACTCAGAAAAAAAAACTATTCCCACTTGTTCGATTAATTTTTCAATTGCTTCCAAATGTTACTACTCCCCAACTTTTACAAAACTATTCTCATCAAAATGTTTCTCGCTAACCAACTGCTTGGATCTATTATAAAACTGTTCTCACATGCATGTTTCAACTAGAGTGCTCCTTAGATTTCGGCAAATCTGTTCTCATTAAATTGTTCCCGCACTGAAATGCTTCTCTAATTCCTACAAAACTGTTCTCACTTAATTGCTTTTTCACTATTAAGCTTCCGATTTCAATAAAACTGTTCTCAGATAGTTTGATTTGTATAAAACGGTTTTCGAGTTTTGAAAAGTTTCTTTGATTAGGCTAAATTGTTCTCACAAAACTGTTCTCAAGTTTAGCTGCAAGAGATTCTCTGATGTATAAAAAACTGTCCTCAGTGAATTGTTTGGTTCATAAGAATCTGTTCTTAGCTAACGATTCGCCTTGATCTATAAAGCAACTGTTCACAGCCAATTATTAATTATTAGCATTTAAAAAGACTCTTTTTGTTTTATATAAAAGTGTTCCCAACATCTGATTTAACTGTTCCCAACCAACGAGCTGCTTTGATCTACGAAAAATACAGTTGGTCTGTGAACTGTTCCCATTTGTGATAAACTGTTCCTAGCTAAGAATGAGTAAGCAATAGCTGAAAAACTATGCCTAATCCAAGTCTTTTCAAGCCTAGAAAACTGTTCCCAAGACATCTGTTTTTCGGACAATGCTCTCTCAGTCAAACTGTTCCCGCTTTCAGTGATCTCTCCACCTTTGTTTTTCTACCAACGATTTGATTGGCTGCTTCTAAAAAAAAAGAGCAGGTTTACTTTTTATGCAACAAATGAAATTATTCTTCTTTTCTGTAGACTTAAAAAAAAAAATAATATAGTTTATGTCTTCCTCGTTTCGATAGTAAATCAATTTGAACTTACCTAAAAGATCCCATTCACCGTTTGTTATAAAACTGGAAATATCTCCGCCCGCCTCGTCTTGTAATTGCAAATCCAACTGAAATGAAAGAGAGAAGAAGAGGAAGAGATTTAAAAAAAAAAATAAAGATGATGATGATGGAAATATAAAATTCATGGCATGACAAATTTCAATTAACACCCATAAAGTTTGAATCCAAGAGGGGATGAGGAGTGGGTGGGTCACACATAGAAACTTTGACCATTTTTACCAGTCAAATATGAAGCCACAAATTGATTTACTTTCACTTAAACAATATTTTATGCGAGTTTTTTCTTTGATAAACTTTTATTGGTTCGCACCAAAAACTCATTTAAGTAAATCTAAAAAAAAAGTACAAAATAGGATGATGGAGAGAGGGGGGAGTGGGGAGTGTATATGTGTGTGTGTTCAGGGTCAGAATGTTTTGTAAAAGTTCCACAAAACTGTCATTCTGTCTATTAACACTCATATAAAACTCATTCCGTCTCATTTTTCTTCTTCTTCTTCTTTTTAGTTTTTCTTTGCTTTGTTTTGGCAGCGCTGCCCACGCTCTGCTTTCAAAATTTATGTGCAGACAACAACAACAACAACAGCAGCAAGAACAGTGGAAGGCAAAGGCAAACATCAATTCTTGCACTTTTTGAACAAACTGACAAATGGCAAGGCGAGAGGAGAGGCAATATTTTTTGATATAAAAGAGAAATACAAGCTGCCAACTCAGAGAGAGCGTTGAAGAGAGCGTCAAAGTGTGAGAGAGAGGGGAAGTGTTGAGCAATGTAATAGAAATAGAAATGGCAAGAGGACTTTGGAATAGAAATAGGAATAGGAATATAGCCTCGGTATTCATTCTGTGTCAATAAGAAAAAAAAAAAACATGAAGAAGAAGAAGAAAAAAGTAAGTAAGTATATTTTTTACTAGTATGCGTGCGTGTGTCTCTGTGTGTGTGTGTAAGTGTATTTGGGATTTGGCAAAAGTTTTCTCATTAAAATGTTGAAACAAAGGCAAAAAAAAAAATAAAACAGACACACACACACACACACACACATACACATGGACTAGGCAAGAGAGAGAGTGTAGGGAGAAATTACGAGTTTACACGCACGTCCGTCTTTTTGGACCCACTCAGTGCTCCTCATCTTCATCATCTACTTTATACTTTGTCCAAATCAAAGGAAAAAAAAAACTGCTAATGTAGTTGTAAGTGAGCAAACACACACACACACACACACACACATCTCATGATCACGTCACACCCTCAGTCACACATACATAGACATATCTCTCTGTCTCTCTCTCTCTCTGTCTTGCTTTAAGTAGGACAAAACTGTGGAAGCTTAGTGATGTGTGAAAAAATGATTTTTGATTAGTGCTTTTTTTTTTCCTTTTCCTTTTTTTTTGGCAAGTTTGGGTTTTTTTTCATGGCATCTTAAACTACTAACTGGCCAGGCTTAATCAAAAGGTCTTTCATTATTTTTTTTTGAGCCTAAAATTTTATTTGGAATTCTTTTGAAATTCTCAAATATTATTCAAACGTCTCAAGTTGTGCAAACTGGTTAAAAGGGATGCACTGAAAAGGTCTCAACTCAATTAAGAAATTAGAAATTTTCTTTTAAATCAAAGAAGTCTTGAGACTCTCCTCAGCTAAGGAGATGACTCAGGTGGTCTTGGGAAGGATCCAGAACTAATTCAGCTAGTCTGGTTAAATCGGTTGAACCGGAAATAAGTCTTAGTCTTGGGTAGACAAATAAGTCCTGGAGACTTATTTCTATTCAAGAGAAATCGGAATCCCTAAATCTCAAGATTTTCAGGCTCTAAGAGTCTTGGTTCTATAATCAAAGGGAGCCTGAGTTGATTTTGAAATAGAAGAATTCTGCCAGTCTAGATCTGATGATCTAGAAATATTGCGGAATCGTGGGGTATCTCAAATAAGATTACCCAAAATTAAAGGTCTTGAGATTTTACTATAATGGAAATACCAATGCAGGACAAGTTTGATAGAGACCAATCCTTTGACAAGGTCTTGGCTAAAGGGGATACAGTAGTAATTCAGGAATAGCATAATCGAGCTAGTTTATCTTAGTCCACATATAGGCGGATATATAGATAAGGTTTTTGATATAATAGAAAATTCAGGACTGATTTGAGTACATAATTCATATAATTGTTTCCCTATAACTAAGGCTTAATCCTAGAAAATAATACTTTGGAATAAGTCCTAAGTACACAGAATTGATTCGATTCTGAATTCCCCAAAGCTAGGGAATAATTCGGGGAACCTATTTAGGAGGTCTTAACTCTATTCTAATGGGCATATAGGAATAATTTCTGGGACCCCATTCTTTTAGTCTAGTGAAATCTGAGGACCCAACCTAATTTCTGTAGTCTAATGAAATCTGAGCAGAGCAGAGCAGAGTAGAGCCAGAGCAGAGTAGAGCCTAGTTCTGGTAACCTATTGATAAGGTCTTGGCCCTCCGACCCAAATTAATTATTGAACCTAAGACTTGTCCTATATTCCAGAGAAAGTTGATGAATTCAGGAAGTCAATTAAGAGGATTTTCTGTAATGGAAATCCATTATATAAGCCAGAGAGATCTGTAGAACCCATTCGAAAAGCTTCGACTCTTAAAAGAACAAGAAGAAGAAGAAGTGGCGGATTTGAATTCCTTGAGTAAATTTTTGAATATTTTTTGAGCGAGTTCCTCAAAATAATCCCGTTAGATTCAATTTATTGACTTATTGTGGCGCCATCTAGATTCCATACCCACCTCCGCCGGCCCGAAAGTTTGTTTCCGGTCTTTCATTTTGTTTTTAAAAGTAAATACAAATTGTTATTTTGTTTAGTCTTCAAGCCAGTTGCGAATCGATTTGTCATTAATTTTGCGTGTTGCTTCCAACTTTACCAATTTTAGACAAGTCGAAAACAAATTAAGAGCCGAAAATGTCAAGAGTTTCTCCTATTCCTTTTGGTCCATTCAATTTGCTGAAATATTTACAAACACACACACAAAAAAAAGATTAAGCCGGGCTTTTCAACTCTGCTCATCTCTAGGACATTCACACACACACACATACACACACACACACACACACACATACGCAGACACACGCATGCCAACACATTTGAATTTTTGTATAAGCCAAAAGATGGCTAAAAAGAGAGACTGGCCGAGTTTGGCTAGGCCAAAAAGTTGGCTGCCAAACCTTTTCCAACTTGCCAACTTCTGGACAGACACACACACATGTGTGTGTGTGTGTGGTGTGTGTGTGTGTGTGAAACACTTGAGCACGTTTGTTTAGCCAATGCCCATAATCAAGGCAAAAATGGGCAACCCTTCTAGCCAAAAGTTTCAAGTGTTGGCCAAAATATCTTCAAGTGGAATTTTTATTTATTTTTCACAGACTTTTTTCCTCTTCTTCTTCTTCTTCTTCTTTTTGTTTGTTAATTTTAAGTAAGAAGTCAAACAACATTTGCCTTAAAAGTATGAGGCCTAAATAGACTAGTAGAAGGGGGTGGTGGGGGAGGGAGGAGATAGAGGGAGGTGGATAGCGGGAGGTGGATAGCGGGAGGTCGATAGAGGGAGGGAATAGAGGGAGGTGGTAGAGAGAAGGGATAGAGTGAGGGGATAGAGGGAGGTGGATAGAGGGTGGTGGATAGAGGGAGGTGGATAGAGGGAGGTGGATAGAGGGAGGGTATAGAGGGAGGGTATAGAGGGAGGTGGATAGAGGGAGGTGGAGAGAGGGAGGGTATAGAGGGAGGGTATAGAGGGAGGGTATAGAGGGAGGGAGTAGAAGGAAGGTATATAGAGGGAGGTGGTAGCACTGGGAGTTGGTAGAGGGAGCTGGAAGAGAGAAGGGATAGAGCGAGGGGATAGAGGGAGGTGATTGAGAGAAGGTATAGAGCGAGGGTATAGAGTGAGGGGATAGAGTGAGGGGATAGAGGGAATGGGTAGGAGTGGATTGGGTTGGGTTGGGTTGACTTGGCTCGCTCTGGGCTCAGGTTGGTCTCTTTAGGGCAGGAATGCTGAGAGCTGACCCGGATCCAAGATATCAGCTGCTCGCCTGGACTTGGTTGGACTTGACTTGACCTTGGCCTTGCCCTGAGGATTGGAGCAAATCCAAGAACGCATCTTTAGGTTCTTATCGTATTGACACTGTCTCAGCATGCTCTGATTGTGATAATGCTCACATTGCTGGTCATTGTTCGCGATTTTATAGTTTCGTTGGCATCCCCTCTTCGACTTGAGCTCAGGGGGTGGGGAATTATTGGGTGTTTTGACCACTAAAAATTCATTCTTGGCATTGACCAAACGATTGACTGGTTGTGGATTCCTGGGCCAACGGCATTTGGTTAGCTTGGTATGGGGCAGGCTACCGGGGGCATTCACCTTATAGACTCGATCCTCGGGTCTCTCCAGATTGTGGGCCAGCTCATCGAGTTTTTCGAAGGTATCGGTGCTGGTATCACTTTCGGTGTCATTTTCCAGGGATAGCCAGTGCTGTTCTTTGATACGCTGGTAGCCTTGGTCACTCGGCTTGTTGGCTTTGATTTTGATAATGCCCGGATGGAGGATCATATTATTGATAAGTACAGTAGGGTCGTCAGTTGTATGGCTTGAATCGGAGCAGACTGAACTGTCTGGTGATTCGGTAAGTTGATATTTTTTTGCCTTGGAGATGGCAGAGTCGGTCTCATTGTCCTGGAGATCGTTCAGTTCTCGGGTGACGGCCAGATTGACTTCCTCACGGATTAACTTGATCAGATGACTGCTGAGATCGCTGGACAGGTCCATAGTTTTTTTTTTGACAAATTTTTTTTGGAAATTTTCTAAACAAACTAAAACTTGTAATTTTTTTTTTTTTTTGTGATTCTTATTTTGTTGTTGTTGTTTGATTTTTTGGGAGTAAAGAAAAGATTTGTTGTGTTCGATTCTGGTTGGGCTTTTGGAATGAGCTGGGAATTTGTCAATTATTTTTTATGAGTGTTAATTCCAGGGTGACTTAAATTTTCTTCTTCTTCTTTTTCTATTTTTTTTGTATTTTTATTTTTTTGTTTTTTGTTGAAGGTCGCCCGCTGTGGCATTTCCACATGGAAATGATTATTTGTGACAAAACTAACGGTATGTACATATTTTCCTTCTCCTCTTCTTCTTCTTCTTTTTTATGGTTTTTGTTGTTATTGTTGTTTAGTTACTTCTTATTCTTCATTTGCTTTCTACTTTTGCTTTTTTTTTTTGGCTTGGACCAAAACCAATCTGCCCATAGCCTGGGGTGGGCGGTTTCCCTGTGTGTGTGTGTGTGTGTGTGTCAAAGGTCAGGTCAGCAGAGTGAAATGTATTTTTTTTCTGCTTTTGTTGTTATTGTTGTTGTCACATATTTATCTTGTAGTTGGTTGGCACTGAGCTGGCCGTCAAACAAACTGCAAGCCAAACCAAAATGAAATGAAATGAAATACCCACACCACTTTGGCCTCACTGAACAACTTGAGAACTAACACACACATATACACAAACACATGGACAAGTTGGCGGTACTCGAGAAGGAAACAAATTGTTGGTTTATTACTCGAGTTTTTCACTGGGCACCGCTGGAAAATATTAGCCCGAGTTAGTCAAAGTGCAGTTGTTTTCTGCTTTTGTTGTTGTTGTTGTTGTTCTTGTTTTAAGAGCACATTCATATTTATTTAACGGCATCTTCTGTCAAGCCCAAAACAAGTCAGTAGTTTAATTTTTTTCTTCCTTGCCAAATAAAAATTTATAATTGGACCCTTGAAATTTTTCCCAGGTTTTATTTATTTTATTTTATTTTTTTTGTTATTCTTATTTATCCATTGCATAGTTTTTTTTTGGCTTTGTCAAGTGTATCATTACACGGGATCATCAAAAAAGCACCAAAGTACATGGCAAATATGACAAAGTTTGTGCCGAGCAAAACTTGCACAAGTTTTGCTTGGCAAAAAAAAAAAAAGAAAAAGAGAAAAAACTAAAATAAGGTGATTTTCTTCATGGAGACGAAAACTTTTATTTATTGTCATTATTAAAGCGAACGAATAAAAGAGATAGATTGACGTGGAAACTGCTGTATTGGCAGCTTTTAAATTGACTATCGAAAGAGTGAGAGAGAGAGCGAGAGAGCAAGAATGAAGAAAAGAAACTATTGCCTACTTTTATGGGCCATAAAAAAAACTAAAGGCAGGGGTGGATGACTCTCAGCCATTCATTTGAGATTTTGTATGTTTTTTGATTTATTTTGTGTGAATTTGTTAGAAATGTTTTATAGTCTTGATTTTAATTGGATAAACAAGCCACACAGCTCGTTTATCAAAACCATTTAAAATTCAGCAAAATTTTCAAAACTGCTTGAAAGTTGAGCTAGCTCTTTGTTTGCCCGAACAAAGTTTGATGAGTCCGCCTAAGTGTCAACAGAAGTGTATCAGTGGCTGATGGACCAACCACCCAGCTAGTTTAGCGCTGCCCTAAAACAACAAAACAGAAAAAAAAACACTCATTGCATTCTTTTCCTTTTTAGTCTGTTGCTCCGCCCACTCACTCACTCACCCCGGCCGAGTGTGCAAGTGAATAAGAGTGACTCTGGTCGAGTATTCTTATTTGTTTAAGTGTGCTTGAAAGAGAACAGCAAAAAAAAAAAAACACACAAGCAAGCTGACGAAAAAGAGCGCTTGAGAACGATAAGCGTTGAGAGGGTACACACACACATTCTTACACACACAGACACAGCCACACAGAGTTGCATGCACGCTTAGATTTAGAAGCTGCTCTCCCCTCTAATTTTGATCTTTTGCTTTTGCTCATTTGCGTGCAAATTGAAATTTATTAAATAATCAAATTTATATTATTTTCAATTTGAACACAAAAATTAACACAATTTTAATTGAATTCTTTGTTGATTTTATTTCACAAAAAGACTATCATTTTACAAGTGATTCATTTTAATTTGAAATAAAAAATTTTCATTCGGGGTTTTTTATTTCAATCAAAATAATTATAAATATTTAAATGAAAATTACAAAAATTAAAATAAATGAAAGGGAATATTTTCCTTTTGTCGTTGCCAAAATAACTTTAATTAAAATTCGTTAAAAATTTTTAGCTTTCACCGACTTAATGGCTTAATGACCGGCAAAGTGAGAGAGAAAGAGAGAGAGACAGACTGAGTGAGTGAGTGAGTGAGCAAGGGTTCTACTCCAATTACAGACTCTTTAGTTTGAACGCGTGTGTGTGTGTGTGTGACGGACTGATTTTTCAATTTTAGTATGTAGTTTTTTTTTCTGCTCTCCCTTTTACTCTTCTGTTCTGTTTTTTTTTTTCTCCTGTACAGTTGCAGAATTTTAACTACAGCTATAAATACAAATTTGTTGATTGCGAAGCTTGATTACTTTCAACGAAACACACACACACACATATACACGCACACATACACAAATTCGCCTTAGTTTTAGTTTTGCGTTGATGGCTTTTCCATAGTTTCACTAGGGGGAAGGGAAAGAGCAAAGTGCTGCTGGTTGAGTAGGGGTGGAGGGGGGTGAAAACAAAGTACAATAGCTTTGCTAACGTTTTTTTTTGCCAGTGCAAAAAAAAAAAAAAAAAAACTAAGTGTAAATTATGAAAACACCCTTTTTTTCATCAAGCCATACAAAATTGTCTACGCTGAGCTGGCTGCCTGGCTGGCTCGCTGGCTTACTCACTCCCTCAGTTACTCAGTCGCTGAAGCTATTGCCTACTCGCTCGCACGTTGAGTGAATTCTTCATACCCTTGCCTGCCTACTCGTTCGTTTGCTGCTGCCTGCCTGCCTGGCTGGCTGGCCTGACATCGACTAACGGCATCCAAAGCACCCCCCCCCCCCTGTCCAGTTCCACTGTGTACTTGTTGAGAACTTTTTTGTTTTTGTTGTTGTTGTTGTTGTTTTTTCTTACTTGTTATTATAATTTTCTCTGTCACATTAAAATGCAGTTGAAATGAGCAGGAAATGCGCGAATTCTACTAACCCAGATAATCTCTGTTGATTTAAGCATTTTGTTTTTAGTCATAGCAAAAAAAAAAACTCTCTCTCTCTCTCTCTCTCACTCTCACTCTCTCTTTTGGTGTGTCCATCTCACTCTTAATTTATTCGCCAGTCTTTGGGTGTGTACGGTTGTTTGCCTCCGTTTAATGTAATTTCCAATTGGGTTTTCAGATATGTTGGTACCCTTCCCCCCCTCCCCCCTCCCCCTTCTTTGCTTTTTTCACTTTATGTTTTTTGATTTAATGGAGCGCACAATTATAAGCATACAAAAATTGAGCTGTGAGTGGGGGGGAAGGAGTGGGGGAATTCTGCGCTTGATATGCGGGATAATTGCATAAACCAATTATGATGGGCATTTAAAATTAAAATAAGAGGGCGTTGGATTCTACTCTATACAATTTTGCAAAAAGTTGTTAATTTTTTGAGGTTATGTTTGGAAAAATCTTGGCATTGATTTTATGTTGCCTGCTAAAGTCAGAAAATCCCTACAGCTAATTCAAAGTGAATCTTATTTGGTCTTTGGAATGATCACACGTGAATCCCAGACTCACAACAACAACAAGAATAAGAAGAATAGCCTGGAGAGTACCTTTTCGGAATTGATTGGGCTGGATTCGAGAGGACACGTCGAGGCATAAAAACAAAACAGCAAATACGCACGCTAAGCTCACTCGTACAGTCAAAATGATAGTATTTTGTTAAGTTAAAAGGGCCTGCTGAATGGCCCGAAACAACAACAACAACAACAACAACGAATGAGAGAAAAGAGAAGAGAGAAAAGGGGTGAGTGGAAATGGGAATAGATAACGGTCTGGAAATGGTTAAGAAGCCGGCTTTGACTGAGGTTGGACTGGCCTGGCCTGGCCTGTCTCAGCATTAAGCCTAAAAGCCTTTTTAGTGCCAAAAAGTATATAGAAACCAACAACAACAACAACAACAACAACAAAAAGACAGAATGAAGAGTAGAGTGAAAGTAAATGTGTAAGTTGTCCTGACCTCCTGACCAAAATACATTCTGGCCATTTATTATATAAAAGCCAAAGTACATTCAACCATTACGCATGGCCATCATCATCCAGTTGCATACGTGTAATTTAGCCTGATTATTGCAATGCCAACAAGACCACAAAAAGAAGAAGAAAAAAACCCATACAAATGGTTACCTTTCAGCTGGAGAAGCTCAAAAGCTCATTAGTTTTTTTTCGGTATTGGTTGAAGATTTTTCCCAAAAACCAAAGTTGGGTAAGACCCCAATATAAACCTAGGTCAAATCTGATCAAATTTGTTGCATAAGTTCTTGAGATTTTGCCAAAACCAAAGTGGTTCTATTTGGTATAAGAACCAAGCAAAGACTGGCTTAATTCCATGGCTGAAAATATTTTATTAAATTTGCTCAAAACTGGTTGTGTTCAGGACTGAAAAGGAGAATCCGAAGAAGTATTCTGATCTAGAGGAAATTCGGTAGACTTATTTATCTTCGTATACCTAACCCGATTAATAAATTTGTTTAAAATTGATTTAGAGACAGTCGAGCTATGTTCAGGACTGAAAAGGAGACCCTGAGGAATTATTCTGATCTAGAGGAAACTTGGTAGACTTATTTATCTGCTTATACCTAAGCCGATTAACAAATTTGCTTAAAATTGTTTTACAGAAACTCGAGTTATGTTCAGGATTGAAAGGAAGAATCCGATGAAGTATTTCGATCAAGAGGAAACTTGGCAGACTTATATATCTGCTTATACCTAAGTCGATTACCAAATTGAATCAAGTTTTGCTTACACATATTCGAGTTCTAATCAGAACGAAAATGGATAATGTGTTGAAGTATTTCGGTCAATGCGAGGCTTCTGACGAATATCAAATTTGATCAAGTTCAAGAGGTTTCTTCAAAACTAAATTGGGTTTATATAGCCTACTTTAGGTTACTCGGTACTCTCCCAGCTTGGCTCATCTATGTCTCTCGAAATACCTTTAACAAAATATCAAATTTCTTTCAGATCATTTAATGAAATCTGTTCGAATCAAATTGGTTGTGTAGAACCATCTAATGATTTAGTCATTCGATCCAGATGAAATATTATATGTAAGCCGATTGGATTTGAAATTTGAAATAATTCTTGAACTAAAATAAAACTTAGTACAGTTTCGTAGCTCAAAAGATTTATATATTTAGTTGAATTTGATCAATTCAAGATTGAAATAGTTCTAGTAGACTTGCCAAACAATATATAATCTGTTATATAGTCTGACCTAACCAAGTAACTGGGAATACTCAAGTGCCCTTGAAAAGGGTCTACAAGATATCTGATCCAATTATAAACTGGTTCTTCTATATATCAGGAAATATTAATACCAAAAGTCTAATTTGTTCAAGTTTGCTTGAAGAGTTCTTGAGATTTACACAAAAGCTTGATGGGTCTATGCGGCCTTGTATAAGATACCTGATTCATTCTTAACCTGGCTCCTCTATATATCAGGTAATACTCATACGAAATGACTTATTTGATTTAGTTTCTTTAAAGAGTTCTTGAGACTTAAACAAAAGCTTGATGGGTCCATGAGGCCTTGTATAAGATACCTGAATCATTCTTAACCTGGCTCCTCTATATATCAGGTAATATTTATACGAAATTACTTATTTGATCTAGTTTGTTTGAAGCTTGATGGGTCTATGAGGCCTTGGCCAACATATCCTCTATATATCAGGATATGCTAATACCAAATGACTTATATGTTCAAGTTTGTTTGATAAGTCCTTTCTATATTGAATCTATGGGATCTACCAACCAATTCAAATCCTGTTTAATCTAGAAATAAAATACGAATCAGGTCTGAGTAGTAATTTACTTTAGATCCAAATCAAAACAGAAGAGACAGTTTCCTCCTTTTCCAGCTTGTTTTAATTTAGGAATTTGCCATTAATTTACGTATCCCTTTTTGGCTTGGCAGCATTTCTGGTTTTCTGGTTTCTTTTTCCTTAACTTCTTCGTTGGTTGTTTTCGTCGGTGTGCGTTTGTCGACTAGGAAAGACATTCAGTTAATTAGGTAGTAACTTGGTTATACGCTTCTTGGCCATTTCCATTGTCTTGGCTGTGTCACTTCGCTCCCAACGCTCCCACCGCTCCCAGCGCTCCTCACTCCCACACATTCAGTCTCCTTGCCAGCGTTTGCCATATTCATAGTAATTGTGTCTCTTTCCTTTTTTTTTTTTGGTTAGTTTATTTTACCGTAATTTAAGTTTAAGCTAATTCGGTAAAGTTAAGAGGGTCTCTCCTCGTAAAGTCCTGTGGTTTATGTGTGTGAAACTTTTACCTTTTCTCATTTTCTTTTTTTTTTGATTTAGTTAATTTGTGTGTGTGTGTGTGTGGACTACTTTCTTTTTTTTTTTGTTGGTATAAATTTTTTGGTTCTTATTGATTTTTTATCAATGCCGTTAAGATTGTTGTGTGCTTTTTATGGCTTAGTTATTTATTATGTGGCCCGGGTTCATTCAAATGTTAAAATATGTAATTTATTCTTTATGTTGTTGATTTTATTGTTGTTATTCTTGTTATTCTTGTTGTTGTTGTTGTTGTTTTTCTGTAATTTATTTTTTCATGCTTGGTTAGTTGATTTCGCATAAATTTTCTAAGGATTTTTCAAATCCAATGGACTTGAAGTTGGGCAGGTGGAAGCAGGCGGGGATGGGTGAGGTTGGTGAGGGGGGTAAGGGGTATATGAAATTTTCAATTTCTTTCTTGACCAAGTTTTAATATGTTTTTATGTTCTTTTGATTGAACCCTTTTCATTTTGATTTGATCTCAACTCAACTCATTTCATTTGATCTTCTAAGAAATAATTACCGTTATTTTGTTAGCTTAAAAGACCGACAAGATATATCCCTTTTGGACCACCGATCGGTTTAGCTTGGTGAAATTTCCCAGAATAATTTTCTCAATGCAATCGAAAGAGGAAACCCTTGAAATTTTAATTGTGTGTCAGCTGTTTGGTTGTTGATTGAATGCTGGTTGGGTTGACAGGGGCTCTGGCTAAAAACTTTAGGTCTTTCAAATAAAAACAAATAAAGAGAATGACAGTGAGAGAGAGAGAGAGGGGGGCGCTTATCCAAACTAGTTGAAGCGTGGCAACGAAATAAAGGCAAACTTATCAATGCGGCGAAGCTTTCGCTGGCAAAACGAAAGTGTGAATATTTTGTCCGTGGGAAGGGGTGACAGAACTAATGCAAAAAGAAGAGGAGGAGGAGGAGGAGGATAAAGAGTGAGAGCCTTGGCAGATTTAATGGGTGGGGGAGTGTGTGATGGTTGAATGGCTTTTAAAGATTGTCAGCTGGTTGGTTTGGCTTGGCTCGGCTTGGTTTGGCTTGCGCTGAGTTGGCCAAGTTGGCTTGGAGGGTTTGGCTGGTTCGGCTGATGGCCTGTCACTCGTTCTCCGAGTGCTTCAAAAGCAATTAAAAGCTTTGTTCAAAGACTTTTGCCAATGAGGCAGGTTGGCAGGGAGGCGTTGCCAGTAGCAACAACAGTAACAATGACAATGACAATGATGCTAACGGTAACGGCAACGGCAACGGCAACTGTAAGAGTAACGGTTAAAGGCAAAGGAATCAGCGTCTGTTTTGAAAATGGCGGCCAAAGATTTATTGAATAAATTCTCAGGCTGCCAGTTTGACACAGATCAAGCTAAATTGAAATGACGCTACAACCGACACCCTCCCCCCCCCCCCCCCACCACCCTCTTGCTCACACCCACAGATTGACTGACTGACTGTCACTTAAGCACTGTCACACTGTGTGTGTGTGTGTGTGTGTGTGTGTGTGTGTGTGTGTAATAGTTTGATGTCTGCCTCAAGAATTTCATGGGCATCAGCTGGCTTAATAGAGTTGCCAGATTTTTTTTTTGTGTGGGCGAGTTGGGGGAAGGGGGGGAGGGTAGGAAAAATCACAACTGCTTTTGGCAGTTTTGCATTAATTTTTTTCAACAGCCTCGAAAATGTGCCAAAAATGTATTAAAGTCAACACCTAAGGACCCTGGCCCCCCTCCCGGTCCCCCCTCTCCACCTTCCACTACTCATTCTCACCAACTTTCATCCAGTTGTTGTTATAGTTGTTGTTGTATTTTATTGACTAACCACAAAGTGCAAGTGACTTTGACTCGTTGCATTTTTTTTTTTTTGGCTTGGATTTGCCTGTGTATATTTCTGTCTCTATCTGTGTGTGTGTGTGTGTGTTTGTTTGGCTTGTGAAATGTTAGAAACGAAAATTTTTATGATATTTTACGTGTCAAGTTTTGCGTGCCAAAAAAGCATTGCGTGGCCGGAAATGATGGCATAACTTGCTCTCAGCTTGGCTGACGACTCCCTCCGTCTCTCTGTGTGTGTCTGTATGTGTCTGTGTGTGTGTGTGTGTCTGTGTGTATGTGTGTGTGTTGGCAGCTCACTTTTGGCTCACTTGTCGTCTCCATCGTCTTTTAATATATCTCTTTTTCTTGCTGCTTCTTCTTCTTTTTTCTTAGTTGTCTTCTTCTTCTTCTTCTTCTTTTTGCCTGGGGTGGTCCCTTTTGGTTTGGCCACTACGTTTTGTCACTGGCGTCAGAGGTGGCTACTGGTTACTCCCGGACCTGAGTTAGCCTTGTAAAACAAATGCATTCATGCCAATTCTGGTTTGGCTTTGCCCCCAACAAACTTGCCAGCTTTTCTTTTTTCCGAAATTTTTTTTTCTTTTTTTTTTTGGGGTTTTTCTTTGTGTTTTGGCTAACGAATTTGGCTGATTAGAATATGAAGTGAACACAAGTACACAAACATTTGGGGGGCGCCAAATGAAATATTCTCCCACTTTTTTCTTAAAAAAATTTAAATACCAAAAAAAATTAGCGGAAAATGTGAGAAAATTTCTAGAATTTTTCAAATCAAAAAAAAAATTTTTTTTTTTGTGAAATTTTTTCTTGAATCACCCTGGTCCTACTTAAATATAGATAAATCGTTTCACACATATGAATTCTTTACTCCACCCCTCTCCTCCCCTCCTCCCTCCATCCCAACCATCCCCTTCCTCTATCCATCAAGCCTTGGTCTGTCCATTTGTCTTGTTTGTCGGCTTCGTCTGCTTTGCTCTTTGGGGCAGAATTTACAGTCTGCGTGTGTTGGTGTGTGTGTGTGTGTGTGTGTGTTGGTGTGTTTGTAAAATTTTCCCAAGTACTTTTCCGTACATTTATTTCTGTGGCTTGGCTCTGGATTCTAAAGATACTTTTGCCTGTGGTACGCATAATTTGTGAGTTGCCGCAACATTTGTGACATTTCGTAAATGGCAAATGAATTTCTCTTCCTCTTCTTCTTCTTCTTCTTTTAAAAAAAAGGACATCCTTTTCCATGCATTTTAAGAATTTAAGATAAAAAAAAAATTTATTAAATTTATTTGAAGTCTGGCCAATTAGCTGAGAGCTTTAAATAAATTAGAGTATCAATTTAAAAAGGCTTGGAAATGTATCCAACAATTTGATACTCTTTTCAAGAGAAACTGTGGAGAGCTCTGGGAATAATCTACAGATTGGACTATACCCTTATATGAATCGATATGGCCAAGGTGGTGACTGTACTTTTCAGCTTCCTCATCCATCAATTTGATACTCTTTTCAAGAGAAACTGTGGAGAGCTCCTGGAATAATCTACAGATTGGATGAATCAATATGGCCAAGGTGGTGACTGTACTTTTCAAGATTCCTCAGAATTGACCTGCCTTATCAAATATTCGATTTACCAACAAATTTCTTGAGCTATCCTAAGCAATTTGAGTATTTGGTAAGTTTATGAAGAGACCCAAGTTTTATCTAAATAGAACTACTATATCATAGATTTATCTAAGAGACAGAAAAGGGTCTTGGTTATAGTTAGCTCTCCAGAAGCTTCTAAGATATTTCAATCAATTTGAAAAGTCCATGAAAAGGTGCCTCAGGTCTTACCTGAAAGTCTTACCTGTCTTGGTTAGACAAATCGGTAAATCTTAAACATTTCTTGAGCATTCTGAACCAAGTCAAGGATTTTAGGTATTCAGATAAATACACACAGCTATACCAAGGGTGATCTAGATCGACCATCTAGCTTGCCCTACAGAACCAATTCACTTTTGCTTAGACCTACAGGACTGAAGGTATAATGGACCTAGCTATTCTATCTAAGATCCAAATGGGTTTGAGGATTATCTCGGTTTCTTGTGTATCAATAAAAGACCTTTGGAAAAGAGTCACGCATGTTCGACTGTCGCTTGCCACTCATTCAATTACACACATTGAATTTCCATATAAACTAATTCCCCCCACAGCCTCAGGCCTCAAAAATATAACCGCCAAGAGGATATATCTATATATATAGGTATATATATATAAATAAACCAGACAGGCCGTTGACAATGCGTTGACATAATTACAGAGAGGGGTCTGAGTGAATTTTTCGAGAGCGCCAAATTAGTGCGTCCTGGGAACCCGCCGTCTGTCACAAGTCAGTCGATCTGTCTGTCCCTCTGTCCATCTGTCCGCCTGTCTGTGTCATATAAAATAATGATTATTGCAATGAAATGTAATTACCGAGACACATGTTCCAACCATGTCCGGGCGATTGGGTATGGTTCGGAGCTTTTCCCTTTCCTTCTTTCTATATTTTTTTTGGTCTACGCTTTAAATGAATCCCAGCCATTCACAGAATGATTAAATGAATATACATAACTCAATCAGGGGGAATATCGAAATATTCCCCGCTTCATGGTATACTTTGACCATTTACACAATTACGGCTTCAATTAAATGCAACTCATTTATTATGATTTGTGTGGGTGGTGGGGGAGGAAAATCATTGGATTGGTCCTGATGCTGCTGACATGGCCAGTTTATTCATTTGTGGCTTTTTCTTGTTACCAAATTTTGGTATATGAATTTTATTTTCATTGATAATTGACCAATGAACTGTTTAGTTGCATTCATTAACACATTTTTCAAATCCAATTTGATCAAAATGTGAAGCGATTTGAATCTGCTTTTGATGGGGTTTTCATAGTTTTTTTTTTCAGAAAATCGAAGCAATTAATTTTATTTTAGGTAATCCTGAGGATTTTTTAAATTGAAAAGGTCTTTAAATGGAAATTATTTTCTGTTTAGTTTGGAGAAATTCTATTTGATTTGGATATTATTTTTAATCTATTTGTTTTCTTACTTTCAATTCGCGATGGGTTTCACTTTGAAAGGAGAGGAAATTTCTGGTCACTCTGGAATTTTCCTACTTTGATCCCATTTGAAGTGAGGTTAGCTTAGGTAAGGCTTAATTCTGTTTAATTAGGTCAGGTCTGGTTTGGAGTGAGGTAAGGTTGGGTTATGTCAGGCCAGTTCGATTGGGATATGCTGTTAAGTTAGGTCTTGCTGAATTTAGTTGGGTTGCGTCTCGGTTGGGTCGGGTCCGGGTAAGTATAGTAAGGTTAGGTTAGACTAGTTTGGGTTAAGATAGGCTACAGTCGATTAGGTTAGATTAAACTTGGTTGAGTTCAGTTGGGTTTAGGCTTGAGTTAGGCAAGGGTTGGGATGGGTCAGGCTAGGCTAGGTTATGTCAGGACAGTTCAATTTGGTCTAGCTCTCGTTAGAATACTTGGTTAAGGTCTGAGATAGAGTTAGGCTAGCTAAAATTGGGCTTAGTTGAGTTCAGTTGGGTCGGGATTGGAATAAGATTAGTTTAGCTAAGACTGGGACATGTTAGGAAAGGCTAGAATAGTTTAGGCTAGGTTAGCTTATATCGAGACAGTTCAATTTGGTCTAGCTTTGGTTAGACTTGGTTGAGTTCAGTTGGGTGAGGTCTGAGATAGGGTTAGGCTAGCTAAGGGCTGGAACAGGTTAGGATAAGTAAGGATAGTTTAAGTTAGGTTAGGTTAGTTTAGGTTAGACTAAGTTATGTCAGGACAGTTCAGCTGTGGTTAAATTAGGTTAGCTAAAGTTAGACTTGCTTAAGTTCTGGTCTGGGGTAGGATTAGGTTAGCTTAGATAAGGTCAGGTTACGATACTTTAAAATAGGTTAGGTTACGTTAGGTAAGGATAGGTTAGGTTAGGTTGGCTTAGCTTAGCTTAGCTTAGCTTAGCTTAGCTTAGGTTAGCTTAGGTTAGGATAGGTTAGGATATGTTAAGATGTGTGCGGATAGGTTAGGTTAGGTTAGGTTGGGATAGGTTAGGATAGGGTGGGTTAGGTTAGGCTAGGATAGGTTAAGATATGTGAGGATAGGTTAGAATAGCTTAGGTTAGGTTAGGATAGGTTATGCTAGGATAGGTTAGGTTCTGTTAATCTAGGCTAGACTAGGCTGGTTGAGACAAAGTAAGGTTAGGTACGTTTGGATGAGGCTTTAGTTAGGTTAAGTTATGTAAGGACAATTCAGTTTGAGCTAGTCACGTTGCGGCCTTCCAAAGGAGATGGAAAACAGTACCACCTGCTTCTTCTGTTAAGTTCACCTGGCTGGATTGTTATCACTAAACTCATTCGAGTAAATATTCGAAAGTGCTTTAAAATCAAAACAAAACAATAACAAATATTTGGCAATTTATTTCTCTTCTTCTTGTTCGTCTACTCTCGATTTAAGTTTGTGAATTCAAAGGTTGAAATAAACGTTTCAATAATTTAGCAATTTATCAAAATAAATAGATTTATTTGGTTTTGTGCGTTTGAAAAGTGATTAATTATTTGCGAATTTTAAAGCGAAAAATAAACAAATTGTGGCAAAATAACATTTTGGTCAAAAGTTTCTGTTTTCGATTGGCTCAAAACTGAACTCGACTCGACTTGACTCGACTCGACTGGAATGGAATGAAATGGCCCACTCGGGCAATTTGTCATAACTAATTGAATTTATGAAAAGCAAAACACTAAGATGTAGATTGCCTCAACAGTGAAAGAGAAAGAGAGAGAGACTGAGAGAGAGAGAGAGGGTGGGCGGGGTGGGTTGAGAAAAACTAAAATAAATTCATGTCAGAGCTGAGAAAGAAAGAAGGAGTGGAATAAATTAATTTGTCGCTTAATCATTTGCTTTTGACATACCCGGGAGGGTTGGGGCAGGGGGTGGGGGGATGCAATCGAATTGGGGCAAGCAAAAAAAAAAAAATAGAATGGGGCGTAGCAAGACACCAAAGAGGTGGGGCTGGCAAAATTATCCAAATCGCAAAAAGGAAATGGGCAAACAAAACAAATGCATTTTTAATGAAGTTGAAGCATTGAAATGAAATGTAAATTAATTGTTACCACATTCGGGGAAAATAAACGTCGACCTGGGACCAAACCACTAATTAAATTCAAATCGTAACGCTTCGACAGGGCCTTTGCCTATTTAATATTTAATCCACAATTGACCATCGGATTTAACCTTTTCTTTTTTCCCTTTTTTTTATCGACTTTCTTGGTTGATTGGATTTAAATGAACCCATGGAATGCCTGGCTAATGTCCTGGCGAGTGACTCACCTGAAAGCCATCATAGGTCCATGAGCCAAATTTCATTTCACAACGTTGATCGTCGAAGGGAAACCAGGTGATATCGATTTTACACGTCGACTTGAATATGCCAGGCGGCACGTACAGGCAGCTCCCATTATTGCGGACAACCACATTTGTGGCATATGTCCCATCAAAGCCCTCATCCGCACTGCAATTAAAAATTAAATAAATATTGAAAATTTATTCATTTGAATTTTTCTTTTTTTTTTTTTTTGGAAAATCCTTCTCACCTATTGTACATGAGGACATCTGGTTTCCATAGGCGATGCGGTGGTATGCGTAAATCCCGTACACCGCCAAATTCACTTGAATTCCAACGCAAATTCATATCATTCCATTCCTGTTCGACCAAAGAGAATGAGAGAAAGAGAGAGAGAGAGAGAGAGAAAATTATAATAATATAATCAAAATATCTTCAGGTTTTTTGTGATTTATAAATAGAAAATTTGTCCATCTATCAAGTGAGTTGGGTTGGATATGCCAAGCTGCCAATTTAGCTAGCGAAATGCCCACTAGGCTGGCACTTCTGGCTAAGACAGTTTTGACCTCATTAATTATGTATTTTGCCTCTAATAAAAATCCAAAGAGCATATTAATTGCTTACGCTGACACATGTAGGCAGATACCAAAGTGTTGGGCCAGGCAAAACCAAAAAAAAAAAACAAAAAAACACATCTTTAATCCGCTTAAATGTATCAATTTATTTGTGTGGAAAATTTAAAGAATTAAAATTCAATAAACTCACTCGTCTCGTTACTTTGTTCTCGTTTAGCAGAGAGGGGAAAAAAAGTATACCCAGCTCACTCTATCACGCTCTAAGCTGTTGCTCACTATATCGCTCTCGCTCTAACATTTACGCACTAAGCTGATGCTGGCATTTTTTTCTATTCTGCTTTGCTTAAACGGTAAAGACGATAAGTCAAGGCTCTAGCAAGCCTTTTGTTCCAGAAAAAAATATACAATTTATAATAGTTTTTTGCCAAGTAAATTTTTTTTTAAATTTTCTCCATTTCGAAACACAGGAGTAAGATCTTTAATCCGCTTGAATGTATCAATTTATTTGTGCGGGAATTTTTTAAGATTAAAATTCAATAAAAGGCAAAGAAACTTACTCTTCTCGTTACTTTGTTCGCGCTTAGCACAGAAAAAATAAAGAAAATCACAAACACAAAACAAAACATAAAAAAAAAAGAAAAAAATATTTGCCGTATGCAATTTGCTTAGGTAGCAGCTCAGCTATACCTTTCTCGCTCTAACCCTTACGCTCTGGGCTGGTGTAGGCATTTTTTTCCATTCTGCTTTGCACTAACGGTAAACGCGATAAGCCGAGGCTCTGGCAAGTCTTTTTTCCCCAGAAAATTTCAATTTATTTGCAATGAAAACTAAATTCTTCTTTTTTAAATTTTATTTAAACGCGTTACAACTCCGCCGTCATCGATTGAAATTAGAACAATTTTTGCAATTTTTAATATTTGCTAATGATTTACGCAGCCAGAGTAATTTAATGAGAAGCTGACTGCTTGACTCTTTCAATTCGAACAACGTTCAGGCGAGAGCGAGCGGCTGACTCAGTCAAGCAAGACAAAGCGCGAGAGAAGAGAGCAGAAATTCTTGTGATTTATGCGAGTTTGTCAAATTCCGTTTGTGCTGGTCGAAGAAGAAGAAGAAGAAGAAGAGAGGGGCTGCTCTTCTTTTAAAGCAATTAGAAGACCCTTACAGTGGTAAGCAACTTATTTGTTTTTGCTCAAATAATTTTGTTGCAAAAAGCTTCAATGTAATTGATTGAAATTTATTATTAATCGAAATAAAATGACACGTGGACTTTGCCTAGTTTAAGAAGAAAAAAGAGAAACGATATTTTCAGGTATGCTAATCATCAATCATTGTGTTAGTGTGCGTGTGCTTGCGTGTGTGTGTGTGAGTCTTAAATGTGTCTTGAATGGCCCGAGGAGATAAGTATGGGGCAAAATCCCCCCCCCCAAAAAAAAAAATAATTATTATTATTATTATAATCATGGTGAGCATCGGGTTTATCGACAGACTCTCTACGGACAGGTCTTTGTTTGAGGCTTTTCGTAATTAAATTTGCCATTATTGAAGACGCTGCTTTGCGACACTTAAGATGATTAGTCGACCAGTTTGGGGCTCCGAATTGCCGTTCCGGTTTGAGACCAAAATCACCTTCAACTGTTTCAATTTGTTTGACTTTGACTTGCTCTTTTGGTCGTCTATTCCCCAGAATATTGTTTTGGCTTCCTGTTTCGGTTTATTGAATATTTAAGGAGCCAGGGATAAGTTTCTCGTCCCTGATTGTATACATGTGTGTGTGTATATGTGTGTTTGTTTGTGTGGCTTTGAATTCACATCAACGATTAATCAAATTAGTGGAATTGCCTGTTATGCATCGGTAATATTCTTTATTTGTTTTGGCTTGGCTAACAAGTTGATTGGCCTGTTTGTAGCAAAACTCACTTCCGTGTTGACAAATAATTATGGTCGAGTGGCCAAAGGCTTCGTCTAACTGAATGTATATTGTAATTATATTTGCCCCATTACCGACACTTCCAAGTCATTAGAATAATTATTTCATATATCTTCTTGCTCTATCCCCATCACCATCTCCATCTCTTTCTATAAAACAAATTCAACATGTGTCTGGGTGGGGCGGGACGGGGTAGGGCAGGACAAGGTACAAAATATTCAGTTGTTTTGCGGTTCTCTGGCTTTGGTCATGTTGGCATGACAACAGCTTAAAAACGCTAAGCCAGCAGAAACTGTACTGGCCAGACAGATCAGACCAGACCAGACCAGACCGACCAGACCAGACCAGACCGACCAAACCGAAAATACCCTACACAAAATACTACGCAAAACCCACAGACACCGCGACGACAGAAATCTCATTTGGACAGGCATTAGCATGCCCGGCACGCAGTGTTGCGCAAAATAAAATCCAATTTTTATGCTCCCTTCTCCCTTCCACCCACACTGGCCTTGCCTGGCCGGCTCAGTTGCTCGCTTCATTCGTTCCTTGTCGTCTCGCTGTCAAACTAGCTCTGCCCGCTCTCTCTCGCTCTCTCTGCTTGCGGCGCTGCCTGTATGAAAGGAGTAACGGACAAGGCAGAAGCAGAAAATGAAGAAGAAATAATAAACTCAAACTGGCAATGGTTTGGGATCAGATCAGACCATGCTTCTGGTATTGGTTTCAATTTTTTTTTTTTGGTTAAGTTGGCCGTCGGCTTCACTAACGAAGTTAAAATCTACCGGAAGTTTTTTCCCCTAAATGCTTTCCGAATCCAAAAATGAACTGTCACTCCGAGATGACAGGCGAAAACGAATTTTACATTCTCACCACACCAGCAGGCCAAGAGGAAACTGCTTAATCTGTTTGAATAAAAAAAAAAAAATTTCCCATAATTTGCTTTCAATTATTTTGCCCATTAAATTGTCTGAATCAGAACTCAGACCAAATCGAACCTAATAATCTGCCCAAGGTGGCAGTTCCACACACACACACACACACACGCAGAAAAACCGCTAATTGAAAATTGATTTTAAGCAAGAGAGCAAAGAGCATCAGCGCGCCACCTGGCGGATTTATGAAACCACTGCAAGCTAGCCGCCCCAAGCTGGATTCCTACAATTTCAATTGCCTATATCTTCTGTAATTACAAACCGATTTAGGTCATGTTTGGTATCAAACGAAAGAGTTTTTCATTTTGCACAGCTTAGTCTCAACATTGAAAGCCCTCATTTTAACACCTTTGGAATTACAGGGCTTTCAAATTCCCAGAGTGTGGAGGGGGCAGCGTTGGTGGAAAATAAAAATATATCCGCCCAACTGGCTGGCCTAAGGAAACCGAATATCAAGTTTGCTTGTCCTAGCTTTTGTATAAATAAAGGAAATTTATGATATAAAAAAATGTGACAAAGCCTCGAAAGGATTTCTAAGGATTTAAAGACTGCAAAATCTAATTGAAATTTCATTCTTGGAATTCTGCAACTATTCTTCTTCTTCTTCTTCTTCTTGTAATAATAGCAAGAATCGTGCATTGCTTTAATTTGGCTGCTTTATGTTTTATGGGCCAAGCCGAGCCGAGCCTTTCCTTTTTCCCATTTTTCTTCTTCTTCTTCTTATTTTTTTTTCTTTTTTGGCTGGCTTAGAGCACGGATTTTCCATCATTCGACCAGACTAGGCCGAGCGTCGTTAAAACGCTCATAAAACCGACTGCCAACGTCGATGGGCGTTCTAAGCGGAAAAGCGGGGAAAGCTTTCAGAATTTTTTTTCCCCGTCTTTCCAGTTTTTTTTTCATTATAAATGACAACGAGTGAAATATTCAAAGTGCTGGCGTCGCTGTTATTGTACTTTTTCGCTTGTATACAAATTGAAGCACTTGAAATGCTTTTCGGTCTCCCCGCCAAAAAGGGATAAACCAAAATTTCGAAAATAAAATCCAAAGAAGACGAAACGAAAAGAAGAAAAAAAAGTCATTGGTTCTGTCATTCTTTTTATTATTATTCTATTTAAGCTATTAAGTGATTTTCGGTAACCACCTCAAACCCTCCCCAGCCCCCTCACAGGAAATCCGTTTTTTTTTTCCTGGGGCAACTTTAATTTCTCGGCTGGCCGAAATCACAGCCAAGAATTTATTAAGCTTCTAAGCGTGCTTAGCCATTTAACAATTTGTTAGGTTTTTTTTGAAACCAACCCAACACCCCCCGCTCCCCTCCTCTCCTTATTAGATTTTGATAAATTACTGCAATTTGGTTCGTTTTTGGCATGTTTTTTTTTTTGGCCTGGACGCCAGTTATTTTTATATAACCCATATGGCGGCTCGGCGGAAGGAATTTCAAGTGGCTGGAATGGTGGCTTTAATGGGATATCGTAACGTTGAATGAATTTGTATACGATACCAAAGTGCTACACATTTATCTAACCTCACTCATTTGGGCCCAAATTGTTTAACCAAAAAAAAAGAAAAAAAAAAAATGAAACAGTTTGGCCATCAATATTTTATGAGGTTTTCCTTGTGGCACAGATTTCTCGATATTGCTGGGAATGATTCTAATATCCGATTAGTCAGGAAGGCAGATACATTTTTTTGAGGTTCCCAAAACTTAATTGGGGAATTATTCAACAGGGAAAGAAGAAAGCTAGAAGAAATTAAAAGAAAAATCTTAGAAAAGAAAAGTATAATTTATATATAAAAATTTGAAAGATTAAAACCAGAGAAAACTAGAAGAGATCCAAGTGAAAATCTCTCGTATAAAACTGCAATTTATATATAAAAAATCTGAGCGAAAAAAAATAGCTAAAATATCTTCAGCAAGTCGAAGAGATAGGCAACTAAGTTCCGGAGTTACAATCCCAAAGCTGACTTGGGTCCATATCAAAATTAAGTAACATAATGAACAGATTCCCTAAACTGGTCTGTTTGGTTATGCGGCGCATTTGAATTTGGCGCCTAATCTAAAAGCTTCTCTAGCTTAGCTTAATTAAGTTCTGATCTAGTTCTAATTCATTGTTTTCTTATTGCCTTCTGCATTATCTTTCTTTCTTATTCGTAATTTCTCGCTTATGCCGGCCGTGCCGCACTTTGTTTTATCTCGCAAATTTCGCCTAAATTCATTGTCAAGTTTTTAATATTAATCGGCCGTGTCGGTAATATTTTGTACAACATTAATTCTCGAATAATCAACAAATTAAAACCCTGTTTATAACTCAAACCGTATTGTGACCTTTTTATTCCTGAAACTTTCAAGCGATAATATTCGCATAAAAGCTAACAAAAAATATTGTTAGCGCAACATGGTCAATATGAAAGCTTTGTAACATAATGATCCATTAACCATAACTAATCTATATGAAAGCTAGAAAACATAATGATCGGATACCCAAAACTGACTTAACTCTAGAAGAAAGCTGCAAGGCAAAATGATCCGAACCGAACCGATCCGATTCGATCCGATTCGGACTTGAGTGATGTAGTTTGTCTAGACACCAAATAACTAATAAGATCTCTCAATCAATGTCGAGGATATACCTAGGCCTATATGAAATCTTTATATAGTATATGGTAAGCCTATCCGAAGAATATTAAGTATACTTAGAATAAGATCTTTCAATCAATGTCGACCTAGGCCCATATGACATCTATATATAGTATATAGTTAATCTATCCAAGGAATATTTATCCCCATATAATCATTATAGAACCCTGAAATAAATAGGATTAGTCCATACATGAGAGAGATATTTGTAAGACCGATTTAGGTCTATATCAAAGCTATATCAACCTGTTCGATTCATCATATCATACTCCATATCAGCTAGATATATCAACCTCTTCGATTCATCAAATATCTGGTAGATCCAAGATAATTATTATAAGCATAAACTAGGCACCAAAAATCAATCAATTTTGTCAATGAAAGACGGTCTAGATGAAAGCTAAAATGAGTCTCATCCTGAAAGCATTCCTAGGACTAACTTTGAAAGAGATTGCTCAAGAATGTTGGAAATATTCCCAAAGCCAATTTAGGTGGGTTTTTTTTAATCATTCAAAAGGTACGAATCGAGCCAGTTTCGGGCTTATATCAGGTTTCAACTGAAAGTCTTGAAGCTATAATAGTTTGTAGGGACTGTACTTTCCAGAGACTTCCTCCTGGTTCAGACCCATTTTGAGGAGACTTTTCTGGGTCTATTTCGAGCTTTACAAACTTCATAAAAAATTGCTTATTTTATTTTTCCAATTTTTTTCAGAAAAGAGTAAAATAATTTTGAGCTGGTCAAAATTGAATAATTAAATAATTTTGCTGCTTTTAATTGCTCCTAAATATTAGCTTAATTCATTTTGGTAATTATTTTTTATTTTTCTGCGAATCTAAATCATTCATAATTGATTTATTTAGATATTTTTATTATCAAATTAAATTTTGAATTGATTTGAATTTAATTGATTTGTTTAACCTTTTCATTAGTCTATTTCAACTTACCAATTTGAGCCAAATATTTGTGATGAGTAATTGATTTTTTTCATCCTGCAAAATAGAAAGAGAAAATGCGAAAAATTACATTCAAATAGAGCTAAAAATAAATTGAATAAAATGAGCTGAAATCAGCTCTCATAATCTCAGTTATTGGATCAAAATTAAATATGAAATAAGTTTTCAATCAAAAAGCCAGACAATAAAAGCAGATTTGAATATTCCCAGCCTTCAAGTCCAGACCAGACCAGGCCAGGCCATTCATCAATCATACGACACGTTGGCCAAACAAAATCGAAATAGCCAAAAAAGACTGCCACGAAGACGTCAGCGATTAAATCTGAAATATTCTTTCTGCCGGTCCGGCGACTCATTAAGCGACGGAAATTAGAACTGATAAGAAAACTGAAAGGAAAAGCCAGCCAGACTCAACGAATCCCCCCCCTTTCTTTCATAATCTTTCTCTCTACTTTTGCCCCCTCCTAGTCCTAGCTAGTTGGGCCCAAAAGTCAGTCGAACGAGGAGAAAACAAATAAATAGCTATTTAGGCCATATTTATTGTAGTGAGCTTATTAACATATAAATTAAAAATCATTTCATTGGAAACCTTGAAAGAGGGGGAGCCAGAGAGGAAATGATACAAAAAAAGAAAAAAAGAAAAAATGGAGTCCTTGGCTCCTTGAAGGCCTCCAGCCTTTTTGTGTCTACGTGCCAGGCATACGATTTCTCTGGAATTCTCTGATTGCGGTGGTCAGGGCCTTGGCCAACTAAGCAGACCAATGAGATTCCAACCAAATTAGATACAGAGTGGCATAGGAACATCACAGGCAACACACACACACACACACACACACATTTGTAATCATGTTTGACCTTTTGGCTTATTAACTTGCTTGCTATTTCATTTTTATTATGCTCTTTTCAAAGAAACGAGAAGCTTTGTCATTCCTTTAGCCTTTAGGCCCCAAACTAAGTCCTACTTCTACTCTTCCCAAGCCCAAAGGCCCAGGACTTAAGTCAGTTAGTCTCATACTCTAACTATTCTCCCAGGGACTGTCTTCCTTTTCTGATCACTTTCCTAGGTCTCTTTTTCGATCCATTTTCTGCAGCCTATAGTCCTAGGCGAGCTAGGAACTATTCTCCCAAGTCCATAGACTCAGATCTAAGTTCTATTTCTCTCTTCCAACCGTTTTCCCTAACCTAAAAGCCCAGACTTAGGTAATCCGGAGTCTTACTATTTATAGGCCCAGACCTAGGTCCTCCTCTCCTTTTCTAACTATTTCCTGAAGCCTATAGGCCTTTACCTGGATCAATTGGGGTCCTAGTCTTATTTTCTAACCTTTTTTCTAAGCCTACAGTCTCCAAGCTGGGTTGCCTAGCGTCCTGCCTTCATTTTCAAATCGATTCTCCAAGCCTATAGACTCAGACTTTTTTTTCTAACCATTATCCCAAGGCTTTAGGCCCAGACCTAGGTCCTCTGCTTCTCATCTAACTATTCTTCCAAACTAATAGGCCCAGGCGTAGGTCAAATAGAGTCCTACTTTCTTTTTCTAATTATTCTCCCAAGCCTATAGGCTCAGACCTAGGTCAGTTAGGGTCCTACTCTTTCTAACTACTCTCCCAAGTCTAAAGGCCCAGACCTAGGTCAGTTAGGGTCTTACTTTTGTCTCAGACAGACCTCGGTCAGTTAGAGTGCGAATGGTGGCACTATTCCAACCATTTTCTCAAGTCTATAGATCTAGGTCAGTTAGGGTCCAACATTCCCTTTATAACCAATATCCCAGACCTAGGTCCTCTTCTTATTTTATAACTATTCTCCCAAGCCTACAGGGTCAAACCTAGGTCAGTTCTGGGCTTCTACTCTTTTATCGAGCAGATCTCGGTCAGTTGGAGTGTCACCATTCTTTTCTTACCATTTTCTCAAGCCTATAGACCCAGATCTAGGTTAGTTAGGGTCTTACCTTCCCTTTCTAAGCATTATCCCTAACTTTAGGCCCTGACCAGGACCCTTAGTCTCATTTTCAAATAATATTTAGGCACTCAATTGTTTCAAGCTTTAAGTCCAATCTAGCTAATCAACTCTGAAAGAGATCCAGCTCATAACTCGAATATTTCACAGATTAACCAAATGAAATTTTATATTTTTTAAATAAGCTTGAGACCCCTGAACAAATCCACCCAGCTTAACTTGGATTCGAACTTAGCCCAGCGTCTGTTTTGACCATTTTGTGTTATTGAAAGAAAATATTTTTTTGTGCTTTTTTCTTCGAGAGAAAAAAAAGAGTATATTGGTTGGGTACCGTCCTGTCTGTCCTCAGAAACAGTTTGACTCTGATTGTGTGGTTGTTGTGCTTTGCCACTTTCAACTAAACGAGGGCATTTCGTGGCCAAAAGCCAATTTGTAAGTGGCAACAACAGAAATCAACAAAACTGGCAAATGACAGAGCCACAAAAGCACAAAGAGCCCCCCCTCCCCCAAACAGATAGCCAAACCATAGAGCCAATGACCAAAACTCAGGAACCCACAGGTCAGAGGGGGCTGGGGGGGCAGGGTCTGGGTCAGTCGGTCGAGGTGACGAATGTGCGCTTGCGGTTGGCTAAATGGGGGGAGAGCACACAAGTTACCTTGTTGCCCAGCAAAACACAAAACAGGAAATCGAAACCCTGAACAACCTCAGCCTCACCCAACTTCATCATTCTGGGCAAAAAAAAAAAAAAAAAAAGAAATCAAGTTTCCCCCCATCGCCCGAGGCTGGCAAAGTAAAAACTAGACAAAATGTTTGGCTCTACCAAGCAAAACATTTAAATGGCCAATCAAATATGTAATCGATGGTGGAAAATCTCTTTACATCCTCTTCATCAGCAAATAAAAAAGAAGAAGAAGAAGAAGAAGAACCACAAATAAATTTGGAAAGGGCAAACGAGAAACTCTTTTTCCGCCCAACTGACAGGTGATTAGTTGTGTGGTCAGTCTCACGATTCTCTTTTTCTCTTTACAAATTTTTTCAAATTGGTTTGATTTGGGAAACCAAAGAAATGCAAGAAAAGGGTTTAGCTTTTTCCCTTTAAGTAAAAAGAGTAGAGCATTTCGTTGCAAGAGACTCAAGGAACTCGGAAATTATAGAAGCTAATGGAACCAAATTTGGTAGGGTGAAACTCTCGGATAAGGAAAAGTATCCGCTTGAATATTTTTTCGTTGGGGCAGCCCTATCCCCCAGGGGGAGACAAGTGACCCATCGTATAGTGACTAGCACTTTTAGGTTGCTCTGGCTTAAAGAGCTTTTAAAATTTGCTTCTGAAAGGCTTGGCAAAATGTGCAGAATGAAAAAACCTTTCATTTGATTTTAAACACGACTAAAAGCGGTTCATAAATAAGCAAGTTCTGACCCACCTAAGTCAGGGTATACCAAGTGTGGCTACTCTCTTCTTCTTCTTCTTCTTCTTCTTCTTCTTCTTCTTCTTCTTTGAGTAGTTTCCCTTTGAAATGTCAAGAAAATAGACCACAAGTTGTTCAAGTTTTGACATAACCTCACCAAAAAACCTGATTTATATGAAAATGTATGTTGACCCACCTGAATGGCGGTTTCCTTTTTCTTGGCAAAAAAAAAAAAGAACGTGAAGCAGGCAAAAGTTTGTCAAAGGACAAAAATATGGAAATGTATTTACAATATTCCCAAAAAAAAAAAAGAATTCGGTTTGGTTGGAAAAGTTGATGATGAGAATTTAAGTAATGATTTTGTCGAGTCTGCCCTTCCCAGTCGGAGACTTTTTCAATAAAAAAAACCATTTGAAATATTCAAGGATTCCACTGGTTTTGTTTCAACATTTTTCAGGGGCTCAAAAATGTTGCTTCTTGATTTATTTGACATTTGTTAAGACTGGTGAGTTGTCCTCTATCTCTTGGTTCTTGATAGGTGGTGAGTTCCTTATATTTAATATATATTGATGTGTTCCCTGAGATCTTTGAATTCCCTGACTACTCTGTCTGACTTGTTGGGGTTCTGTGAGCTCTCTGAGTTCCTGGAATTCCCTGTCTCTTCGACCTTGATGACTGGTAGGTTCCTTGTCTCCCAGGCCTTCATCTATGGTGAGCTCTCTGGGCTCTCTAGGCCCACTGAGTTCCTAGTGTCCCCCCCTTCTCTTTAGGGAAGCCTTGGAAACCAGTCAGTTCCCTAAGTTCTCTGATTGTTGGATCTTTATGATTGGTGAGTTACTTATCTCTTGTTGAAGCCTTATCGATTGATAAGTTTCTTGAGTTCTCTGAGCTTCTTAGGCTCTCTCAGTTTCCTGTCTCTAGGTGAAAGCCTTGGGAACCAGTTAGTTCCTAAGTTATCTATTTCTAGGATCTGGATGACTGAATGTCTGAGGACCTTCTGGGTTTCTTAAGTCCTCTGACCTTCCTCGGTTCTCTGAAATCCTTAACTTCTCTGTCCCTTGGTGGGTTCTTTGAATACTCAGGCCCTAGCTCATTGATGACTGATGGGTGGCCCGAATTTTCTGAGTCCTTTTTTTTATAAACTTTAAGAATTTGTAAGTTTCTTGGCCTCCTCCTGGAATCCGCGAGATCCCAAGGCCCTCTAAGTTCTCAGTCCCTAGCTCCTTGATGACTGATGGGTGTCCCAAATTCCCTGAGTCCTTTTCAACTTGGTCAAACTTTGAAAACTGTTGTGTTTCTGATTTCACCGCCTTTTGATGAAGCTTCAAAGAGTTATGAGTTTCTTGAGTTTTGTCATCTGTCATTTGCCTCAGTTTCCTAACTCTTTGATTCCTTTGAGGAACTTGTTCAATTTTGTAGTTCTAATTGAATTCATGCGGTCTCTGGGATGTGACCGATAATCAGTCAATCTATTTGCGGTTCGAATTTAATTAACTGCCAGTCCCGGCTACTTTATCGTTTCGAACGCTTTGAAGTAAAGCGAATTAAATTCACTTTCGTATCTGATGGAAAATGAAATTGAGGCAGTTAAGCGAATATTTCACAATGCCCAACTAAACTAACAATTTTGGCTTTTCATTAGTCAACTTTACCTATTTCCCACCACCCACCACCCACCCCCACCCCACCCATCTCCTTATCTTTTCTTAGGCCAAGCCTATTGAGAGAGAGAGAGGGAGATAGGAATAGTTGTGTTATGTGGGGCCCCATTACCCTTGGCCTTTGTTTGAAGGGTATTTAAATGGCCGCTGGCATGCAAATGGCAATGCTGCTGGAACAGGCTGAGGCCCACATGAACACGCTGCACAACGGCAGACGGTGCATTGGTGCATGTATATGTATGCGTGTGTGTGTGTGTAAGAGTGTGCGTGTATGTGCGTGGGTGTGCCTGTGTTTGTTTCGCAAACAAAAACCTTGGCCAAGGGTATACAAACCGAACACCAAAAGCACCAGCAACAACAACAACAACAACACTGAACAAGAACAAGAAGAAGAGGAAGAAGTAAATGAAGAAGAAGAAGCAGAAGCAACAGAATAAACATTGCGGCAATGCCAACAACAACAACACTGGCAAAAGTTTCATTTCAGTTGAGCTGAGCTGAGCTGACTTTTTCGCTAGTCGGCAGCTGCCTCCGCATTCCTCCTCTCCTCTCAGCTCTCACACACTTGCCGTTATTTCTCTTATATTTTTGCCTGGTGCTCATTACTAGCTCTCTCCTTGTCGCACTCATTTGCCACTCATTTTACAGCGCCCTTTCACTCGTTTCATTTTTTTTTTTAGTGTTGACTTATTTTTTGCTTACTTTGTTTGCTTGCTACTCTCTTTATTTTTATTGCCTTAACATTGGGTATATTTTTCTTTCTTTCATTCTTGTTATTTTTTTTTTTTGCTCAGCGTGATAAATATTTCTTCAAAGGAAATTAAAAACGAAACGACGCCCGCCTCGACTGAACGCTCGCTGAGTGGTAGGCGACATTCTGACAGAGCGCGCGTTGGCGTCGCTGCATTTCGTGCGAGCGCAGTGAGCGGGAGTGGGAATGAGTGGAAGTGGGTCGGAGTGAGTGAGTGAGTGAGAAAAGGGTGAGGGTGAGAGTGATGGCAGAGAGCAATGCCAAACTGTGTGCGTGTTAGCAAAGTTTCCGCTTTGTTCTTTGCTTTGCCTTGCTTCTTCACCAAAATCTGCTGTAGACATTTCGCTTTCACCTTGAAAACAAAAGACAAAAGTCTTTTTATTTCTATTCTTTTTCATTTTCGAAAAAACGAAAATAAAATATAAGTCAAATATTCTTAGGAAAATAGAAAAGGGGAAACAGAAAACTCAACAAACAATTTTTCAAGTCAATTAAAATCTTAAAAGAAACAGTTTAAACAGATTTTAACTAAAACCTAGAAAAGCACACACACACACACAGACAGAGACGGGGGCACCCACAGGCAGAGAGAGAGAGAGAGAGAGAGAGCAGACAAAACAAGACAAGTCAAGACAAGACAAGGTGAAAATAAACGAGCTAACGAATTAAATGATATGAACAACACACACACACACACACATAGACACACACACACATACATGGGCACACTAATTGAATACCTTTGGACTCAACAAGCATGTGGGTAGCTAACCAAGAGGATACAATAAAAACTTGTACCCAAAAAGTTGAGCCACATTTTTAGTTTGATTATTCTTGGCAGTTGCAGACAGGCTGTGGTCGAAGAGGAGGGCCGGGGGGGGGGGGGGGGAAGGGAGAGAGGAATGTATAGTCAAAACATAGAGACTAAAATATTCCAAGAGATTCCGACTTGGTTTTTCAAGTTTTTAGGCTAAGAGTTTTATGCTTGGCATTGCTCAAAATAACAAAAAAAAAAAAAAAAAAAAATGAAAAATGAAAAGAAAGAAGAAGAAGAAGAGGAAGCAAGCAAGCAAACTAAAAATAAACCCTTTTGTTTTGCCTTATGTGGGCTGTGGCATATTTGGGTTAACTATAAGCAAACACACACACACACACACAGACAAAGACAGAGAGAGTGAGAGGGGGACAGAGAGGGGGGGGGGGAGATAGGCCCACATGAAACAATTCAAATAACACGTCACCGAAAACCTTTAAATGCCATGTGATGTCCGTTGAAACAAAACAACAGTTATTATAAAACCACACACACACACACACATACACATACACAAACACACACACACACATACATGCACACTTAGGCCATGCGAATACTGAAATACTCGGACAGAGACCAAAAAATGAAAAAGGCAACTGAAAATTTAAATAAAATGTGAGGCTTCCTTTTTCCCTCTTTCATCTGTGCATGTGTCTGTGTGTGTTTGTGTGTGTGTGTGTGTTTCTCATATTTTATGTCAAGCCAAAGCGATATCTATCTGAATATAAATTCTGTATGCTTCTTACAAATATTTTCACCGAAACAAACAAACAAAAATAGAAAGCAAGACCAAAAAGTATTTTCGCCTAGGAAAAATGGAAAATTGGAAAAGTGCAATGAAAATATTGTTTTGCCGAGGCAACACAAATTGCAAATCGAATAAATACAAATTTAATGAAATTTCAAGCGAACAAATCAAATTTCGAAATTCCACCCTCCCCCCCCCCCCCCCCCCCAAAAAAAAATCACTCAATTAGTTTTTCAATTGCAAATTGCGCGCCATCTAACGGTAAATTTATGACTTGGTTGGCTAAGCTAATATTGACCCTGTGATTTTGTTTGGTCATAACTTTTGTGTTTCTGCACCGATTATAGTCATGTTTGGTATCAAACAAAAGTTCTTTGGATTTCCAAGATTTTTTTAGAACAAACTTTTATCGGATTTTTAAAGCCTTACGAAATACAGGGCTTTGAAATTCTTAGCCCCTGGAAGGGGGAGAGAGGGGGGAGTGAAAAAATAAATCCTCATAGCAGCAGGTCTGAGCAGCCTAAATCCCAAGTTGGACTGTTTTGAGTCTATTTTTAATTTATGAAAAAAACAAGTAAATTTTCACTTGTTCCGGGGAAAAAGAGAAGTTCATTCAACTCGCATATAAAACAACAATTAGGAAAAAGCAGAAGAAGAAGAAGAGCAAAAAAACACATTTCATTTAAAAGCATGAAAATCTTTCGGGAATATGAAAATGTAGAGTTTTTGATTTCATTATTATAATTTTGTTTTGGATTTTAATTCTTCCATTTTTCCTTTTTTTTTTTTAAATGAAATTTTTTCGTGTTGCTCTTTCAGTTTTGTATTCAATTAAAAGAAAGCAAAAACCCAAAAACCACCGACTCGCTGATACCTTTTACCAAAGCCCGGACAGAATGGGGCCAATTAAAACAAATTCAATTGAGACCAAATACCTTTTCTCCGAGCATTTTGTCTTTCCCAAAAGAGAGAGAGAGAAAAAAAAAGAACCGCACGCTCGACCAGTCCGGCCCGGACTCATAAAACAAAAGCAAAATGTATCAAAAGCGAAACTAATTAAATTCCCTAAACCAAAAGGCCAAAAGGGAGAAACTGAGGCAGGGAGGGGAGCAACTGAGAAAAGCAAATATGTTCGAGCACAAACACGGGGCAAAAGTGCAGGATGCCCTGGCAGGATAAACAGGATGGACCATAATAGCGAAAAGTGAATTAAATGAATTCTACCGTGTGTTCTACTCCATATTTCGAGTGCTCCAGCAAAGGAAAATATGAAAAAAAAGAAATAGTGAAAAAAGCACAACTGTACCAAAATCAAGATAAAATGGCCACGGCGAAAAAATTATGGAGCAAATCAAAACAAATTGACACACAAACAAACCACACCCAAAAGATGGACTAGGTATGAAGAAGTGGTGAGGGGGAGGGGGAGGGGGGGGGGGGGCACCTAACAGAAACTAGTTCATATATTTTCCATTTATTTTGGCTTCTTAAATTCTTTAAGACCGGAAAACTCTTAGTCTGAATTATTTGAAAAAATTTACAGAAAACATACTTAAACTAAGAATTATTAAATTGAGAATATAGAAAATAATAAAACAATGAGAATTTTTAAAAATTAAGAAAAAATAAAAGAAGAAGGAAAATTTCTTTTTTTTTTTTGAGAAATTTGTTGAGTGGCTCAAAAATAATAAAAACTAATAAAAAAAACTGAGAATTTTAAAATATCTAAAAAGCTTAAATATATAAAAAATAAAAATAAGATCAAATAATTTAAAAAAAATATAATTAATTAAATCAGAATAATAAAGAATCTAAAAATTATTTTATCAAACCTAAACGAATCAATTTTGATCAAATAAATAAAATAGAACTAAAAATATTTCAACTAATTTTATTTATTTCACAGATTTATTTGTTTAACAAAAAACTAAAAGAAAAAAACAAATCTTTTTGTTTTCATTGATTTAGCCCGCATTTTTGTACAAAACAAAGCCAAGTCTGCTTTATTTGTTGAGCCCAAAAAAGTAGGCAACAAAAAATTTTCGTTTGTTCTCTTCGCATTTAACAAATGATTAGTCAAATTAAAAGCCTTCAAAATAAGACCAAACAAATATATATATAGAAAATATCAATTAATAAAATAAAATGAAATTAAAAAAAAAAAAAAAATTTTCTTTTTTTTTTTGCCTTAAGCAAATGAAAAGTCATTTTCAAAGCCTTAAAAGAAGTGGATAGACAAATTCAAAGCCTTTAAAATAAGACCAAACTTAATATATAAGTAAGTATATATGAATTATCAATTGACTTGGTTCCTCATTTTTTTAACAAAACAAAGCCGAGTCTGTTTTATTTGGCGAGCCCAAAAAAGTAGGCAATAAAAAATTTTCGTTGGCTCCCTTAAAAGCAAGACCAAACTAAATTATCATTTCAATTAATTAAGTCTTTAACATATATTTTAGCTAAAATCATCTATATTTTATTTACTTTTCCAAAGCTCAGTAGATTATTTTCCATAAGTTTCAAATCTATTCAAGTTGGCTAAAATAATTTAAATTTGAGAGAATTCTGTTTTTTTTCTTTTTTTTTTTTGGTGAATTTGTCTGGAGTATTTTTCGTTTCGGCCTTGGCCAGTAATAATTATTTTGTAAATGTTTATGTGTTTATTGGCCAAACACTCTTCGATTGCTCTTGCCAATAAATTCTTATATGTATTTTTGTTGTTGTTGTCTGACCAGAAGTGGCCTGAATAGTGCCGCACCCTCCCCCCCTTTCCACCGTTTTGGACAAACAAAAATTTCATTTAACATGGCCACACTGGTTGTGGCTCTTTCTTTCTGCCTCTTCTTCTTCCTCTTCTTCGTTTTCATCGTGCTCTCGTTTGCTGCTTTTTGTTGTTGTTGTTGTTGTTGTTGTTAGTAGCAGGCATCCTGACTATTTGGAATTGCCCTTTTTATATATATTTATTTATTTTTTTATTTTTTTTTTTTTATTTAATTTAATTTATTTGCCGCAATTTTTTGCACGCACAACTGAACGTGCAATTTTTTCTGCTTCTTCTTCGCCGGCTGCCAAAAACAACAACAAAATAAATAAATATATATATATATATATATATATATATATATATATATATATATACACTATATATATTTATATGGGCAAATAATAGTAATAGAAAGCGAATGGCATGGAAAGGCCTAAAATGAAATGGCAGAGGGAATATATTTTTTTGTTGTTGTTGTTTTTTTTTTTTTTTGGTTGCTCTTATAGGGAAATTCGCCAATTCAAAGAGACCAACATCAGAATCACCGCAAATTGATTGTGCAATTATGCATTAAATTAAAAAAATAAAAATAAAAATAAAAGAAAAAGGAACACTCAACAATTCAGCTTAACCCTAATTTTTTTTTAATCGAGAGCAAATTTCTGGACACAAAAATAAAAAGAAAACTAACATTAAATTCTTAAAAATATTTACAAAAAAAAAAAAGAATATATTCAGGCTTGATGGGCACCCTGCATTTATCTCTCTGTATCTGTTTGACCATTTAAGCTAGAGCTCTCAAATTTGGGTTCTGGTATGCCCTTGCTTATCTCTGTAGAATTAAATTCTTTTTACACCCCCCGCTCCCCGTCCTTTGCCAGCTAAAAATTTCAAAGCTTTATATTTGCCAAAGCTTTGAAAAAATGGTTTTTGTGGGTACCCAAAAAATCTAGGAAATTTCAAAATCTTTCATTTGATACCAAACATGACCATAATCGGACTATAATTGTCGAAGTTATCATCAAACAAAAATCTCAGGGTGATACCCTAGCCTAGGCAAGCTTGCTTCTGACTAAAGTCAACCGCTAGATGGCGCGCTTGTTTAGGTCTGGGAATTTAGTTACGGGATTTTCTGTGAAATTGGTTGAGTTTGAATTGGCTGAGGTGAGGTGGGTTCAACCCACCAGGGTTGCCACCTAGTTGCAGGGTAGTCCCAGCTTGACCAGGCGTGGCATAGGCCCCTCCCCACCCTCCCCCTTCATTTTATATTATTTTTGACTGTTCTGGTTTTGATAAACCCGCATGCTAATTTATGTAAACACAAAGTGCACAAAATTGTGGAAACTTTCCGAGTCTGACAGAACTGTCCAGGGAGTGAGGGGATGAGGTCCGGTGGGTCGCTGGTGGGGGTGGGGGGGGGGGGGGGGTTGATTTGGTCTGGCCATTATCATTTTACATATTCCATATGCAAATAGTTCAATTAAACAATAAATTAAAATACTAAGCTAACCGCAGTGTTGCACAAGCACTCCAGAGTGCCCAGCTACCCGCTCCCCGGTCCCCGCTCCCTCGCTCCCTGCTCCCCCGGTTGGGCTTGGCTTGGCTCACGTTTTTCAAATTGACCACACCTCATTTCATTGGACCTGGCCGAGGGGAGCGTTGGGGGGCGGGGAGGGATGGAAGGGAGGGGGAGATGCCCACATTTGCGGTTGGCTGAGTTTTCCAAATGAAAACCGACTCGGGGGGAGGCGGGGGCGGAACGGGGAGCCCTTCGAAATTAGTTTGCATTTGGCATTAAAATTGATTGTGTCTGCTCCCAAAGTTTGTTTATCATTTCAAATCGTTTTTGTTGTTTTTATTTTAATTTTTTTTTTTTTTCTTTTTTTTTGTATTTTTTTTTTAATTTTTTTTCTTCTTTTTTTTGTGTATTTTTTTTTTAATTTTTTTTCTTCTTTTTTTTTTGTGTATTTTTTTTTTTTTAATTTTTTTTTCTTCGTTTTTTCAAATTTTTTTTTTTTTCTTCTTTTTTGTATTTTTTTTTATTATTTTTTTCTTTCCAATTTTTTTCCTTTTCCTAGTTTTTTTTTTTTTTTGTTTTAAAATATTCCACGTATGTGGGAATGATTGGTTTTCCCTACTTTTCTGCTTCTTCTTCTTCTTCTACTTTTTTGGGTTTACACAAAAAATTAAATAAATAATTTTGTTTGAATTCATTTAACATGACTTAATTCCAATTAAATGAGCTTAAAACCTGCAATCGTTTCATTAATCATTATGCAACTTGTTAGACTCTTTTTTTTAATTTAATTATTTATTTAATTAGCCGAAGTAAAAAAAAAAAACAGAAACCGTTTATTTAAATGCCTGGAAAGGCCTGAGATTTATTTAATAATTTATTTATTTTTTTTTTTTTTTGGGGAAAAATTTTCTCATCAAAAATTTATTGGAAATGTTTCGGAAGGATGATGACTCGGAAATTGGTTCCTAGGAAGCAGAATATTTTGAACCAAGGAACTCGGGAACCCAAAAGCCTAGAGCCTTGAAATTTGGTAGGTAAATTTCTTAAAGACCTTCCAGAGAATCTAGGGGCATATTTCAATGCAAACATTTCCCAGGAATGGTCTATTTTGGGTGGCAACCCCCAGAGAACTCAGGAACCCAAAAGTCTAGAGCCTTGAAATTTGGTGGGTAAATTTATTGTGGGCTTCCCAGTAAATCTAAGGAGAACGAGGCTCGGCGATAAAAGGCTTTATGGCTTACAAGTGTTTGAGATTGGAACCCTGGCCTCACCATTACCTGAAACTAGGGATCCATAGATTTGGATATCTGGAAAGAACTGTAGCCCTGGCTCACTCCTAGTCCCTTTGAATCGAATCAAAATTCCAGGAGATATACGAAAAAGATAATCATAGAATCAAAATTTTGGTGGCTCCAGACCGCTAGATGGCGCTGTAGCTAAAGTGAAACAAATAAAAAGTTTTTAACTAAAATAGAAATTAATCTTTTTAAGTTGGTACAAAAATTCAGGGCAACCAGTAAAAACAGGGCTGCCAGCAAAACCAGGGCTGCCAGCCAACCAGGGTTGCCACCAAAAAAAACCATATTGGATATATTCCTTTTGCTGGGCCTGGAAGACCCTTCAAAACTTGACCCCGCCTGAGCTTAATTTTCATACCAATTTGATTAGAAAATTCCGAAAAAAATTCCGAAAAAATTTCAAAATGATTTGCAAAATTTTCCAAAATAAAAAAGAAAAGAGAGAAAAGTCAAAAGCAAAATTCGTTTTTCCCACAAATATTTTAGCAATTTTTGATCAAAAAAAATTTTCAAAAATTTCCTTCCTTTTTATGTTTTTGGGAATAAAATTTTTCTCTTCTTCTTCTTCTTCTTCTGAATAATTTTTTTTGACCAAAATGTAAGCAACAATTTGTCATTTGCGCAAATAAACCAAAAACTGCTGCCTTGGCAATGCCAATAAACACATACAAATTGAACGAGTGTGTGTGTGTGTGTGTGTGTGTGTGTGTGTGTGTGAATGGTAGAAACCACAAGTTGTGAAATTATACATGAAATTGGAGTGCTTCGGTTGACATAAACGAAATGAAATGAATTCAACAACGCGTGCAAATTATTAAATTCACATTTCGACTGAGCTATCAATTCCCCCTCTGACCACCCCCCCCCCCTCCCCTTGTCCTCTTGGATACTAGCACAATCCTACACAGAGCCGCGCCCCTTCGGTCTGGATGACTTTGGCCATGTTGTGAGAATTTTCTATATCCGATAGAAGCAGGGGCGGGGGCAGGGGCAGGGGGAGGGGCAGTGGCAGGGGCAGTGGCAGGGGGGGGGGGGGGGGGGGTGAAAGCATCACCGTCATCAGAGTTATTGTCGTTGTCCACTTAACAATGGACTATGTTGCTGCTAAGTCCACTACACCCCCCCTCCCCCCACTCCACTCCCCCCACTCCACTCCCCCCACCCTCCCCCACTCCACTCCCCCCCTCGCCCATTTGGCCGGTGGCTTTGCTGTTTTCTTTTTTGTATGCAAACAAATATGAATTTGTGTGTGTGTGTTTGTTGGCTTATTTTAATAATGCCTGCCATTTTCATTATTGTTGGCCAGGCCAATGCAAACCCCTCTCCACCCCCCCCCCCCCCACCCCTCTCTTGTTCGAATCATTCGAAACCAAAACAACTCCACGTCCATTTAGTTAAGTTGGCCCGAGTCGAGTCGAGGACAAAGAGCTGAATGACAACTGCACATGCCACATGCCGCATGCCGCATGCCACATGCTATATGGTCAACACACACACACACACACACATATGCCAGCACACATAAAACGCTCTTACACTCTCTCAGGTTTTTGCGGTTTGCCAGGCCGCACACACAGGGTACATTTAGGTGTGTATATGTGTGTGTGTGTGTGTGTGTGTGTGTTGGTGTGTGTGTGTGTGTGAAAGAGTCTCCACATTTGTCAAAGTGTAATTTAATATGCCACACTGTTTCGACACTCTCGATGAAACATATTTTAGCGACGTGCTTCATTCATTTCATTTTAGTTTTTTCCTCTGGCAATTTTCTTCCTCTTCTTCTTCGTCTTCTTCTTCTTTCAGTCAGTCGGCATTTATGTGGGAAATCATTTCATATCACACAAGACGACTTGCATTTATTACAACAACAACAACAACAAAAGAGAAAAAAAAGAAAAACTTTTAATTTTCACAATTTTCACGTATTTTTCAATCTTTTGGAAAATCATTTTTCACCTTTCTCATTCTATTTTTTTCCAAGATTTCTAATGGAAAAAGTTGTAAACTTTTTGTTTGGGTTGGGGGTGTTTCAATAGCGCCATCTAGCGGTGTAAATCAAACACAACCGAATTAATTCCAATTCCAATTCATTTTGAGTAATTTTTTTACATGAAAATAAAAATGTTTTGAATATTTTTGAGAATTTAATTTTGTGAATTTCGAGCAACTTTAAATGCCAACGAAAAAAAATTCTGGCCAAATGAAGTGTCAACAGTTGACAGCAATAACTTTAGCCCAATTGCAGCAGCAACAATTCCACTCGACTGACAATTTCCCCTTGCTCTGTTACACTAACCGTATTTTGTCTCTGTCTGTCTCTGTCTGCCTGAAAATTCCCATTTCGCATGTGTTGAGGAGGGGTATGGAAAATGTTGAACACATAATTACGTACACATGGACACATTCAGAGCTGTTGTAAAGTGACAAAAATTATTCGACCAGAGCTCAGAAACATTAGAATGCTTTTGCTTTGCTACTCATTCCACCCACTTCCACCCATTCCACCCACTTCCACTCAGTCCATCCATTCCACTCAGTTCACTCGTTTCACCCCACTTTCACTCATTCCACTCATGCTCTCTCTCACTGCTTTAGACTCTCCGGGGCATTGTTGTTGTTGTTGTTGTTGTTGTTGTTAGTTTGCTGGGTGAGAATCTAATTGTTGGTTTGGTTTGTTTGTGCGAGCATTTCTGCTTGCTTGTTGTGTCTGTGTGTGCGTGTGTGTGTGTGTGTGTTCAAAAATTACACATAATGTTGATTGGCAATTAGGCTGGCCTCTCTCCGCAGGCTTCTAATTGAGATTTTTCTGTAACATTTTTTTTTTGTTCTCTTTCGCTTTTGCATTCGCTTTTTTTAGTTTTGTAAGAATTCTTTAACTTTATTTTTATTTCATTTTTTTTTGTGTTTTTTTCTATTTGTGTTGCCTATCAATTTGTGGCGACTGCTTCTGTGTGGTGGCCTTTCACTTGTCACAAGCCGATTACAGGTAAGCGGATTTACAGTTTTACTGTCATAAAGACAAAGGAAGTGAAGTAAGCAAAATAAAAAAAAGGAAAAGGAAAATATAAGAGAAACTTGGACATATTGGAAAACTTAACAAAATTTCCACAATTTTTACATTGTAAGCCTAAGCAAATTACAGACCAAGACAAAGACAAAAAGAGAGAGAGAGAGAGAGAAAGGGTGAGAGGGAGAGAGTGAGGGGGGAGAGGTAGTTAGGCAAAGCAACTAACTTGGTTCATATGTGTTCAGGAAAGTCTGACAAAAATGATATATGAAAACTTGCAGAGCCTCTGAAACATATTCATTTTTTTTCTTTCGGTTGTTTTTGTTGTAGCTTAGATTTGGTAGCAAGAAGAGAAGCAGAGGAAGAAAAATGAAGTAGGTAGAAATTTTTGAGTAGAGAAGTAGTTGATGATAATGATGACGATAATGAAGATAATGATGATGATAATGACGATGATGATGATGATGATGATGTTGTTGATAAAGATGATGATGATGATCATAATGATGATAATGATGATGACGATTATGATGATGATGATGATGATGATGATGATGATGATGATGATGATGATGATGATGATGATGATGATGATGATGATGATGATGATGATGATGATGATAATGATGATGATAATAATGATGATGATGATGATGATGATGATGAATATAATGATGATGAATATAATGATGATGAATATAATGATGATGAATATAATGATGATGTTGTTGATGATAATAATAATGATGATAATGATGATGATGATGTTGATGAAGATAATGATTATGTTCTTGTAGGGGACAAAGTACTTGCAGCAATTCATGAGTACGTACGACGTGATGTGCCTTAGGAAGGAATAAATTGCAAGCCCCCATAGAAAGAGATAGCAAGTGTGGGTAAAAAAGTAAATAAATAGACAAGGAGGAGGGGGGGGGATGCAAAAGGAAAAGGAGAAAAAAAATTTATAAATTTATAAAAATTTAAAAGAGGCGAGGGGGAGGGGTAGATTGACTGGCTTGATATGCAATGAACCTGTGAAAATGGCAAATCCCTAAACAAAATAATAAAATGAAAGCCTCACACACACACTGAAACACACACACACACATAGACAGACAGACAGACATATATGGCCAAGCATGTCTTCAATAAAGCAGAGAAAATCTTTTGAAAGCTTCAAGTCTTTCAGTCTTATTAGTTAAATGACAACCCACACATACACACATGTAAGCAAGAGAGAAAGAGAGAGAGAGAGAGAGAGAGAGAGAGAGAGGGAGAGAGCTTTAAAAAAAATATATATATTTAAGCTGGTTGGAAACAGTTGAGCCAACAGACCAGAAACGGGCTACAAATATTTCGCGCTTTCTCTCTTTCTTCTTCTTCTTTTTTTTTTTTTTTTTTGGGTATTACGGACATCATCTGGTAAGATTTTCTCACACACCCACACATTCATATATCCTCGGATTTATTATTTTTGGTGGGGGGGGGGGGGGGGGGGGGGGGGGAATAAAAGAGTCTAGGTCGGTGACGATGGAATCTGTGACGACGGACCCACTGAATGAATGAATGAATGAGTAGGTGAATTCAGTCCAACCGAATCAGAGTTGTTGAAAACTGAACTGTGGGGGCGTGGCCAGCCTCCCACCTCATCGTATGTCTTTCACATAAATGTAGACAAATTGTGAAATAAAACAGGAGCAGCACGTCTCGCACTGACAACATCATAAAAATAACTTTTTCCTCTTCTTCTTCTTCTTCAATAAAAAAAAATATATAATAAACCAAAAAAATAAATCCCAAAGTTATTTGCGGAATGCCGAAGATTACCAACTCTTTTTGAAGTTTTTCTTTCTGTCTTTTGGGTTCGATTTGGGTTCGAATATGATATAGTTGTCCGATATTGATGAAATTTGGTAAATCGAGGTATTTCTTTATAGGTAACTTGTACCCCGAATTTCAAAGAGATCGGTCCATAAATGTGGGAGTTATGCCTTCAACCGATTTGAGTTCGTACTAGAGAAATATGATATAGTAGTCCGATGCTTATAAAATTCGGAATATTGGCGTATTTCTTTATAAGAAACTTGTGTCTCGAATTTCAAAGAGATCGGTCAATAAAAGTTAGAGTTATTCCTTCAACCGATTTGAGTTTGTATGAGAGCTATATGATATAATAGTCTGATAATTACGAACTTAAATATATATGTCTAATTTAATGAAAAGAACAAGTAAATCAAATTTAAAAGAGATCGGTCCATAAATGTGGGAGTTATGCCTTCAACCGATTTGAGTTTGTATGAGAGCTATATGATATAGTAGTTCAATGTTAATGAAATTCGGCATATATGCGTGTATGTTTGTAGGCAACTTGTGTCCCGAATTTCAAGGAGATCGGTCAATGAATGTAGGAGTTATTCCCTCAACCGATTTGGGTTCCGATAAGGGTTACGAAAATTTTGTAGTCTATTTATATAAGAAGGATATATACCAAGTTATATCGACTCCCCTAGTGATTCTCGAGGCAACCTTTGGGGATCTACGAGGAGTGTCACAAACCTCTGAGAAAAATAACTAGGCTCTTCTTTTTCTTCGAAAAGAGTATAAGAAATTGTTAACAATTTAGAGGAAAACGCGTATCGCGTATAACGGAATGCAAAGTGGGCCAAGTTGATAATGTTCAAGTGCCTAAAGGGTGTCTCAATCGTTTAATCAACTTTTCACTTAATAAAAAAAAAAAGGAAAAAAACGAAAAACAAATAAAACTTGATTTTATGTCAGGGTTAAGTCCTTCGATTGCTCAAATTAAACAGACTTAACAGACTTGAATTAATTTTTATTTCTTGTCACAATTTAATAGAGGATTTCTATTTCTTTCTTTATTTTTTTGAGGATTTTCGAGTAATTTGACTGGGCTTATTTGCCTTGGAAATTTCACAGATAAAAATTAATGGCTTCCACTCTTGGAATAGGGAAATTTACTTGAAAGAATAAAAAAAAAAATCAAATTTGGAAAATTAAACAAAAAAATTTACAGAATTTTTTTTTGATAATTCTTTTAGTCCATAGAAAAATTATTATTAAAAAATTAGGAAAAAAATGTTTTAAAAAATTAAAGAGTCTCTTAAAATATTTAGTTAAAAAAAAAATTAATATAAAAATTATTTTAGAAAATTTTGAAAACTTTAAAAATTTTAATTATTTTTAATATAAAAATTATTTTAGAAAATTTTGAAAATTTAAAAAATTTTTTTTTATTTTTATATATATAAATCTCCCAATCCAAGGGAGCTCTTAAGGTTGGGAAAAATATAATATTTCCTTTTAATAATAAATTTTTTTTTTATAAATTTTGGGTTTTTTTGATTTCGAAAAATTTAATTATTAAAAAAATATAAGAGAATAAAAATATTTGTTTTCTACAAATTTTAAGATTTTATTTTTTGGCACTTGAAAATTTAAATTATTGAAAAAAAAATATAAAAGAAATAAATATTTTTTTTTACAAATCTTAAGTTTTTTTTGGGGGGAGGGGGACTTGGAAATTTAAATTATTAAAAAAATTATAAGAGGAAAAAATATATATTTTTTTTAAATTTTAATTTTTTTTTATGGTTTGGAAATTTAAATTAATTATTTCAATTTTTTTTTTTTAGTTTGAAAATTATAAAAGAAATAAATATTTTTTTTTACGAATTTTAGGATTTTTTTTTATTGGGAAAAATAATTTATAAAAAAATTATAATTCATTATATATTATAAAATATATTCTTTTTTTAATTTTAGGATTTTTTTGTTTCTTTGGAATATTAAATTATTAAAAAAAATTATAAGGGAAAAATATATTTTTTTTGTTAATTTAAATTATTAAAAAAATTATAAAAGAAAAAACATTTTTTTTTTACAAATTTTAGGTTTTTTTTTTGTTTGGAAATTTTAATTATTAAAAAAATATATATATTTTTTTAAATTTAGTTTTATTTTTTAGTATGAAATTTTAATTTCCCTCTTCTTCTTCACCCTAAAAAAAAAACAAACTCCATGGTCTAAGGAAAAACACAAAGAAAATAAAATAAAAAAACGAAAAAAATCAAAACCAAAAAAACTCCTCCACAAATTGTAGCACCCTGTATGAAAAAAAATTGAAGTATATTTTGTAATCTGGCAGCACTGCAGCGGAACGGCAGCTGCTAAACGGCAGTAAAATCATCTTTGCCTCAATTTGTTATTTAGATTCCTTGCCTATTCTCTGCCATTCATATAAGCCGCAATATGCCCAAGCACACACACACACACACACACACACACACACGCAGGCACGCTGGGAGAGCAAAGTCTTTTTCGATGCCTTTTTTTTATGCTGACGCAGGCGAGCGATGGCTGGAGGGGGCAGCGGGGAGACAGGGGGTAATTTAGCGGTTGCCTATAACACACATCATATTCACAGAGGCGCTTCACACGTTTTTATGTTGCTCTCTCCCTTTGTTTCGACTTTCTTCGTCCTCTTCTTCTTCTTGTTCTTCTTGTGTTTTTTGTTCATCTTGTTCCTTCTTTTATTTTTTTCTTGTTTCCTCCTTGTTAACCGTTTTAGTTACGGGCATTAAGCAAGCGCTTAAGATTAAGTAGACATATGCATATATGTGTATGTGTGTGTGTATGTGTATGTGTGTGTGTGTTGACTTTGTTGGGATCACGTAAAGCACTCAAGAATTCCAAAGGCAAAATTTTCAATTCTTTCAAATTTCGTTTTTTTATTTTTGAATTCCTCAGCCAAAGCGATAAGAATCAACCCCCCCCCCCCTCCCCCCCCCCTCCACGCCCTTTCCCCAAACCACTCCCTGTCACATTTGCCATCAGCAAGCCGGTATTAATTACTTAAGGCTTAACAATAAACTCTCAATGACATCGGAATTATTTTTTGTCAAGCTTGAGGGAATTATTTTTGTTGTATTTTTCGATTGTAAATTTTTTATGATTTTTTAACTTTTCAATTTTTTTTTTGGAATTTTTTGTTTAAGAAATGAAATAAAGATTTTATTAAAAGCAAATATAACGGTAAAAAAAAAATTATGTACTTTTAATTGACATAAAAAATTCAGAGCTGCGTGACACGAAAGACAGAAAGTTGATCATTCATTTCATTTCTTAATACAAAATTTTATTGATACGTGTCAACTTGGCAGCAATCAAAAGAACCAAAAACAACAACAACAACAGTGAAAATAATAACAAGACAAGCACAAAAAAGAAGAAGAAGAAGAAGAAGAAAAGTCACAGATGCAGAATAACACAAATGAATTTGATGTCAGGGAAAATAATGTCTTTGATATCAAACGATTTAACAAACAATCCAACACACACACTCACTTACACACACACACAGAGATATGTATATGCATAAATTGTATTCATCATATTTATTTGTATATGTGGAGAGTAAGTCAAGGAGTGGTAAAAGTGATTTTATTATTTTCGCTAAAAGTTTGTCATAAATGTCAGACTCCTTGTATTCCCTTTTATTTCTTTGACTATTTTCTCTTTATACCCTGTACCTAAAAAGGTACAAGGGTATATTAAGTTTGTGCAAATGTATGTAACATAGAGAAGGAGACGTCGGAGACCCCCCAAAGTTACCCACAATATGATCAGGGTGACTAGAGAAATTGATATAGCCATGTCCGTCCGTCTGTCCGTCTGTCCGCGCGTACGCCTAGATCTTAGAGACTATAAGAGCTAGGATAACCAAACTTGGGATTCGGACTCCTTATGTGTGTACGCTGGTCAAGTTTATTTTTTTTTCTCCCCCCGCCCCCCCCTTCCACCACCTCATTTTTTCAAAGCCATATAATGTCTAAACCTTTCGGATTTAAGTATTAGTTGCTTCTGAAAAGTTGTTAGGAATCTAAAAATCTTTCGATTGATATCAAACATGACTAAAATTGGACCATATTTACTCGAGATATACAAAAAACAAATTTTGAGGGTCAAGATTTTAATTCCCCTTGCCTAACTGGTAAACTGCCGAATGAGCAGTCCGATAGATGGCGTGCTTGCAATATTGTGAACAATGTGTTTTTGGATTCAAAGGAATATTAAGACCAGAAGTTTTATGTGAATGCAGGCGACCAGGGTTACCACCCGACTAGGGTTGCCACCTTTTTTTTTTTTAATTCCGTCTACTAGGTACAGGGTATCCCAAACTCGGCCGCGCCCGAGTTTAACGTTCGGCTTCATTTTATTTTGTCTATTTTTTTGCGTGATGGCAACACTGTCATACAATTTAACGTCTCATTCGTTGTCACTTTGCTGGCTGAGCAGAGCAAGTCAAGCGTTGGCTTCGCAGCAACTGAATAACGGCACAGACACTCTATGACTCTGCCCTCTGCAAATGCGTCAAAGCGAGCCAGCAAGTGAGTGAGTGAGTGGTAGACTGAGTGGGAGAAGAGTTGAAAAATAAGTGAGTGAGTGAGTGAGCGAGTGTGTGAGTGAGTGAGTGTGCGTTTACATTAGATGCCAAGTGCAAAGTGTAATGTAAAAGTGCCGGAAAAAATTGTATAAAAGTAGGTGAGCATTACTAGCAACCAGCCAGCAAAGGCATCAGCTGAAAATGTAAGCACTCTTACACACACACACTCACTACCCTTCCCCTCCACCTAACTCCCACATCCTTCATTCACTCTCCCTGTCCCTCTTTATCATTCGGAACAACTTAGCCAAATACAAGTTTATAGTAAAAAGTATATGGTTGGGTTAAGCTTAGAAGGAGGTGGGAGACTAGGAAGGGGTTAAGGATTTGGCATAAGATGCTGAAAAGCAGTAAGCAACACTAACGTTTGCCCGCTTGCTGCCGTTGGCAAATCTAAAGAAATTTATGTTTGAGTGAATTTAACAAAGAAATGTGCAGTTGCAGTTTCAACGCTGTCAGGCGTTCAGAGTAGCGCGGCGTTGGTGTGTGGTCGGTGGGGAGGGGGGAGAGGGAAGGGAACTTGTGTGTCTGTCTAAAAGCTGCTTAAGCTATGGGTGTGCCCATGGCCATAGAAACACTAAGGCCAAACTAAAGACTTTCATACAATATGAAAGTCTTGCAAAAAAAATAAGAAATACTTTCAACTTTTTAATACTCTTTAAATTTTACATTTACACCAAAGCATATTCAAGAAATTCCATTTTTTTTTAGAGCATACACTAGTCGGTTTTTGTTCAACAATTTTGTTCTTCCTGATTTAGTTTGGTTTTTATCATTGCTCTCTCTCTCTTTCTGTCTTCGTCCCTGTCGCTTTAAGTTTTCTTATTCTCAGACTGCCTGTCGTTCTGTCTGATTGCTAGTTAGCTCATGTAAGTGCACCCTTTGGCAAAACCAGCACAAAAAAATATAAAAGAAAAATACCAAGAGAGAGAGAGCAAGAGTGACTGACTGAGTAAGTGAGAGAGCGGGCTAACGGGAGTTGCTCTCACACTGGCAAATCACGAGTGCGAGTTGAGTACGAGAGCTAGCAAAGCGTCACTTATCATGTGATTTATGTGTGCATGTAATTCAGTTCATTTACAGTCAAGCTCTTCGTTGCGCTGACACCCCCCTCCACCTCCCCCCGCTATGTGTGTGTGTGTGTGTGAATCTGCTGACTCTGTGGGTGTGTGTGTGTTGATTCTTTCTTTTGGTTGGCTGTGGTCCCCAATGCACGCTATAACAAATTATCAAATAATGCATGGCGAGCGAAATAAAAGGAAAATACGGATAAGTGACCGTGTCCGGTCCGAGTCCGAGTTGGAATCCCCAGACAGAGGGCATTAGGACCAAAGTGCAATTGACCAAACTAAGCCAAAGCTTAAGTCAATTTAAAAGCTTTAAAAAAAAAAAAACTACCAAAGATATGGTCACACTGGCCCTATGACCTGACCCCAGCCAGTCTAAGCCTAATTGATGAGATCAAGAATTCCCTCAGTCTGTGGTCTCAACTTTAAAATTACCTTAAATTAACCTACAAATGGGCAATCAAAAAAAGGCGAGAAAGCATCTCCCTCTCTCTTTCTATTTCTATCTCTTTTGCTCTTTGTGCCATTAACCAAAGGACATGGCCAGAATGATTGCCATAAAACTGAATAAACCAAGACAAAAGTAAACAAACAAAACAAGACAAACACACAAAGAGAAAGAGAGAGTGAGAGAGAGAGAGAGAGAGAGGTAGCTAGGCAGAAGCATTGAAATTCAAAATCAGAGTCCACCCCCCCAAACTCTTCTTTGCTATTTACAAATTCTCAGTTGCTGCCACACCCCCCCCCCCCCTCTCCACCACCGCCTACGCCTCCTCCTCTGTAATCGAAAACTGTTTCCGTTGGGGCGGAGGCATTTGGTCGCTGCTTTTGACGCTTTCAATAAGCTTGACGGCGCGATACTTTTAATTAGCACACTTTGAGGTTTTATCAGCCCCTCTCCACTCCACCCACCCACCCCTCCGTCTATGGAAAGAAAAACTAAGCGAGTGTCTAATTCATGGAGCCATTTCTCCATTTGTGATAGAAATTTCCGAGTCTAGTCTATTCTGTGTCTTTGCGGTTGCTTTGCCACTTTTCGCAGCCGTTGAATAAACTTTCAGCCTCTGTTCCAATGCGGCCACATGCCGTGGTCTCCACCAACTACACTCCACCTCACCCTGACTGGGCTTGGCTTGGGCTCATGCATATGCAATGGCAAAGACACAAAGGCCTCCGGGTGTGGCTGTCGCCGCGGTCGAGTGTCTCTGCGGTCAGGCGGATGCTGGCTCCTGCGGCTGATTGGGAATCAAATTGAAGCCACCCAGGCCATGCCAGGACAGGAGAGACTGGGCCAGGCCAGAAGACAAAATGAAGTTGACTGTTTTCGTGGGGGCGGGGAACTTTGTAATATTTGTCTGTTTGACTGTTGGTGAGAGCCTGGCTATTTTAGGTCCTCTTTGGGATTCGCTAACAACAAATTTTATGGGCCTTTTGATGGAGTATCCCCCCCCCCCTCTGTCTACCTGAAATTGAATCAACTTGAAATTCTGAAATCTCGATTTCACCGCTCAAACTAATATTTTTTGGGTACAGTCACAGGTTGGGCTAATCAAAGTGGAGCTGAGAGCTTTTGTATTTCCCCAAAAAATTTGGAAAGACTTTTAGGAAATTTTTCAACAAAATATTTTTATTTATTTATTTTTGTTATTAGTTCCTTGGGCAAAGTAACTTTTTTGGGTACAGTCCCAGGCAGTCCGATTTGATACAAAATAAAGAGGAGTATTTCCAAATTAAAAAAAAAAATAATATATTTTTATTTAATTATTTCCCAATTTTATTTTTCATTTTTTGCTTAGAAATCTCGTTTCCCCGTTTAAACTAAGAATTTTGGGTACAGTCTCGGACAGGGTGGATCAAAGTGGAGAGGAGTTTTTCCATTTCCAAAAATTTGGTTAAGATTTTTAAAAAATATTTTTATTTATTATTTTTTTTTTTATTTTTTTTTTTATTTAATTATTTTTAGCTAAGAATTCTGCATTCCCCGGTCAAACTAACATTTTGGGTACAGTCCCAAAATGCAGTTAAGTTTTGCTATTCCCAAAAAGATTGTACAAAATTTACCAAAAAAATATTCTTATTAATTTATTTGTTAATTTTTTAATTTATTTATTTTAATTTATTTAATTTTTTATTTAATCAATGAAATTTTTCAATTAAAAAAGTCAAACAGAAAAAGTACAGTTGCGCCGCTCCAAAATAAACGCATTAAAACTATATTAATGAAATCGGAGAAACTGCCGAGTTAAGCAAAAAAAAAATTCATATTTTTCTCATGATTTTTTAATAAAAAAAAAATATATTTAATGTATTTTTAAATTAATTTATAAACCAATAAGAAAAAAAAAATGAGAACAACTTGAATTTGCTTGTAATCAAATTGCCACGCTTTGTCAGTTTCTGTATAAATAAAATATCAAATTTAAATAATAATAAAAAAAAAAATATGACAATAGCAAAAAAAGAAAAAAGAAAAAACAAAAAAACAAATACATAAATAATGTAAAAAGAGATGAAAAAAAAAGGAAGGAGGAGAGCAAAAAAAAATCCATCATGAATAGTTTCATTGAGGAGCAGTGAAGTGTGCAAATGTGTGGATAATTGATATATCATTTTAAATCATATCAAAAGCAAATAAGAAACATTTTCAAATAAACACAAGAAACATAAAAAAAATAAACAACTCGAAATAAAAAAAGGAAAAAAGGAAAATATTAAAACTACCAAAGGAAGGGGCTACCTTCGGGGCACTGAAGATCACAGACTCTTTTCGAGGGTCTTCAAAATTTTTATAATAAATTTTTGTACTATATAAATCTAGCTTTTTAATCTGGGATTCCTCAAATTGATTGCAAATCATACAATCCATTGAGAAAGGCCTAAAAGCAACCCTGAAACCCATTCAGGTGCTTCCATTAAGTTAAAACTTGGCAGGCATGTTTGTGTCTCTTAAAGTATTCGAATTATTCAATTTGATTGAGTTAGACCCATAAATGTTAATGATATTCCTAGAACCGATTTAGGTTGGCCCTGCTCTGAACTAGGTGAGGTCTCTCTCCACTTATTCAATTTGATTCAAGTCGGTCCCTCAATATTGAAGATATTCCTAGAACCGATTTGGTTTGGTTAGACAGCTTATGATATATTGACTTAAGCCAGATGAAACATAGACTCTCTAAGAATATTCTGAGTAACCTATTTAATAAGGGTTCAAAGATATTTGATATAGTCGTTGAACCGAATAAGGTTGACCTCTTGTATTGATTCCTTCAAGAAGTAACTTGGTAGTCTTGCTGGTCTCTCCAATATCATTTTAATCATATAATTAGATTCAGGTCTTTGCATAAATATTGCTGATATTCCTAGAACCGATTGAGGTTTGGCAGCTATATGTTCTGGTGATCTGAACCAGTTGGAACTTGGACACAAGTAAGTCTTACAGATTTGATTCTATAACCATCTCAACTATATGAAATAGCAGTTTGATCTAGATTAAACTCGTTACACTTGTGTATCACTCAACTGACAACATGAATGCCAAATTTGATAGAGTTTAGATCATAAAAGTCGGAGATATATCTGGGTATATAGTCGCTCCATATGATATAAGATATATAATGCAATAGGTCCCAAGTCACAAATGTTCTGCTTAAAAAAAAAAAGAGAAGACCTTGAAAATAAAGGTCAAAAACCTTGACAACCCTATATAGACTATATAGCTTTACCAGGACTGATTCTCTGATGTCTCCGTTGCTTCCTCCTGAGAATATTTAGCATGCTCTGTTGGATTGGCAAAGAGCATTAAAAGCTTCATTGAAAAAGCATGAAAAGGGCAAAGTTTAAAAAAAAAGAAATTAACTTTTGAGTGGATCGATTGATTCGACTCTTTTGCGGCTCTCGAGACCCCAAAGTGGCCATTGATTTGTGTAGAAAAACAATATAATCAAAATCAACACTTGTCAAGATTTAAGCAGCGGCCACCATATACTCCTTCCTCCGCTCTCTCTCTCTCTTTCAGGCAGTGTGGTAGATACACCCTTGAGGTATCTGTGAGATACTTGAGCCAGGAGCCAGGAGGACCCCTACCAGTGTGTCTACACTATAGCCATAATCCTTTCCATTTACGCACACACTTTGGCACTTCTGGCTAATGGCAATAATGTGCACTCATGCCGGCAATTCGTGGGGCACATTCTTTTTCTTCTTCTTCTACGCTGGTTCCTTTTTTTTCTTGACTTTTTTTTGGGGGAGGGGAGGGTTCCGTTTTGGTCTTGACTTGCCTGCGCATAATGTCGTTTGTCGTCTGGCTGCCATCAACATTGACAGCCATAAATACACACACACACACATACAGAGGCAGATACCCCAAAAAAAAAAAAATATAGAGAAAAATATTCCAGGCCCAGGCCAGGCCAAGATACTTTTAAGGAGCCTCCAAAAAGCGGCAACGAAATATGTGTTGACTGTCAGCTGAGCTCAGCTTTTAGCCTTAAATGGCACTATACACTAGAAGAAGAAGAAGAAGAATGGGAAGGTGTAAGAAACAAGCTAAAAAAAAAGAGAAAAAACCATGATGGAATGGTTGGCATAAAATAGAATTCCGAAAGGAAAACCTTACCAGGCTAAATGTGCCTCGGTCGCGTGCCCAACGATTTGTCGATGGGCCCAAACAATTGGACACAGCTGCCACACACACACACACACACACACACAGGCAGACTTCGAAGGGAAATAGATTTGGAGAGAGTCCAGAGCTTTTGGCCTGGTCGATTTGTTAAGACGCGTAAATGTGTTAAATGGCACTGCCAAAGCAGCCAACTGAGCTCGGATATCATCAGTTTTGTCAACTGCCATAAACGGTTTTATGTCGGGTCCATCAAAATATATAAACAATTAGTTTTCCTAACTCTCCTTCAAGACTGTTCAAAAATATTATATAAACCAGTTTATTTTATGGCTTTCCCTTATGATTGAGATATGAAAGACTTTCGGTTTGAGTTGGAAAGTCTCTTCAATTTTTGCAAGACCAAGCAAATACCCAAAGAATTTTTTCCATTATTCTCAAGCTAAATTCTCTGGGGGAGAATATACTGGAGTATTATAGGGTATGACAGGCCTCAAGGCAGTTCCTTGATCTCAAGCTCTCGGGAGCTTAATACCATTTTCCCAAAGGTCTTAGACCCCTTTAATATCCTGAGTATCCTGAGAGGTTCTTGATATATCTAGAGACAGTTTCTTGGTCTTGTCTTGGTAAGCCTGGAGACAAGCTCTCGGGAGCTTAAGCCCATTTTCGCAAAGGTCTTTGGACGCCTTTAATATTCTGAGTATCCTGAGAGGTTCTTGATATATCTAGAGGCAATTTCTTGGTCTTGTCTTGGTAAGCCTGGAGACAGCTCCTTTTATTTAGAGTATCCTGGAAATTCTTTGACAATTCTCAAAGATCTTAGCCACTTAGGTACACTGAATATCCTAAGAGATTCTTGATTCTGGAGACAAGCTTTCGGAAGGGGTTATTTGATCTGGAGTATCCCAAGAATTCTTTGACAATTCTCAAAGGTCTTGGTCCCCTTGATCTAAAATGTACCTAGAGATTCTTGACCAACCACAAGGCAGTGTCTTGGTCTTGTGTAGCCTGGGAATTTCTTGACAATTACCAAGTCAATTCTCGATATAAATTCTCGAGGTTCTTGGGTATCTTGGGAAATTCTCGACGTAAGCTTTAGTCTTCTAGTTCTTAATTATTCTATGAAATAGAACAAGTTCTCTGTAGCTTGAGCCAACTTGAGCTTTAAATACTTTCCGAACTTCTTAACATTTTTATTCTGGGAAATACTTGACAATTCTCTAGACAAATTCAGCATAGCTTTAATCATTTTAATCCTGGGAATTTCTTGTCAGTTATTGGCAGCCTTAAGCCTTGAGTATTGTAGCCGTTTCGATCCTGGGAAACTGTGACAAATTCTTGGGAAACCCACAGCCCTGCTGATCTAATAAGTTTGCGATATCTTGAGCCTTCTTCTTGAGCATTCAAAGAGGCTACGAAACCAGAGAATCCAAAAATTTGTTTCTTTTTTCAAAGGTTTTCCAAAAAATTATCCGACTTATTTGCAAGATTGATTAAATTTTATTAAAAAAAACTCACCACATCGATAATTTGCATGAGTGTGAGTCCGAAACTCAATTGCAATGGATCGGATTCATTGACCACAGGCCGCTCCAAGCTGTTGTAATTATCGAGCAAGGCGTGAAGTAGCCGTTTCTCATGCGGACCAGCCGAGCACACTGCAATTAAATACATAAATAAATTAATTAATAATTGAATTAATTAATGCCTTAAGATATATCAAATGGGCAAAAGAAAAAAGGAACTCAAAGAATTCGAAATTCAAAAGGGAAAAAGTTATCCTTGCGATTTTCCAGATTCTTCAGTCTTGATGTAGATTTTCATTATGAATTTGATTTAATCTGTAAACCAATCTATATATATATCCATTAAGATTTGTTTCAGTCTAACTAAAAAAAAAACGAGAACCGATTCGCCTTCCAAAGAATCTGAAATTCAAAAGGGAAAAAGTTATCCTCGGGATTTTCCAGACTCCTCAGTCTTGATGTATATTTTCATTATGAATTGGATTTAATCTATAAACCAATCTATATCTATATATATATATATATATATAAGATTTGTTTCAGTCTAATTAAAAAAAAAAGGGAGACATTCCCGATTCGCCTTAGATCAGCTTCAGATTGAGGTTGGTAGACATGAGTGTCTCTAGTTAGGATTGACCGATTTATATAGGCGGTACTATGTATTATGATATAGTGATTTCCTGTAATTGGATATGCCTTCGAGTCTGCTTGTGATTCAGTAGAATATCAAGATTGATTGGGTTTGAGCCGTAAAAGCTGAGAACTGAGCAGACACATGTCTCGGGACTATCTACCCACACCCTCTTTAAGCTTTGAGATACAGTCTCTTTTTTTTTTAATTTTATAAATTTTCTTATTGGTACTAAAAAAACAAACTCAACGGAGTGTTACACTTAGTTTTAGTTAAACAAATCACAGATATTTTCTCTAGTTATTTTCAAATCCAGCGCTTCTTCTCAGCTTTGGTCTTGCACTCATTTTTGGCCTTCACTCGCTTTAACTTATCATTAGTACACCTGTCAGATCCAATGTTAACAAGCTTCGATTCAGCCAAGCCAGCAGCTCCTAGATTCACCAGTTCGACATGAGCTTGGTTCAGCGTCTGCAAAGTGTTCTTTTGGAATTCAATCACCTTGGCCATCTGGAAAGTTATAGCTTCTTCGATTAGGGGTTTCACGATTTCCTCAATTGGTTTAACCTTCTTAAGTTGATCGAGTTCCTCGTCATGTTGCAATTCCTCCAATCGTTCATCCTTGTCAGTTGAATCAGCCTTCTGCTGGGAACTGGGAACTTTGGCATTATCTTCTCTCGTGCCTAGGGTAGGCTTCTCTGGCTTAGCATTTAATATATCAATTAGCTCCTGACGATCCTTATACCCATTGCTATACAAGTCCCAAAGGAAAGTGGCAACCATGCCACAGATTATAAGAATCAAAAAGACATAGAATGTCATCTTCATGACACGATCGGTCCTTGCATTATTCCATGTAATGGCATCATCGACTCGCATTATCTCCGAATCCAAGAGATTTTGAAAGAAATTGAAGCAATTTGAGAACTTACTCTTGGCATACTGGGGCTTCGCTTGCAGCAGCCATGGTAGACTTGAGCAGGTCTTTCTCATGTAAGTCAAATAATTACTACAATTTCGAAGCGATTTGAATTCTTCGCACACCAAAATCGCATTCATCGCAATCATTTTCGAGTCTAATTCGAGCGCAAAAGTCTGATGAAATTATTTTATTTTAATTTTGATAAATTTTGTTTTATTTACTTTTTACCAACTGACTTCACAAATATGAATAATTAAATCGAAAATGCCTAGTCTACTTTCGACTCGTCTACTTTGAGAACTTTCAGAAATGTTTTACTTTCAAAATGTTATATAGAATGACAAGGAATTCTATGATATAGACGATAAGAATTCGAAATATTAATGAAAAAAAAAAAAAACAGAGAACCCCGAAGATTGTAAAGCACAGAGAAAGTCTTCAGAGAGTATCGAAGGTTGAATCTGTCTCGCTCTTTTTCCCTTCCAGACTTGGATCGTAGGATCGAAGATTCTATCTTTCTCCTTCTTTTTCCCTATCAGACTTGGATCGTAGGATTTTTTTGATGGTCGTCTAACTTTGAGATATAGTAAAAGTTCCAAAGGGTTCTAAGTCTCCATTGACTTGGCCCTAAAGAGACTCCGGAAGTCTGATCTATCGTATATATATCATTATCCCAAAGGGCTTATTCGTAGATAAAGTGGAAGTTTTAAAAGAGTTCTAGGTAAATATACCCCTGACCATTGATCATTGACTGATCTATCCGAAGTATTTATTAGGGATTATAGAATGATTTCCCTTAAAGACTCGACGATATAGTGGAAATACCAAAGACCTCTAGGTCTTTATTTACTTAAACAAAGACTCCCAAAGACTGATTACTTGAATCTATATCTTTAGTTCTCTTGGAACCATTTCCCCAAAGTATTCTTAGAGCCTAAACAGAAATCTGTTGGCCATATAATATAGACTCCAGAGGACAGATCTATCGGGTCTATGTACCATATAAATATCTTAGAACCTTAGAAGCTCCTTTGGCTCTAGGTCTGAATATTCTTGAGCTAGGGATTATATGCTCTTAATCTAGCCATATAATATAGACTCCAGAGGAGTAATCGGTTCCTCTGTAGACTCTCCAATCAAATCAATTTATTCCTTCTGATTTTTTTCTTATTTTTTTCTACTTTTTAATTGCTTCTGCAAAGACTCAAACCACTCAAATTTTCACTTGTATTTTCTATTAAGATTTTCATAATATTTTAAATTAAACTTTGACAATCCAATTAATAATTTTCATAAGGCTTATTAAGTCCTTTTTTGCCTTAAAAAATAAAAAAAAATAATAACAATTAAAATGCTTAAGCCCTTTTGTGGGCTTTTGATTTCTCTGCCTTTTCATTAATTAATTTGTGGCTATTTTCCACTTCTTCTTCTTCTTCTTCTTCTTCTTCGAGAGCTTTTTAAAAGAAAAATCTTCCTAATGGATTTCACATAAATACTTTTGGTTTCTTAATTGCGAAGCCGAATCATAATTCCCTTTGATTCTTTTATTCCACTTAAAAAATTAAGTAAAAAATTATTTAATTTTTATTTTTTTAATTTTGTGTTTTTGTTGTTGTTTTTTTTTCAAAATTTAAAAGCTTTTAAAAGGTGTTTTTTTTCGGAAGATGAAAACAAAAACTCTCATCTCAAATTAGTCGGCCAGGGTGGCTTGATGGGGTGAGGGGCTTGGGGAGGATGACAATTTTTTGTTGGTGTAAGTGTGTGTATGTGTGTATGTGTGTATGTATGTGTGTATGTGTGTGTGTGTGTGGCTCAAAGGTTTGCATTTTAAAGTGCAGACAACAAGGCCGCTGCGGCAGCAGTCAACAAGGTGGGGCGTCGGTGGGCAGGAGAGGTTTGGGAACCGGGGCGGGGGATGGCACTGTAATGAGTCTTGTATATGTGTGTGTGTGAGTGTGTGTAAGTGTTTGTGGCGCAGCCAAGCTGACGTGCGCTTTAATTACACGTAAAAGCCAAAAGTTTGCCCGCCAACCGTACTATCTCTCCCACCTCCCTCCCGCCCCTCCCCCTCCCCCTACACTTTCCCTTCTCAGCATCCATTTTCCTGTTCTGTTGTCTCGGGGAAAAGAAAAACAAGTAAATGTAAAAGAAAAGAAGGAAAATTCCGTGGCATTGGCAGCGCCCGCAGTTTTAAATAATTCATGAAATATTTAATTCGCATTTCATCTGCAATTTCTCAAAAGTTTACTGCCCCAATGCCTCGTCTCTCACCCCCCTCCCCCCCCATACACACATACACACACACCTTGATGCAGTTCCTGCCAGGGCTGCAGCAACTCAACGAGCGCGGATGCGACTGCCACTGCCACTGCATTTCCTGCCAAGTTTGTTTGGGGCAAATTCGCAATCCCCAAGCTATGCGGATGACTAAAAATACTCAAAAAAACAAAAAAAAAAGAAACAAAATTTATAAAAAAAAAATAAAAATAAATTAAGAAAATAATTGAATCAAAGGCCTAAGGAAAATCCACGAGTTTCTAAAAAAACAAAACAAAATCATTTGAGGAGAGAAATAATTTCAAGGCTCCAAAAAAAGACTAGCAAAATTCAAAAAGACTTAAAAAAAAATTTTAAATAAAAAAATATTATTAAAAAAAAAAATAATCATCAAATAAGAATCAAAAATAAATATATAAAAAAATTGATTTCAATTGTCTTCAATAAAAAAAAAAAATTGTTAGTAAAAAAAAAATTAAAAAAAAAAATAAAATTTTAATTGTCTTGAATAAGAAAAAAACAAATTTTTAATTAAAAAAAATCAATAATCAAATAAGATTTAAAAATAAATATTAAACAAATAAAATAGCAAAAACCAAAATTTATTGAACCCGATAAGAATCCAAAAAGAATTCCAAATAAAAATGCTCCGCTTCTCTTGAACAAGAAATGAAAAGAAAGAGAGAGAAAAAGAAAGAGATGGCGAGAGAAATTGAGGGTGGGTTTGGGGGCAAAATGGTGGTCAAAAGCCACTTGATTTATGCAATTCGTTTGATTATCAATAAACCGAAGACATGATAAGAGCAGAAAGAGAAAGAGAAAGAAAGGAGTGAAAACCGAACACGCTCATCAATGAGTTCAACAACAGCAAAAGGGGAAGAGTGCAAGTGGAAACAAGAACAAGAAGAACAAGAAGAAGAAGAAGAGGAATTCTGCCAATGACAGGCAAAAGTCAGAAATTCGCCAGTCGCACTCAAAATGAAAAGAGGAAAGGGAAGCGAGCTTTTTTCTTCTTCTTCTTCTTGTTCATCTTCTTTTTGATGTTGTTGTTGTTGTTGTTGTTTGGGCCACTTCATTGTTGTCATTATCAGCAGCACTTGGTCGAATAGCAATTAGTGGCCAAGTTGGACCATAAAGTGGCCCAAAAAAACAAAAAAAAAAACATAGTTTTTTTTTGTTTTTTTGTAAATTTCACATTTTCCTTTTGTTGTTGTTGTTGTTGTTGGTGTAGATAGAAATTGTGTTGGCTTAAATGATGGCAATTTAAAGCCACAGTTAACACACCAAAGAAATTCAGCCTCTCAGGCCAGTTTGCCATTACTCAACTCTCTCTCTCTCTCTCTCTTTCACTCTCTCTCTTTCACTCTCTCTCTGTCTGTCTATCTATCTCTTTCTTTAGTTGGTGGTGTGGCCTTTGGCCGGAAGTGGCCAGACAAGCAAACTGCAAAATTCTGCTATCCATTTGATGCATATGGCCAGGCTCCCAAGCGGTTTAGAACTTTACCTCTAACAGCCCCTCCCCCCGCCCCCCCCTCCCTGCCCTTTACTTCGTTTCAAGTTGGCCTGGTCTGGAGTCGAAGCCTAAGCGCCTGAGCCTGGTCCATAGTCAAGTTAAAATGTTCTAAGCAAATTGCAATTAATCGCTCAATTAAGTTTCGCCTTATGGCCAGGCTTAATTTCTCCAGTTCTTGTTGTCTCTCTCTTTCTCTCTCTCTCACTCTCTCTCTGTCTGTCTGAGCCTGGACTAGCCCGGCTAATTAGTATAAAAGTAATTGACGCAATGGGGCTTTCTGTAAAATTTCTAGAGTTTTTCCAACAGATTGGCCTGGCTTGTCTCACGTCAATCATTTTAGCCAAAAACAAGAAGAACAAGAAGAAGAAGACGACACCGAGAGTAGAAGAAGAAGAAGAAGTAGAATTAATATATAAGATTTTGCCATTTCCTTCTTCCATATTTGGCTATGATTTATATTGCCTTTAGACCAAAATAGTCATTGAAAATTCTTCTTAATAAATCAAAACATTCAATTCAATCGAGCCAAAAGACTCGACCGACTCAACCAAGACCAGCCAAATTGAGGCTAACCAAAGCAAACAAGACCAGGCCGTAACGGAGAGGGGGGGGGGGGGAGGAGGGGCAATCGAGGGCCCTAAGGGGCTTTGTCATAACCAGGGACACTTTTACTACTCCTTAGAGATGTGAGCGGGCCTCTTCTTTCCTCTGAACTGAGACCTCAATAAAGTAGGAAAACCTTAGTCCTGGATATTTCCAAATATTCCAAGGATTATTATGGATTGGTTTGGATGGGATTATTATGGACTAGTTTATATGATATAGCCAGCTGAATTGAGGAGAGACCCTATATGCCCAGTTACCAATAGCTTAGTCCTTGATATTTTCTATATTCCCAGCCGATAGGTTTGACCTATGAATAAGTCACCTAATTTCCTTCGAACTAAGCCAGATCTTTGAGACTATGTTACTTATTTCTTGCCTAGATAAATTATGATATTGTCTGGGATCTATGAGAGTTTGAAGCTTATATCAAATCAGTTGAACGGAAAGTCTTAACCTGATCGAATTGGTCATATCAACTCTACTGAGCCAGCGAGAATATAAATTAATAATCTCAATTCGGTTGACTTAGTCTTGATTAGGTTCGACTATACCGATCGATCTGGCAGCCTTAATCCTCTTCGGGTTTTTCCCAATTTCCCAGGCCTCAAATTGCTTTTAGTAATTCCACAAACTGAGTAACTAGTCAGGACTTGTTTACCCACCTACCCGATAGATCGGGAAACTATAGCAAGCTATAGCCAGTTGATAACTTATTGTAGGCGAGAAAAAGCCAAGGTTAAGAGTTGTCCTGAAAGCGTACTCCTTAGTTCAAGGTCTTTAAGGTTGAGAGGCATTCATTCCGAACCCAAATCGTTTAAGGGAAAAATCCAATAAACCTGAAAGGCACTCTCTCTCTCTCTCTGTCTCTCTCTCTGTCTCTCTCTCTCTGTCTCTCCCTCTCTGTCTTTCTCTCTGTCTCTCTCTGTCTCTCTCTGTCTCTCTCTCTCTGGCTCTCCCTCTCTGTCTTTCTCTCTGTCTCTCTCTGTCTCTCTCTGTCTCTCTCTCTCTCTTTCAATTCTCTTCCTAGCCTACTCTACCCTCCGGTTTGATGGCTGCACCTTTTGAAAGACTCTAAAAACGGCGTGACACAAAATATTTTGCCACAAAATGTCATCTCTATTTTGGCCAAGTCACAGCAAAAAGATACATTCTGCAGATACATTTACCAGATGCAGATGCCAATGTCATTGGGAAATGCATAAATGCATGAGTATCTTATTGCATGCAAATTTCAACAATTTGCGTGAGCAGCTACAAACCACCCCCCCCCCCCCCACCCCCTTCCCCAACACTCCTCCTCCATACACTTTAGTTGGATTCATTTGAAATCTGTGGGCGTATGGAAGTGATTTTTGGTTTAGTCAATTTTTCAATTTGGTTCTTTGTTGATTTGCCATCGATCTTGCTCCGAAGCCAAAGAGATTTTCTCAGGCGATATTGATTTGCTTAGGCCATTGCCAGGGCCTAATTAAAGCTGTTGTCTCTCACTCTCTCACTCTCTCTCTCTCTCTCTCTTTTTCGGCCAGAAAAGAAAGAGCCATTAAATTGTGGGCAAAACGTAAAACAAAAGACCATAAAAATGTAGAAAAAAGAAAAAAAAAGTACTCCGAAAATGCGGGCGGACCCAAAACAAAGTTAATTTGCCAAAGCTAATTACAAAAATAAAGAACGGTGTGGGGGAGTAGGAGCAGGAGGAGGAGTAGGAATAGGGGGTGTGAGTGTTTCAGATAAAATAAAATCAAATCAAACGAAGAACGGGAACCACAATTTCTGTGGGTGCTCCGGGAGACATTAAAATTGCAAACAACCAAAAAAAAAAAAATAAAATAAAAAAAATAAAAAAATGAAGCCGAACGTTAAACTCGGGCGCGGCCGAGTTTGGGATACCCTGTACCTAGTGGACGGAATTAAAAAAAAAGGTGGCAACCCTAGTCGGGTGGTAACCCTGGTCGCCTGCATTCACATAAATCCTCTGGTCTTAATATTCCTTTGAATCCAAAAACATATTGTTCACAATATTGCAAGCACGCCATCTATCGGACTGCTCATTCGGCAGTTTGCCAGTTAGGCAAGGGGAATTAAAATCTTGACCCTCAAAATTTGTTTTTTGTATATCTCGAGTAAATATGGTCCAATTTTAGTCATGTTTGATATCAATCGAAAGATTTTTAGATTCCTAACAACTTTTCAGAAGCAACTAATACTTAAATCCGAAAGGTTTAGAAATTATGTGGCTTTGAAAAAATGAGCGGGTGGAAGGGGGGGCGGGGGGAGAAAAAAAAAATAAACTTGACCAGCGTACACACATAAGGAGTCCGAATCCCAAGTTTGGTTATCCTAGCTCTTAAAGTCTCTAAGATCTAGGCGTACGCGCGGACAGACGGACAGACGGACGGACATGGCTATATCAATTTCTCTAGTCACCCTGATCATATTGTGGGTAACTTTGGGGGGTCTCCGACGTCTCCTTCTCTATGTTACATACATTTGCACAAAATTAGTATACCCTTGTACCTTTTTAGGTACAGGGTATAATTTGTGGGAAAATCGCTCGCTAAACTTTTCGGTTTAAGCAGATTAAAATTGTTGAAAAAAAAATATAAATAAATAAATAAAATAAAATGCTCTAGTTTCGCGAGGGTATAGAAATTTATTCAGGAAAAATGATTAATCTAAATTATTCATTTAATTCGAAATTATATTTTAATTATTTTTATAATTGTTCTTTTGGCATTTTCAACTCCGTTTAAATATTTCAATTATGGAATTTTCATTGGGGCAGATTTGATTAGGAAAAAGTTCTATATGAAAGGGATGGTCCCAGCGAAATGAAACTCGGGTGATTTGTGGGTAACAATATGGGGGTTTCAGTTATCTGATATCATTGGATTGGGTCCGGAAATATAGGAGATCTACCTGGAAACGATTTGGGTCAGCCTGAGAACTATTGGAAAGAGTGGTCCGATTGAGTTGAAATTTGGCACATATTTCTTTAACTAGTTGAGCTTTTCAGTTATCTGATATCATTGGATTGGGTCCAGAAATATAGATGAGATTCCTGGAAACGATTGGGGTCAGCCTGAGAACTATTGGAAAGAGTAATCCGATTGAGTTGAAATTTGGCACATTTTTCTGTTATTAGTTAAGCTTTTCAGATATCTGATATCATAGGGTTGGGTCCAGAAATATAGGAGATATTCCTGGAACAAATTGAGGTTTATCTTAGAGCTAAATGAAAGAGTGGTCCAATCAAGATGAAACTTGATATACATGAAGATCTCAATATGAGTATTCTTGATATATAATTGGTTTTGAATTGCTCCATTGATATCCGAGATTTTTGCAGAAGCCTCTCTACCCTATATAGCGGTCCGATCAAGACAAAACTGAGTACATATTCGTGTCTCTATATAAGCCTTACAGATATTTAATAAGATTCAGTTTGGTCTACAAATGTAAAAGGTAAACCTGAAACCGATTTGTAAGTATCTCAGAACTTAAAGAAAGAGTGCTCCAATCAAGAGGAAACTCGGTGTACATGAGGGTCTTACAATAAAGATTCTACGTATATAATTTCTTTGGGATTGGTCAAGAGGTAAACGAGTTATTGCGGAAGGCTTTACATGATCAAATTAAGACTTGGCACACATTTCTGTCTTCATAAAAACTTTCCCAATATTCAAAACAATTAAATTTAATTTTGAAATCTCGAATATAATCCTGGAACTGTTAAGCTATATGTTGGAGGAGTCCCATCGATATGGTTGGGAGATCAAATTGACTTGAACTCTTTCAGAAGTTTCTGCTCCATCAAAATGGAATAGACCATTTAACCTGATAAATATTCAATTTGCTCAAGACCAAAAGCTTTTCTCTTCTGCCCCCCCCCCCCCTCCCCTCCACCACCCTTCATCCCAACTCCACAAATAAATCAACCTTTTTTTTTGAGGAAAAAAGGAAAACGTTTCAATTTGATGGGGAAAAGTGCGCACCTTTTGTTGGCCACATTTAAGCTCTGATTTAAAATTAGGCTAAACTATTTTCTAACAAAAAAAAAAAAAAGAAGAAGAAGAAGGAAAAAAGTAAATAGCCCAAAATAAAAATCAATCAATAAAAAAAAAGTCAAAAAAATAATAAAAATAAAAGGGGAGCCAAAATAGTTGGGAAGGTAGTAAAATTTAATCGAAAAAAAAAATGAGAAGGTGACGCGTGTGTGCGAGAGAGAGAGAGAGAGAGAGGGAAGATGTGTAAGGCTTGGGTTGATTTGGCAGCGATTTTGATCAGCTTTTTGCCTCTGACCTGAACGGATTCAACGCTGCTGCTTCTTCTTTCCCCCAGGCCCTCTCCAATTGACTCGCTCCTCTCTCACTCACTCTCTCACTCTCTCACTTTCTTTCTCTCTCTAACTCTAACTGTCTCTGTCTCGCTCTGGCAAGCTATTAGCTCTGTCGGTGAGACTGGCTGGTGTGACTGTGTAAACCACAAGGCGCACATAAATTACGCGGCAATACACACACAAGCCCAGACAACGACAGCAACAACAACAACAACAACAAACATTGGCCTAACGTCAACAGCTTTGTTGTTGTTGTCTTGGACCAAAACCAGCGCAAACCAAGCCGGGACAGGACATGGCCAGACCAGACCAGGCCAGGCCAGAGGATAGAGCCAAACACACACACACACAGACACACACAGGCACACACACACACACACACACACACACACACATATACACATACACACAGAGACACGTATGTGGCTGGGCTGAACCGGCTCATTGCATAGTTTTTGGCCAACAATAACAACAACAACAAGTACAATAACATTTTTGGCCACGCATTTTCTTGTCCCAGGTCTGCTTTTTAGCCAGGCATTTCCGTCTTCTTCTTCTTCTTCTTCTTCGCCAAATTGCTGCTTTTGGCTTGGGATTCTCTTGAATTAACTTTTGGGCCAAAATGGTTATTCCGCTTGTTGTTGTTGTCATATTTGTTGTTGTTGTTGTTGTTGTTGTCGTCGTTTCTTGTTGTTGTTGTTGTTATGCGGGTGACTTTGGCATTGTTGGTTTTATTTTCTGGGTTGCACTCACCACCCGCCCAGACTTGTCCCTCGACCGGCTAAGGGATAATGGGCAAGGGCGTGGGGGGGGCGGTTGGGCAGGGAGGGGAGGGGGTAAGGCCTGGGCGTGAGCATCTTTCTGGTTGGCATCAAGTGGATTTAATTTTAGATATGTATCTTAATTACATTTGGAGCTCTCTCTCTGTGAGTGTGTGTGTGGGGGGGGGCTTTCTGGCCAAGGGGGAGGGTCCTGCCGACTTCTTTGGGGAATTTTTTTTTTTTTTTTTATTGAAATTTGTTAACAATTTGAAGGCAAATTGCAGGGGCGCCATCCCCCCCCCCCCTTTCACTTTGCCACTAAAATGATATGTTTAATTATGAGAGACACACACACACACACACATATACAAATAGAGAGAGCGAGTCAAGCACATTGCTTAAATTCATGAGTGTCCCGTTATTTTTATACCCTGTACCTAAAAAGGTACAAGGGTATATTAAGTTTGTGCAAATGTATGTAACATAGAGAAGGAGACGTCGGAGACCCCCCAAAGTTACCCACAATATGATCAGGGTGACTAGAGAAATTGATATAGCCATGTCCGTCCGTCTGTCCGTCTGTCCGCGCGTACGCCTAGATCTTAGAGACTATAAGAGCTAGGATAACCAAACTTGGGATTCGGACTCCTTATGTGTGTACGCTGGTCAAGTTTATTTTTTTTTCTCCCCCCGCCCCCCCTTCCACCCCCTCATTTTTTCAAAGCCACATAATTTCTAAACCTTTCGGATTTAAGTATTAGTTGCTTCTGAAAAGTTGTTAGGAATCTAAAAATCTTTCGATTGATATCAAACATGACTAAAATTGGACCATATTTACTCGAGATATACAAAAAACAAATTTTGAGGGTCAAGATTTTAATTCCCCTTGCCTAACTGGCAAACTGCCGAATGAGCAGTCCGATAGAAGGCGTGCTTGCAATATTGTGAACAATGTGTTTTTGGATTCAAAGGAATATTAAGACCAGAGGTTTTATGTGAATGCAGGCGACCAGGGTTACCACCCGACTAGGGTTGCCACCTTTTTTTTTTAATTCCGTCTACTAGGTACAGGGTATCCCAAACTCGGCCGCGCCCGAGTTTAACGTTCGGCTTCATTATTTATTTTTTTTGGGATGAGGGAAAAAAAGTTGACCTCTGCTCTCGGAGACTTCCGGCATTTCCGTTATCACAACATCCGCAAGTATTTCACTCCACTTCCTTTTACGAATGATAGACAAGACAAGTTGAGCAAAAAAATAAGAAGAAGAAGAAGCAGAAAAAAACCGTGTCTCGAGTCTTGAATTTAATTTGGGAAAAAGCAAGAAGAAGAAAGTAAAAAAAAAATTTTTTTTTGCCTTGTTTTCAGTCTCAGTTTCAGCTGTTGAATCCACTCCAAGCTGGGTGGGAGAAAGGGGGGGGGGGGGGGGGGGTGAGAGAAAATAAAATAAATAAAAAAAATTATATATATATGTACATATATATGTATGTATATGGTATATATATATATGCAAATAGGTTAAACGTAGCTCCATACTTGGGGTAACGACATCAGCGAATGGGATCTACCAGGCGGGCAGAATGGCAATTTCCACAGCAGCGGAAACTGACGTCGGAATTAATGTTAACGAGCAAAGTTAAATGGTTAAATTGTTTGCACCCTCCCACCCAAGCCCCCCCCCCCCCCCCCCTCAATTCACTCAACCCTCCCAGGTGTAACCAGACTGAGGACCCACACATGGGCAACAGCTGACAGAGACTTGACTCACTTCCCCCCCCCCCCACGAAAAATATGGTGGGACGAAGAGTTGCCACGAACAAGTGATACTCTTTTTTGTGGGTATGAGAATTAGATTCAAATTGGTTGATAAATGAAGGGGTTATCTGTGGCTATATGATATAGTGATTTGATCCTTATGAAACTTGTTACACCTATGATTTCCAATTGGTCAATTAATGACGTAGTTCTCACTTAAACCGATTTGGCTTGGAATGACAGCTATATGATAAACCGATTCAGTCTTCGTGACTTGTGAAATTTGGTATACCTATGAGTCACCATTCCCATTTGCCAGATCCAAATAGATAGGTCAATAAATGACATAGTTCTCACTTCAACTGATTTGGCTATATAATATAATGATTTGATTCTTATAAAAGTTGATATACCTATATATGAGTTTTAAGATGAGAATCCCATTTGGCAGATTCCATCCAGATAGGTCAATAAATGACTTAAACCGATTTTGGTTTGGAATGACAGATATATGATATATATATATGATATATTTGCCTATGAGTCTTGCTATAAAAGTCATATAAATTAAATTTGATCAAAATTGGTCAATAAATCACAGAGTTATGTCTTAGACCGATTTGGATTTTATCGGCCAGCTATATGATATAGACTCTTGAAACTTGGTATACCCATGAGACTTGATCTAAGAATTTTATTTACCAAATTTGAACAAAATTGTTCAACAAATAAAAAAGTTATCAATTTAACCGATTTTGGCTTGATATATCTGGTATAGTGATATACTGATTTGAACCTTATAAAAATTGAGGCAATTGTATGTTTTTAAGAACTGAAGCCAAGAGCCGAATTTGAACAATATTTAGAGATATACCTTTAACCGATTTAGGTAACTTTAAGATATAGAAGTTCGATCCTAAAGAAATTTTATTTTTTTTTATGAAAAATTCCAGATCGTTTAATTTATTCTTTATATACCCAGCAAGTCTTACGATCCATATAATAAACTTAGATGATAAAGCAGTTCAAGCCAGCTGAAATTCGGTGAGCAAATTTATTTCTTTAAAAATTTGCCATAAATCAAATGACTGGGTTCTGCCTAAAATTCCCTTTGAAAAAGAGTATGCAAAATTTGTGAAGAGCGCAGAAAAAAAGACTGCCACTGGCTACAAATGAGGGTTAACGGTGTTTCTGTTGTTGTTGTTGAAATGGTTTTAAGTTGAACTTTGGTCGAAGGTATTCGCACAATTTGATTTGCCTTCTCTCTCTCTCACTCACTCACTCACTCTCTGGCGGCTTCGCTCTTTTGCTTATATTATTATATTTTTTTTTCACTGCTGGCAATGCTCAAGTTTTGTTTTGCTCTCTCAAATTTTTTTTCTTTTTTTTCGTGTACCGTTTTGGTCGCTCTTATCAGTTTCAAAAAAGTTTCGCTTGTGTTGTCGCTTTTAACGCCCTCCCCCCCTCGCGGGACGGAGTATTACGTCCCTTCAAAGTTTTTCATTTCTCACCTAGAGATGTTGAAATTTTTTGTCCAACCTTTGCGCCATTTTTTTTTTCACTTTATTTATTTATTTATTTTTTTTTGCCACGAGCATTGGCATTTTATTTCAGTTTCATTTTTTTGGTTGACTTTCGTTTTGCAGCGATGCTTATCGTCAATTTAACAATTTTATTTTGTCACGTGCGCACAAAAAGTTAAAGTGGAAGAAGAAGAAGAAGCAGAAGCAGCGAAAATAGGCAACAGCCAAAAAAAAGGAAGAAGAAGAAAAAAAATGCCAGCGCAGGTAGAAAAAGTCAAAGGCAAATTTTTTTGTGTTTCATTTCTTTTTTCTATTTTGTGTTTGTTTCAGTTTCTTATTTTTTTTGTGTTGTTCTTTTCCTCAAGTCCGCTTTTGTTTTTCTTTTACGCCGCGTGCTCCTTTCTTTCTTTCTTTCATTCTTTCATTCTCTTGTTCAATTTAATTTAACTTGCAGCTAATTTGGGTACAAGTTTGATTTGAGTTTTGCTTTCTTTTTTTTCTACTTTTATTTAATTTCTGTTTTACTTTAGCTTCGGTTGATTTAAATTGCGCTGACAACTTGGCCAAAGGAAAAGGGTTCTGTTCATAGCAAACGAAGAGCAAAATAAATGCAAATTACAAATTAAAGAGTCCTAACAAGGAATGCAAGAGAGAGAGAGAGAGAGTGAGAGGGAGAGGGGGGAGTAATTTTTTTTCCCCCGATTTTGTAGACAATTAAATTCCTTTCTGGGTTTGGGGCCAATTCCTTGGCAATTTGTAAGCAATCTGCTGGTCACACACACACACGCACGCACACACTTGCACTGGGGGAAAAGAACACACGAAAAGTTCATAAAACTTATTAAACGCCAAAATCACACCTACACACACACACGGACACACACACACACATAGGGGAGACACACTTGTGGCCTGGAGATTCCCACACATTCTAAAATATGTAGAAAACATAAAGCTGTAAAGAGAGAGAGAGAGAGAGAGAGGTGCGGGGAGGTGATGGAATGGGGGTATTACCGACATAGACAAGTCAGCAGTCGTCGCTTTCCACTCTCCAGGCACTTAAGCGTTTGACATGAATGTGCCACTAACGAGCGTTTGCCAGCGTGTCAGAATTAGTGCCCACCAAGGGTTGGGGTGGAGTGGCGGAGGAAGGTCCGGGTGCGCCAGTGAAACTGCCAAGAAGGCAAGATTCCTGGGGGTGAAGTCAAACAGAGTTGGTTGGTTGGGTGAGGTCTAAGGACAGGTGGTCGAGTCTGCAGGGGGTGGGAGAGGAAATAGCAATGACATAAACACAAGTAAAAACAACAACAACAAGCATGGCCCACCAACAGCGATAGCAACAGCGGCTGGCTCATTAATAGTGACAAACTGCATGACAAGTAACACAAGCAAGACAACACAGAAGAGGAGACCAAAAAGTACAGTGGCGGCAGCAAACTCCAAGTCGAAGCCAAAGAAGAAGAAGAAGCACAAGCAGAGAGAGCGACAAGTGAACGTCAGCAGCAGGACAGGCGTAGGGAAAGATCAGAATAGGGCGTCAAGTCAAAGCAGCGGCAGCAGCAGCAGCAGCCTCAAGAATTAAGCAAAAGGAAATCAAAAGGCAGAACAACAGATGAAAATTTCGTCAGGGCAAGGAGAGGCCTGAACAAAGGAGGGAGAGAGAGTAACACAAGAGAGCAACATGCTGCTGAACACACATAGGCAAAAAAGCAAAGAGACAAACTACAAATCAGGAAACTAAATAGAAAAAGACAAGTGGGATAGACAGATAGAAAAAAAGAATTAGACACACGTATACAATCGGGGGCAGAATTTTAAGACCGCTTTAGTTTTTTTTTTTCTAAAAATTCTTTTTAGTTTATCAAGGCATACGCGGTAGCTGGAGCGAAGCACACGTGCACACTCGGGGGCAAAATTTTAAGACCACTTTAGTTTTTTTTCTAAGAATTTCTTTAGTTTATCAAGGCGATAGCTGGCTTCAGGCATACATGTGCACACTCGGGGGGAAAATTTTAAGACCGCTTCAGATTTTTTTCTATGAATTTTTTTTAGTTTATCAAGGCTATAGCTGGCATAAGACATACATGTGCACACTCGGGGCCAAACTTTTAAGAGTACTTGAGTTTTTTTTTCTAAGAATTTTTATAGTTTATCAAGGCATACGCGGTAGCTGGCATAAGGCATACACTCGGGGGAAAAATTTTAAGACCACTTTTTTCATATATAAGGGCATACGCGGTAGCTGGCATAAGGCATATACGTGCACACTCGGGGCCAGAATTTTAAGACCACTTCAGTTTTTATTTCAAAGGATTTTTTTTCATTTGTTAAGGCCCACGCGATAGCTGGAGTTAAGCACACGTGCACACTCGGGGCTAGAATTTTAAGACCACTTCACTTTTTTTTTAATTTCTTAGGGCATACGCAGTAGGTGGAACCCCTTTCTGTCCGTTACCCTTAGAGGGCGCGCCGGATATGGAATATGAATTTAAATGTTTTTCTTGTTGAAATAATTTTGGAAAAATTCATTTGTGTCACCTGGCATAAATAGATGGATTTCATTAGGTAAAAGTTATAAGAACACAAAGAAAGCAAGAAAAAAAGAAAGAACCAGCTGGAAACTTTGGAAAATTTACGATTCACAAAGTAGAAAAAGAAAGCCCATAAAGACCCCCCGAAGTTAACGGGACAAGAGACTTTATTGTAGTCAAAAGCTGTCCTGTATTTTCTTTGTTGTCATTTCATATTCCGCCTGTCACAGCTTTTTCTCTTCTTTTCTTTTTTTGTGGTTTTTATTTATTTCTTATTATTTTTTTTGAGAACTAAGAAAATGGTAAACTTTAAAATTTAATTAAGATAAAATATTTTATTATTGTCAAAATTGTAAAATAAATAAATTTCTTTGTTTTCTTTCAAAAAATCAAGGCAATAATTTTTTTGGAAAATCTGATCAAATAACTCACTAAACTTTGCCACTTCAAAGGTAATCCTTTTTCTTGTGGTGAAAAAAAATAGAAAGCAAAAATCAATTTACCGAAAGTGTCAAATTATCAAAATGCCTCAAATATTTTAATCTACACTCCCCCCACTTTCCTAGTGAAAACTATAAAATTCTTGAATTTTTCGAATTAAAATTCAAAAAGACATTTTTGCCAAAGGGTTGCAATTTTTGTGGGCAAAAAAAAAAGTACACCAACTTTGTAAAAAGTTCCCCCCATTTAGCTTTGGGCTATGGAAACAACTATAAAAAAAATATATATAAAACTTTAATAGCAACCACAAAAAGCACAAAAGATAAAACGTAATAACAATTTTGAAAATTTCCCTTGGAATATTTAAAAAAAAAAAAAGAGACAATTTCAAAGTCATAGAAAAGAGCACAAACACACGCGAAAAATATGAGAAAAGAGTGAGAGAAAAAAAAAATTTGTGTAGACATTTTTTTTTTTTTTGCTTGCACGCATAATGGGCGCACTCTTCAAAATGCGTTGACTCTTTGTCTTTAAGTAGTCAGGTCTCATCCTCTCATCTCACTCAAACTCTGCCGACCCGCTCTCTCTGGCTATCCCTTTCTAGCATTGGCACTGCCAGTGCAAGGCAGCCAAAAGCAACGATAAACTACAGTCGAGCTGAGTTTATTATGCACACACTATATTTTACATGTGTTTGTGTGTGTGAATATATATATTTTTTTTCTTCTTTGGCTTCTTGTGTCTTCTTAAGTTGCTTTTCAAGCGGGTTGAAGCTGCTTTACAATTTGTCTGAACATTGTCTCTCTGGTTATATTGTAGTCGTCTCTTAAGTGCGGAAGCTTCTGCCTGAGCCACAAACACAAGCAAACCACTCAAGACATGCCAACAACCACTCCATACCCTCCTTCACACTCGCTCCCCTCCTCATTTGGCGACGTTCAGTCTTTTACACTTTAATCAAGGCATTCGCTGGCACTGCTAATCAGGCGCTTTATGAGTGCCAACGTCGCTCACTGAACTTGAAAATTAACTAAGCATTTAAATAGATTACTCAACTATTGTTCAAAACACACACACACACACACACACACATACGCTCAGGCAGAGAGGACTGTATTAATACGTTAATTAGTCAAAAGGTAATTTCTAGCAATTCCATTTGAAATTTTATCAATGGAATTTTGCATTAGAAGCAGATGAAAACAAAAAATTTGTATTATGCAATTCATGACGTAATTGAGAGATTTTGCTTGGGTTTATTAATTTGAACTAGATTGAATAACGGAATATTTCAAGTCTTTCATTGAATTCAATTGAAAACAAAGAAGATTATTACTGAGCAGATTAATAATTCGAAATATTTGCTAATTATTCTATTCAGTTTTCATAGTGAAAATTCTAAGGAAATTCACCTAATCAAAAACAAAAAAATAAGCCTAAGTAGATTTGCAGGCCTGACCTGGACATATTCTGCTCACGGCGAGTGTGCGAGAGTCACCAAATTGCTTGCACTCTTTTGTTACATTTATGATTTTGTGTATTTGCTTTGATTTGCTCATTTCATTTAATTTCTTCTCGCTTGCACTCACACAAACATGCAGGCGAACTTGAGTGGTTTTCTTGGGAAAAGCAGCAACTGTGATTTTGAATGCAAAATGTATAAAAGGATTTGTAATTTTCGTTGTTATTGTTGTTAGCGTTGGCGTTGGCGTTGGCATTGTTTTCGCTTTTCATTTTGTTATATATTTTCTTCTAGTTCTTTTCTTTTGTATTCATTTTTTTTTTCTATTATTTAAGCCGTCATCACTTAACCGCCAAGAGTCTTGAATAAGTGAAGAAGCGACAACGATGGCACAACAATAACCATAGCATTGCTATGGGCCAGAATGAACTAAACTCAACACTCACACACACACACACACACACACACAGACAGATTTGCAGACTGAACTTTAGCAACTTCGCCAGCAGACCTACTTCATATAATTCTTAACTTGCAAAACTTATAACATTTGCTTCACCAGCAAAGTACACAACTTTTCTGTTTTTTTCTTTTCTTCATATTTTTTTCTATTGCCCTGGCATTCTCACTCTCTCTCTCTCGCTTAGCCTGTAGCTTTTGTCCGCCAGCAGCTATACGCACACACTCACACAAACACCTCTCCGGAGACAAAGAGTTGTTGTTGCTACCTGCCTGGCTGTCTGCCTGCCTGGCTGGCTGGCTGACTGGCTGACTGGCTACCGAGACTCTGCTGCTGCTGCTGATGATGTACCGTTACTCCAGTGTCTGCGGCCTCTCCTGATATTGTTATTGTTGTTCAGGTTCTTCGCCTAAGGGCAAAAAAAATTCACAATTTTTACTACCGTTGCCTTGGGACACCTTTCATCTCCCTCTAACTCCCGCTAATGCCTATTGGTAGTTAGTTTCCTCTGGCTTCACTGAGTTCGCTCTACGTTTACTTGATCATGACCAAGCTTGTTGGTTTCGTTTTTTTCGTTTTCTTTTTTTTTTTGCACAAAATTCTTTATGCTAAAAAAGTTGGCGAGAGGTTAGCCAAGGTGCCTTAGTCTTTGACTGCTATTGCCCGATTATAAGCAAGAACCTTTAGAACCTTGGGGGCCTGCTCTCTCTTTCTCTCTCTCTCTTGCTCTGTGTGTAATAAATTTCCCTTTCGCTTTCAGTTAACTTAACTTTATTTTACATACACTTCAAGCCATCAAATTGATGTACACATATACATATGCGAAAGTACATAACTAAGTGTATGTGTATGTGTGTATGTGTATGTGTGTATTTCCTTTTTATTACATTTCTTATATTTCAACAGTGCTTCTGCTTCAGCTTCAGCTTCTTCTTCTTATGCAGCGCAATATTTTCAATGCCCGCCGGGCTAGGCAAAAAAGGGAAAAAAATTATTTATGCAGTTGCCTGAAAAGGAACGAAAGAGAGAGAGAGAGAGAGAGAGAGAGAGAGAGAGAGAGAGGAGTATGTGTTTTATCCAATTTAAAAGCGGTTATCTTGACTGATTCATTTGATTTTATATTTTCTTCATTTCTCCCTCTCTCTTTATCTCTCTCTGTTATTTGCTATCTCTCTCTCTCTTTTTGGTATTTGTGTGAAATTAGGTTCATTTCGATTTTGGCTTCTGGTTTTTATGGAAAAATTCCCTTAGCCATTTGACATTTGCATTTTCTTACTTTTGGACTGCACTTTATTTTGTCGCTTGGCTGCACAAAGTTTTGCGTTTTGCGTTTTGCTTTTAATTCGCTTTCAAATCCCCCGGCGACCCGTTGCCTCTAAGCTCACCAAGCAGCGCACTGAAAACTGCTCAAAACTGCCCACAAAAGAAGACCTGCCAACGCCAACGCCAACACGGAGTGAAGGGTGCTGGGGTGTGGGCGAAGGGGTGGGGAGGGGAGAGGGGCTTAGGTTAGGTGGAAGCGCGTTGTGTGGTCTGCATTGTCAACTGGGGGATTTTTGCTGAAATTGAAATAGTGTGTGTGTGTGTGTGCCTTTTGGTTGATATGGGTGACCCGGAGGGGGGGGGGGCTTTAAAGTTCGAGGCGGTAAAAAAATCACACACACACACACATACATAGCTATGCCATATACATATATTTTATGTCTTGTGTAAAGGGGGGGGGGTGGTTGGGGGGAGGAGGTATCATGTTTTTAAAGTAGATTTTCTTGTTTGTAGCCTCAATTGCACACACACACACACACATACACATACACCCACGAGGCAGTCAGGCCCCAATCCCGTGACCTAACCCAACTACACAATCTTCTTCTTCTTCCTTGCCTTGCCCTGTCTTGCCTTGCCCTGCCTTGCCCTGCCTTGCCTTGCCTTGCCGAAGCGAGTGGCACAGCAACAGTTACAGTTACAGTTACATTTACAGTTAGCATTTGCCCGTTCATTTGGCTGCCCTCTCTGCCCGCCGCCCACAATAAAAATAAATGTCCCCTCATATCTCGCTCTGTGTGTGTGTGTGTGTAATTGTACTTTTGCCTGTGTATGTGTGTGTGTGTACTTTTGCATTTGTCTCCGTTAATAACAACAGTTATTACTTAGGTCTCTTGTTTTGTTTCAATTTTATTTTTTTTTTGTTTCGCTTCGGATGCACATTCGCTGCCAGTCGACAAAATCATCCCCCCCCTTCCCCCCTTCTCCCCACCACAATCATCCCTGCTTGCCAACTTACCCCAATCTTTGGCCAGCTACCACACACCTCATCTTAGTGCTCCTCGCTGTCCCCCCCATCCACATCAATCTCATGTCATTTCTCTAACCTCGTTTGCCTGCCCTTCCGCCTTATCTTTCACTTTTGTCCAGCACTTTGGATACTCTTTTTATTATAAAAAGTCTATTTAGAAATAGATCTGGCCATGTCCATCTCTCTCAAGGATCTCAGAAACTACCTAAACTAGAGCTATGAAATTTGGTATGGAGCATCTAGGGGACATGAGAAAGGTTAAGTATATTTTTTTATCTTCAACGGATCCTCTGCCGCCTCAGGGTAGATGTTAGCTAAACTTTGAATAATCATGAATATTTTAAAATAGATAACCAAACTTGGAACCAATATTATTCTGCTAACAAGAAAGAGTTGGTTGAAGAAAAGGAAAAGCATAAGTCAAGCTCTTCCACTCTTGGATAGACGGATTAGTCTGCTGCCTACCTTATCGAAGACCTGTGGGAGACTGATCGTAGAACGGTTCACACGGCCAAAGAAGAACTCAAGAACGTGAAGGCTCAAAGAATATGATTCTGCTGGAATTGGAATCGAATGCTGAATAAGTAGAGTAAGCTACCCCTAGGATATACACCTGCCTCATGGCTCCTATAAGGAGATAAGGCTTCCGGATTAAGGGTAGAGCCGCAGCATCTAATTCAGACACTCCAGATCAGATCCTTAAGACTCATCACTGGCTTTGAGTGGTACAACCTCAACTGTACTAATTATTCTATAATTTTTATTAATTATTATTTTTATAATTTATTATTTTTTATGTATTTTTTCTGTTAATTTTTATTTAGGAAATTTTTAGGTATTTTATTTATTTTTTTTTTAATTTTTTTTAGGTATTTTTTAGGTATTTATTTTAGTGTTTTAGAATTTTTAAGGTAATCAAAAATATATAAATATATAATTTTAAGAATTTATTTTAGCTTTTGATTTAATTTTTTTATTGAATTTATTGTTGTTTTAATATTCCATTTTTAATTGGTTTTATGATATTAATTTTTTTTTCTGTTTTTTTTTTTTAGATCATAAATAAATATTTATTTCAGTATTCCATACTTCATTTTTTTATTTCAATTATTTATTTTTTAAAATTTAATTTATTGTTTTTTTATTGGTCAATATTTAGTTTTTTTTATAATATATTTTTTTCAGATGTTTTTTTTTATTTTAAGTAATCATTTTAGCATTCTATATTTAATTTTTATTTAATTATTTTTTAGAATTAATTTATTGTTATTTTTTAATATTTTTTATAATATATTTTTTTTATTTTTCTTAATTTTTTTTTATTAGAAAAAAAATAATTATTTTAGTATTTTATTTATGTTTAAATATTTTTATTAATTTTTTATTTAAAGTGTTTATTTTTTATATACATTTTATTCATTAATTTATTTATATTTGAAAGATTTTAGAATTGATCATTTTTATTTTTAAAATATATTTTTATATATCAAATAAATTAGTTTTTAATTTATATTTTATTTGGTTTGCTTAAGTGAATATTTTTTTTTCAATTTTTTTTAAGCATTTTGTAATTTATATTTAATATATTATTTATTTTTTTTTTTTTTAGCATTTTCTAATTTATATTTATTTATTTATTTTAAGCATTTTGTAATTTATATTTATTTTTTTTTTAAGCATTTTGTAATTAATTAATTTTATTAATTCATAAAATAAATTTGTTTTTATGTCTTATAATTTAAAAATATATATTAATATAATTTTAAATATATTTTATTTTTCTTCCAATTTTTAAATTTTTTAATTTAATTAATTTTTTTTTTTTTAAGCAAAAACAATTTTTTTTCCTCCCAAAAAGTGTATAAGAGTTTCGCCCTTTCCATATGTGCTTTTCCTGTTGTTTTCTCTTTTGTTGTTGTTGTTATTGTTGTTGTTGTTGCTTTTTTAATACGGTATATATAAAAATATTAATCATACGTCTCATATGCTCTACTTATTTGTGCATATTACAATCTCCGTATATATTTTATTTTATTTTTTATTTATTTTTTTTTTTTTTGTTGTTTTGTGCTGCTTAGTGGTCCGCGTGGAGCTCGGTGATAGGGGGGGGGATAAGGGTATGAGCGGTAACCGGAGTCATGGTTGGTTGGGGCTGCTCTGCTCTGCTCTTTGTGGGTAGTTGATGGCTCTGGCATTCTATGTGACTTGTAAATATTATGCAATAAATGTTCGACTTTTATGTTACAAGGCAGCACGAAAGTAGGTGGAGAGAAGGGGAGGGGGGAGAAGGCACCCTAAGTATGTCTGTGTGAGTGTGTGTGTGTGGGTACCATGTGGGACTCTATCGTTATATTATTGCCATCATAATGTTTAGTGGGTGTAATGGCAACACAGTCGGGCCAACCATACAGTGAAGGAGGGAGAGAGAGAGAGAGAGAGAGAGGTGAAGGCTCAACTGGATTGCTAGTTGGGCCTGGGTTGGCTGGGTTCTTGTGGCTGCTCAATCGACCCCAACTACTTCATTGATTTTAGGAGCCACTTTTCTTCTTCCAATCAAATCGAATCGAATTGAACTCTGTTCTTCTGCTTCTTCTTATTCTTCTTCTTCTTCTTGAATTTGCCTAATGAAAGCCACCAGACCAGACAATATTCAATTTTGTTGATCAGCTCAGAACAAAATTCAATGCATGTGTGTGTGTGTGTGCGTGTGTGTGTGTGTGTGTGTGTGCGGCAAGCATAACAATTTTCGAAATGGGCCCACAAATTTCTTTTGACCTTCTTTTGGGGCACATTAAAAAGTATTTCAATTCATTCCTGTTTAAGTCATTTTGGGATCATTAAAATTTCGACCTGGCTAAATGCTCTCTTAACTAGGCTGTAATTTTGGTTTATTGCCTCAAATGATCTCGGTGGTCTCGTTAAAACGAGCCCAGCTAGAGTTGAGTTAGTTAAATCCTCACACCTCAAAAGGATAGAAGAATGTATCAAGCAATTAAAGGAGTTCCCGGGGCGCTTAGACAGGGTCTTGAGTTCTTAGGGATTTACTTACTCCAACTTCTTGGAATATATTACCAGGCTCTCGAATGTTTAAGATAAAAAAGTAAATATGGGTTCCGCTGTCTGACTAGGATTATTTTTACCCAAATCTAAGCCGAATAATCTCAGGATGAGGGATTACTTCCAGACTCCTAAGTCTTAGAAATACCATAAAGAGTTGACCTAAATTATCTGATTCGATTTCAAGTAGCTTTGACTTGATTTGATCTACTTAAAAGTCAAGACACTTTCCCCATTAAATTTGAATCTGCTTGTTCTTCTCATTCCCAAGGTTTGGAAAGATATTTCACGGCCCCGAAAACTTTGTGAGAAGCTAAGAGTCTCAAGAGTTTCAAGAGTCTCTTCTTAAGTTAATCAGAGCTTATTTGTTTGTCTTTGGATTCCAGTCAATTTGACAGAAGCTGAGAACTTGACAGTCTTATAATATTATAAGGAAGTGACTATATCTTTATGGATATTCTCCAAGTCGATGACTAAATGTCTATATAAAATATGCCCATATAAGTGCTTAGTCTTTGAGTAGAAGCTCACTCGGAACACTATGTCATACGTCAGACCTTAATCGGTTTGCCTCTTAACTCAAATATTCATTGACTAATCTTGATCAAATTGGTTACCCTGTAGACTTATCTACAGTCACTCTAGTATACCAAGTCACACCTGAATCAGATTACTTTATCCCATAGCTGTCTTATAGATCTTAGCCGACGTATATCCGATATTTCTTTAAACCACTTTGGTCAAAGTAAGTCACACCTTTGGCATCAAGTTTCACATGGTTTGTGATATACCAAAAATTATTTTCAGTGATATCTTCTAAATTTATGGTTCGATCTCAATCAAATTTGATATAAAAAATATTTAGTTAAAGACACAGATGCATACCAAGTTTTATTCTTATTGGATCATCATAACATTTAGATAGAGATCTTTAAGGATATCTCCAGTGTAGCCTGAGGGATTTGCATTAAATTTTGGTACACGGAAACCCTTTTCATAAACGCTTAAGAGTGCTGAGTTTTGTTCGAATCGAACTATTATATAATATAGTTTTGATAGAGGTCTGTGGGGGTTTCAAGGATCCTTTTCAGAGACCCCTTTTAGAGACCCATAAGTCTGCCAATTTATACCCCAATCAGACTCCCATATCCTACTCCTATATCCCACTCCTATATCCTACTCCTCTATCATACTCCTCTATCCTACTCCTATATCGTACTCCTATATCCTGGTCCTATATCCTGGTCCTATATTCTACTCGTCTATCCTACTCCTCTATCCTACTCTTATATCCTACTCCTCTATCCTACTCCTATATCCTACTCCTGTATCCTACTCCTATATCCCACTCCCATATCCTACTCCTATATCCTACTCCTATATCCTACTCCTCTATCATACTCCTCTATCATACTTCTCTATCCTACTCCTATATCCTACTCCTATATCCAACTCCTATACCCTACTCCTATATCCCACTCCCATATCCTACTCCTATATCCTCTGGGGTATACCTCGGTTATCCAATATTTCTCTTGACAATTTTCAAGGAAATATTTGAGATATATTCCGCCCGGATATAGTTTCTATATAATATGATAACTTTCTTTATTTCTCCTTGATTTATCGATTCCTCAAATATTTCAGCTCTGCCAACTTGTTTGGATTTTGGCATTTCAAATGGAGCTATCGATATTTTTTGGGGGGCATTTGTCATCTCTAGGAAATCCTATAAAACTGAGCCGATTCGTAGGAATTTGGTCAGTTGTGATTGTGATTTTGTGCCAAACGGACGTAACCGACTTTTGGGTGAGTAGAAAATCTGAAATTTCTTAAAAAAAAATTCTTGACTTTTCTTTCAGTTTTTCTCTCTTTTTTTGAAGGATAAAATTTCGTCTCATCATGAGCAAACTAAAACCGCATGTATATGGTAAGTGATTCTCTCTTAAAATCGAAAAGATTTTTGAATTTTTTTTTTTTTTTTTAGGCGAGGGATACGACGGTACCGTGGAGGAGCGTGTGATTAATGAGGAGTATAAAATCTGGAAGAAGAACACACCCTTCCTTTACGATATGGTGATGACCCATTGCCTGGAATGGCCCACCCTGACCATGCAGTGGCTGCCATATTTGCAGGTGCCGGATTCCAAGGAGTACACCCTGCAGCGTCTGCTAATGGGCACCCATACCAGGGACGAGCCGAACAGTTTGATTGTGGCGGAGGTGCGTGTTCCCACGGAGGAGGCAGAGTTTGAGGGTACGCATTATGATGCACTCACCCATCAGTTTGGGGGCTTCGGCTCGTCGTGTGGCAGAATTGATATACAGCTGAAGATCAATCATGAGGGTGAGGTGAATCGGGCTCGTTGTATGTTCCACGATCCGAATATTGTGGGCAGCAGACCGCCTTCAAAAGAGGTCTTCATTTTTGATATTAGCAAGCAGCCCAGCCAGCCGGATCCCTCTGGTAAGTGTACTCCGGATTTGCGTTTGACTGGCCATCAAAAGGAGGGCTACGGTCTCTCCTGGAATCCCAATATGAAAGGTAAGCCGGGCAAGCGGGTGGACCTCTGTTGGGTCAGTCTTCTAAGGGATTTTCTCTTTAGGCCACATTTTGACCACTGCCGATGACTGTACCACCTGTTTGTGGGACATTAACGGGAACACCAATGAGAACAGCTCCATTCCGGCTAAGAGCACCTTCACCGGCCACAAGGACATAGTCGAGGATGTGGCCTGGCATATGCTTCACGCTTCTGTCTTCGCCACGGTGGGCGACGACCGCAAGCTGATGCTTTGGGACACACGTAATAGCGACACCACCAAGCCCTCCTACGCCGTGGAGGCCCACACGGCCGAGATCAATTGTGTCGCATTCAATCATTTCTCGGAGTTCGTTCTGGCCACCGGCTCGGCCGACCGGACCGTGGGCCTCTGGGATCTGCGCAATCTCAAGCTCAAATTGCACTCCTTCGAGTCGCATCGCGACGAGATCTTCCAACTCAAATGGGCCCCCTACAACGAGACCATTCTGGCCTCCGCCAGCAGCGATCGTCGCGTCCATGTCTGGGATCTCACCAAGATCGGCGACAGGCAGAGCAATGAGGATGCCAACGATGGCCCACCTGAGCTTCTATTCATCCATGGCGGTCACACTGCCAAGGTCACCGATTTCGCATTCAGTTTCCACGAGCCCTGGGTGATATGCTCCACTGCCGAGGACAATATCCTCCAAATCTGGCAGATGGCCGAAAATATCTTCAACGACAACGAATCCGATTCCGATGATTCCTCATAAATTCAACTCACTCATACCAAACACACCACACCACACACACACACACATACACCCAAGAGGTGGGATTAACTAGGGGAAAATGGGGAAAACTTAAGCATTGCAATAAAAAAAAAAAATACCTACAAAAAAAAAAGAAAGAAAACCAGCTGAAAAACGTTCCTAGTCAAAGCTAAAGGATATGATCTTATAAGAAATATTTGTGATAAAAAATTATATATACTTTTTATAAGAAACTTAAAAAACTTGAAAAAAAAAAATTAAAAAAAAAAAAAATTTTTTTATTTTTTAAATTTATTAAAACCAAAAAATTAAAAAAAAAACATGAAATATAAAAAAAAATTTGTAAAAATTAAAAATAATTAAAAATTAAAAAAAAAATTATAAAAACAAACACAAAAATAGAGAGGACAATTTTTTTTTTGAGCAGAAATCAAAGGGAAACTTTTCGAATTAATAATTTTTAAGCAATTTTGATAAGAAACTAAAACAAATTAGAAACACAAAATTTGACTGGTGGTGGGGGTAAACACACACACACACACACACACACACACACACACACACACACACACAGACACACGCATACATACAAAAACCCAGCCCATTCAAGACACTTTTTCGTGGTTACAAGAAGCTGCAAGCGCACAAAATGGAATAGAATGGAATAAAATGGAACGAAATGGAATGGAACAACAAATCTTGAAGGCAACAGATGAAAAAATAAATAAAAATAAGAATCACTTAAAAGAAATTCCAAGGACAAATTCAAGAAGAAGAAGAACAAGAAGAAGAGGAACAAGAAGAAGAAGAACAAAAAGGAGAGGAAGAACTAGAAGAAGAAGAACAAGAAGCTGAAGGTAGAATAAGTACAAGAAGAAGAACAAGAAGAAGAAGAGGAAGAACAAGAAGAAGATGAAGCACAAGAAGAAGAAGAAGACGAACAAGTCCCTGAAGGTAGAAGAAGAAGCACAACAACAACAACAAGAACAAGAAGAAGCACAAGAAGAATAACAAGAAGAAGCACAAGAAGAAAATGCACAAGATGAAGAACAAGAAGAAGAAGAAGCACAAGAAGAAGAAGAAGAAGAAGAAGACCCAACACACACAGAAAATTTTCTCTTTTTTTTTTAAATTTAAAAGCAACTTTGAAAACATCAAATTAATTTTAAAAATTTTGCCAAAACACAAAAAAAAAAAACATTCAAGAATTTTCGAAGCTTTTCTAGATTTTTCTCCCCCCTCCCCCCACCAATCGTAAGCCCCACCAATAATAAAAAAAAATGTAAGAATAAAAAAAAATATGATGAGCTAATTTGGTTTTTGATCTCAACATTTTACGCCCCGCGGCCCCCTTGCCAATTCCTTTTAGTTTGAATAGAAAAAACTCTTTGGAAATAAATGCCACTTGTGCGGCTTTCACAACTGACGCCATTAAATGCTCGCTTGGCGGAGGGTGGGGGTGGGGATGATGGTGATGGCATCAAAGATCTAAGCAAATGGCAAATGGTGGGAAAATGCAGTTTGCATATGGAATCACCAGTTGGGTAAATGACTTGGCAATTTTGCTGGGTAGCTGGTCTATCTGCTCGTGGGCCACCGGATGAAGATGTGCATGACGTTGGCTGACAAGAGGAGAAGGGGGTGGAAGGGGGAGGGGCGGGGGGTAGAAATAGTCATATAGAAATTGCCGGAGTGAGTGAAAAATCTCGAGCTGTGATTTGGTTTGAGTTGAATTGCATAAATGCTCGAGTTAAGAGTAAAACGAATGACGGAGGGAGAGGAGCAGGGGTGGGGGGTATGGAGAGAAGGGTTTGATAATAGTGTTGGTGCTCCATTGGGTACTCATCTGCCATTCAAATCGCATGCAAAAGCCGCAATCGTGAAGTGCAAAAGCGCAATTAATAACAGTCGAACAACTCACACCAACAAAGCCAGAGGAAGCGCCTTTACTTTCCCAGTAAGTCTGTCTGTCTCTCTCTCTCTATCTCTCTCTCTCTCTCTCTCTCTCTCTCTCTCTGTTTGTGTATGTAGATGAGTTTATGTTTGCATTTAAGCCGGTTTGTATGCAAATGCCTGCGTTTTTGTGGCAGTTCCTATAAATAAATTGGTTGCATAACGCGTTGCGCTGTGCTGTGCTGCGCTGGGAGGCGGGAGGCGTGACTGGGCAGAGCAAAGCAGTGCAGAGTAGAGCCGGGGCAGAGCAGAGCCAGGCTGGGCCATGCTGGGCTGGGCTGAGCTGAGCTGCGTTTATTTCCATTTAACCAATATAAAAAAAAACACACACACACACACACTCACTTACTTACACACACACACATGCAAATAAACAGACAGAGGGAAATACACCCACAAATTTGAACTATATTTTTCATAGCTTTTGTTATACACTTTTTTTTTTTTTTGGTAGAAAAAAAAAATAAATAAATAAAAATAAAATAAAATTGTTTTCACTCAATTCGTTTTGATTTAATAATTCTTAAATTTGTTGAAAATTTAGTGAACTTTTGATACGGGCATTTTTGATGATTTTTTTTCTTCAAGGAATTTTTTTATTTATTTTTTTTCAACATAATTTTTTTTATTTTAAAATTTTGCAAGGAATTTTTTTTTTATTTATTTTTTTATTTTTTATTTTACTTCAAGGCATTTTTTATTTTTTTTTTTTAATTTTAAGATTTTTTTTTCAAAAATGAAAAAATTAAAAAAAAATTTTTTTTTCGAAGAATTTTTATGAAAATTTTGAAAGTATTTATTTAGTCATGAAGGATTTTTAAATGATATTTCTTTCAATATAAAAATAAGTTTTGGTTAAAAATTAAATTCTTTAATAAAATTTTTTTATTTTATTTATTTTTTTTTTAAGTATTTTTTTATATGAAAATTATGAAAATCTATATTTTCTAGTTTTTTTTTTTTTTAGTTTTGAAAAACAAAATTCTTGATTTTTTCTGAAATTTATTCAAATTTTTTTCCTATTTTTTTTTAAATAAATTAATTCATTTTGGTTATAAAAAAATTAACTTCGCAGGTTTTTTTTTTGAGAACATTTTACAATTTTTTTTTAATAATTTTAAATGCCTAAAAATGTATTAAAAATTCGGAGTACCTTCTAGGGTGTCCAACAGTTTACCTTAATTTATTTACTTCCTTTGAACTGCAGAAATATCATAAAAAATATTTTAAACCCAACCGAATTGTTCTATAGATTTTTGTGTTGATAAACAAATATTTGCTCTGGTCATAGAAATTTAGCCTGCAAATTAATCAATTTGCCAAGAGAAATCACATGGCCGCTTTAATTTTTTTCCTATTTAAATTCTGCTTGCCTGCTGCTGCTCTCTTTGAGCTGAGAAGAACAAAAAAAAAAGAAAAAGAAAAGAGCAGGCAAACTTCGTCAAGTTCAGCCAAGTACAGCTACTTCTGTTTTCTGTGTTGCTCTCTCCTTTTTTTTTACACTCTTGAGCAGTTTTTTTTTTTTTTGCTCTCGCCTGAGAGAGTGAGTGAGAGCTGCTGTAGGTGGTACGGATGGGCCTGATCCCGTTATTGGTTTGAGTGAGTCTGCTCTTGTCGGTTGAACAGTGCATATGTGAGAGAGTTTGACGACGACGACAACAACAACAACAACACACACACAACTTATGTACAGCTGCCAAAGCAATTTTAATATTAATTTTGAATACCGCCTGAGATTCAATGTACTCCGGGATTAAGTTATCGCCGGCTACATAAATGTGTGCGTGTGTGTGTGTGTGCGAGTTCTTTTCCTGTTTTCTGCTTTACTCGTTGGCTTCCATTGTTGTTGGTAGATTTGAAGCATGTAATTTTATATGGTTATGGTTATTTTTTTTTTTTTTTTTTTGCAAGAAGAAGACCAAAGTAACTTAGTTTGGCCAGACCAGTACAAAGTCTTTGAATTCATAAAAAGCAAAACGAAAAAAAAAAAATGCAACAACAATAACAATAAAAAAAAACTACAGTTATATGCGAAAGAAGCCAAAGCAGTTGCCAGCCCGGATCAACGACTCCCAGACTCGGACATGGACACAGGCTCGGACTTTCGAGCATTGCTCTTGCCACTGCCGGACTGGGCCTGTCAGACTGAATGTTGGCAGATTAAAAAAGAAGTGCTTGAAAAATTACACAAAAAAAAAAAAAAATGAACAGACAAGAGAGTGAAAGGGAAAGAGAGAGAGAGAGAGAAAGAGAGGGGGAGAGATAGGGAAAAGTAGAGTAGAAAGAACCCAAAATGAAAAGCTGGCGAATCTGGAGCAAATGAAATGAAATGATGGAAAAGACTTAGTGCCGAGCCTTTAGTAGAATTATGATGGTAAAGCAGAGCGCCAGAGTCAGCAGAGTCAGCAGTGCGGGTGGCGGGGGAGGGGCGGCTTTCGACGAAGACAAAAGAGAGTGGCTTTCTGACTGGCACTGAGGGCTTGCTTTGGCTTGCTCAAAAAAAAAAGGAGAACATTTTTGCATTCAAAAAAAAGAGATGACTGCCTGGCTCCATCTCTCTCGCTGTCTCTTTCTCTCTGCCTGCTTATTGTTTTTTTTTTTTTTTTGACTGAGCACTCAATTTTGTGCATTAGTTTGCCAACATATTTCGCAATTTAGTTGTGATTAGTTTAATGGATTTATGCGCTGCAGATGCCGCATTAGCCGCTGGAAAAGTTTCTCCGGGAAAATGCCTTATTCGCTATGCTTGTGTGTGTGTGTGTGTGTGCGGCTCATCTGTTTTTTTTTTTTGGGTGGAAAGCCTTTTTCTGATTTTTGTTTGATTGCTGGCATTTTCTTTTTATTTTTTTCACTCAAAAGTACAAAATTAAATTGCCTCGTTTCTTTTTTGGGCTCAACTAAAAAAGAAGAAGAAGAAAAACAGAAAGACGATGACTAAGACGAAGAAGAAGAAGAAATTACATTTAATTTCATTTTGATGACCTTCGAGCCCATAGAAAAAGCATTATAAACTTGCTGGGAACATTTTCCAAAAAAAAAAAAAATAATTGGAAAAATAAGGGAAAATTCTTTGGCCAAAATGACCGCATAATAATTTCGTATACATTTCATTTTCATCAGCGTTTTTCATTTTTTTTCGAATTAAAACCCAAAATGCCCCGAAAACGAATTCAATTTGTAATCAACTTTTCAGACCACAAAAATTAAGCCCAATTTTCTTAACAATTTTTCAAAGGATCAAAAAAAAAAAAACAAAATGTTTTCTTCTTTTGCCAATTTCCTCCCCTTTCCCTCCCTTTGGAATCTTTGGTATTTCTAAGGAAAATCGTAAAAACTTAAAACAATTTGGGTTCTAAAAAATTCGAGTGTATTTTTTGAAGCCTTTTTGGAAATTTTCTTTTTGGCTTACAAAAATCTTTTGAGATATTTTTTTCTTTGGCTCAAAAAAAATTATTTTGATTTCTGTGAATTTCACAAAAATTCGGAGAATAAAAAAATGGAAATTTTTGACTTTGATTTCAAAATTGGTTCGAAAATAGTTTGTCTGCATTTTTCTAAAAATATTTAAAATTTTGAAAATTTCAAATTTACATTTTTTTCTTTATTTTTTTTTCAGAACTCAAAGCAAATTATACGCAGAAACCAATAAATATTTGATAAAGGAATTTTCTGGAAATTTTCAAAAATTTTTAATTTCTGAAAAAAAAAATTCTTGTAAAATTCTACTTTTTTTTTTCGAAAAAAAGCCGCTTCAAATTTATATTAAAACCACTCAAGAAAATATTCAAATAATTCACCGAATTTAATAGAAAATTTTTGGTTTTCGGTAATTCGGAAAAAGTTTTTATTTTCAGAAATCCTTCAAAATAGCTTAAAAAAAATCAAAAATTCAACGAATTTCGGATTTGATTTGGAAAATTTTGCAAAAGATTTATTTAAATTTCAAAATTGAACCTATTTCCGAATCTGCCAAAAACTCGAGAATTTTGGAAAAAATCATCCAATAAGCATAAAACAATCTTCGAAAAATTTTGGAAAAAATCATTCAATAAGCCTAAGTTAATTCCAGAAAGACATGAAGAATTCTTAAAAATTTATTTTAAAATTTTCGAAAAATTTTTTATAAAATTTTCGAAAATTTTTTTATAAAATTTTCTAAAAATTTATTTTAAAATTTTTTATAAAATTTTCTATAAATTTTTTATTTTTTTAAATTTTTTCGAAAATTTTTTATAAAATTTTCTATAAATTTTTTATTTTTTTAAATTTTTTCGAAAATTTTTTATAAAATTTTCAAAAAATTTTTTATAAAATTTTCTAAAAATTTTTTATAAAATTTTCTAAAAATTTTTCATAAAATTTTCGAAAAAATTTTCATAAAATTTTGGAAAAATTTTTAAAACATTTCGAAAAGGTCCTGGAAATTCCAGTAGAAAATATGTGAGAATTTTCGTAATGTAAGTCAATTTATTTTTTCCCCCCCGAAATTTTTGAAAAAAGTGTAACCAGAATTCGTGGCTTACGGAAGACACGAAGAATTATTGACTTGTCATTTAGATTGTTGCAAATTCTTGCAAAAGTCTTCAAAAGTAGTAAAATTCATTGGCCTAGAAGTGGACTAGAAATGCTCCAAGGGACTGAGAGAGAGAGAGAGGGGGGGGGGGGGTGGAGTTGATAGCGATGACTTTTGGCAAATCTGATGAGATGACTTTGCCTTGTGTCATTTGGTTTTTACAGCTTTTAACTTTTTTTTTGTTGTTGTTGTAGTATTTTGTTGTTTTTGTTTGTTTGTTCGCATATTTTAATGGAGATGATATCGATTGCAATCAGCGATTGCCGTTTGCGCCGCCTTGGCGCGAGCGTATACGAAAAATTACGTATACGCCACCGCATATTGGAGAGGCATAAAAATGCCCCCAACCAAGTGGCGACGAGGGAGTCGGGGGCAAGGCAAATAAAAACTTGCCTCAACTTGGAGTCGAATGCAAAAGGGATTTACTGTAAGCGTTTATTATTATGACGCAAAAACACTTTATAACGAGCGAGGCGTGATTTTAAGTACCCAACTGACTGGCCGACTCCTTGGACTCCTTGGACTCCGCGGAGGACCCCTTTGGACTTCTTGGTTGGAGCAAAGTTCTTTTGATTTTGAATTTCTTTAGACGTTTTGGCGAACGGGTTGCCAGTTGGTTGGTAAATGTAACAGCGTCTCAAGGCTAAATGGGCGGCAAAATTTCAGCCAGCCGCACCCTTTTTCAGCTTGCGTAATGAAAAACAAAACAACAAAAAAAAACTGAATTTATTTCCACTCGAAAAACAAAAGCAACAAAAATTTATATACAATTTTAAATGGCCATAAAAAAAAATTGTGAAATGTAGCTCAACCAGGCTGGGTTAATTTTTGGCCAGATTATTTTTGATCGGAATTAACCTCACTTTTTGACTAGCTTACTTTCTTTCTTTTTTCAAGTTATTCTTATTCCTTTGATTCTTCCTCTTCTGCTCTCTCTTTCTCTATCTTCTTGGTCTTCTGTTTCTTCTATCGTATTTCACATTCTTCTCTTCCTTCCTCTTTTCACCTTCTTCTCTTTTTTATTGTTTTCACCTTTCCTCCTCTTTTTCGGCTGCTTCTTTTGTCTATTTCTTCACCTTCTTCTTTTTCTTCTTCACCTTCTTCTTCTTCTCCTTCTTCTTCTTCTTCTTCTTCTTCTTCACCTTCTTCTTCTTCTTCTTTTCACCTTTCACTTATTCTTTCATCTACTGCTTTCTCCCAGTTGACCTTGATACCCCTTAAAAAGGGGCTTGACTGAGTACAGTCTCGCACTTTTTAAGTAGTTGCAGGACTTACCTTTGCCCATCAGACCAGATGGAAGTCATTATAATTAAATTATATTTCTTACCTGCCCGATGAAGTTAAAGATCCAATCAGAATTTACATGGAATAAAAGAGAGAAAAAAAATATTAACAAAATATTCCAAATAATTTTATAGATTTTTTATGGATTATAATATTCCCCAAAATAAAAAAAATACCAACAATAATTGTAAACCAGATGGTTTAGTATTTCTTTTATGGTTTACCGATTATTGGGGACTACAGAATAATTTCCTATTCATTAATTTCTCCAAAGAGTCGAAGACTCTGAACACTTTCTAAAAATATTTCAACATTTTAGATCATTTATTTTACAAGTTTATCTTTGTTGAAATAAGAATTCGAAAATCTCTTTCCTGATTCTGAAAATTTTATTTAAAACTTAACACATTTTTTCCCCCAGATTTTTCTTTTTCAATCAGAATTTCGAAAAGATCTCTAAGATAATCGAAGTTTACCTAAATAATATTCGGAAAATCTTGATTAGGAACCTTCTCATTTTGGGTTCTCTTATTAGAAATATTTTAAATATTCTTTCCGGCTTCTTTTATTTTTTACTCAGAATATAGAAAAGTTCTCGAAGTTAACCGGGACTCTGAAAGTCTCACTCCTCCCATTCAGAGTTCATTTGGGGTTCTTCCAAATATTTCCAAAAATTTCCTTAAATTGTTTTAATTTGATATTCCAATTTGGGTTCCAAAAAGAAGTACTTTTCCCCAGGTATCTTAAAATTGTAAATAATGAAAAGTTCTCCAAGTTAACCAAGACTCCGATAGGGTCCATTTTGGGTTGTCTCAGATATCGCCAAAAATTTCTTTTATTTCTTTTGATTTGATATTCCGATTTGGGTTCCAAAAGAGAACTTCTTTTCCTCGATTATTTTAAAGTTCTCCAAAGCCATCAAACTTTTTTTTTTCAGGATTCTGAAAATCCCTCGATTTGATATTCCGATTTGGGTTCCAAAATAGAACTTCTTTTCCTCGAGTTTTCCCAAAGTTCTCCAAGACCATCAAACTTATTTTTTTTTTCAGGATTCCGAAAATCCCTCGAAGAACTTTTAGCATTTTCTAAAATGCTTTCAAGATTTCTATAATTTATTTGTTTTTATTTTGGAAACTATAAAAAATATTGTTGGATTTCTTTTTATTTTATTTTCTTTTTTTTGTCGCCGCAACTGTAGACCAAAGAGCAAAGTTCTCGAAAGTCATTGAGGCCGTCTTAATTTTCTCTTTGTTTCCGCTTTCACTCTCTCTCTCTCTCTCTCTCTCTCTCTCACTCTTTCTCTCCCTGAGTGTTTCTGTCTCTTTCGGTGTTTGTGTGTGTGTGTGTGGGTTGGAGAATATATCTCAACCATTACTGTCATGTTTTGACAGAGCTTACGGCCCGGCCTGGCCCGGCTCGGCCTGGGCACCTGAACTGCGTGTCAGCTGAGGCGAGTGAAGTGGAAACTCGTTGAACGCACTGAAAGCACCCACAATGCGAAAATCGAAGCGTCGCCCAAAAGGGGGGCGGAGGCGTGGCACACACATGGAAAAAGCGAGAAAAAAAAGGTTCAAAGATTAAGAGCGATAAATAAAAATGCCAAAGCAAAAGTTACTCAAACGGCACATGTGGCAGGCACTTCTCCTCCGCCGCCGCTGCTCCTTCGCTCCGCCGGGACAAGTGAACCGCCCAATTTCTCGCAAAAAAAAAAAAAAAAGTGCCGGAATCTGCACTCACAATGTCCGCTTCACCCGGCAACCCCCGCATCCTCGCTTTGGGATGTTTTTCATTTTTTTTTTTTGGTTTTTGTTTTCCTGCAATCTGCAGCTGAGACCGGAGAGTTTCCCCGAGTATTTCCCAGAGACTCGTGACTCCCCGAATTCGGTGTGTCTGCAGCGGATGTTTCGGTGTTGATAAAACGAAACCTCGGATAGCTCACTGAATCTAGCCAAAGGGGTGAGGGTGAGGGTGAGGGGGTGGGTTAAAAGATAGAAAGAGTTGAGTGCTCTGTGTTTGGTTTATTTGCGGCAAAAGTTGCCATTTTGCATCATTTTCTCGTAATTTTCGTTGTGCTTTGTGGCCACGGCACATCGGCATTTTCACCTGACTGCCTGACTGAGATTGCCGGGAGAGTTGTTCGTGTTGTGTGTTTTGTGTTTTGTTTCACCGAAAGAGTGTTTCATACCCTCTGCAAAAATCTAAAAAAAATGGGTATATTCAGCTTGGAATGGAAAGGTAAGCCTAAGCGGTTTCGAGTTACTTCGTTTGGACTGACTAAAAGAGCTGGAACAACCAGATTTGGGGTTTAGTTTGCCTTTGGCCAGAGCTGACGAAATGTAAGTTTTATTTCCCCCCCTCTCACCTCTTTCGTGACCCTAGGAATTTCACGCTCCTCTAATTTCCAAACCTTTGAAGATAGAATAAACTTAGTCGCCACAAAGTTGCTGGAAATCCAAAAACCTTTCGATTAATACCAAACATGACTAAAATCGGACCATAATTATAAGAGTTATGGGCAGTTTTGGCTGAGAGCTTCTCCTGGGCCAAGCAGGCCAAGCCAGCCTGGACTATTCCGCTAGATGGCGCTCTCGATTTGATGCTTGATTGAAGCAGTGCTGTTTTGATTTGCTCTTTGAGATTCTTCTACCAGGGTTGCCACCTGGTTTGTATGTATAGGGTATATCTTGTTCGCCATTTTATTTATGTTTTGTTGCTGTTGTTGTTGTTTTGAGTAAATTTTTGTTTTAGGTAAAAGAAATCTCAACGGGTTTTTTGTGCCATAAACAAGAAATGAAATACTGAAAATAAAAACATGAAAATGTAAAATTTTTTTTTTTTCAAAAAAATTTTTTTCCCTGTTGTTTTCTGGTTTTTCAAAAAAAAAAAAAAAAGAAAGGACAAATTGGAAAAGTTTTGGCAAGTAGAAAAGCAGATCCACTTTGCCGAGCGATTGAAAAAGTTTACCAGTTTTGTTGGAGCGGTTCGATGGGGGGGGGGGGGGGGGGGGGGGGTAAGAAACAAAGCCCGAAAAAAAACAAGACAAAAAATAAAAAAAAAATCTCATATGAGATGTTAATACGATTATTAACGGTAAACGTAATCTCACACACACACACACACACACATACAGGCGGATAAGGCCTGGCCAAAAGTGGAATGCCAATTTTATTTAACAAATTAACAAGACCATCAAAGTCAAGGGGGCAAGGGGGGGGGAGAGGCCCTTAGCCAAAAGTAATTTTCGACACTCCTTCCCTCTCTCTCTCTTTGTCTCTCTGTCTCTGTCTCACTTTTTTGCTAGTTTATGAATATGTAAAAGTTGGAAATCTTTTTGAGTTGAAACCTTTTTTGGTTTTTATTTATTCAAATTTTTTTTTTTTTTTTAGATTGTTTCAAGAACTCACACATGTCTGAGGGTTACTCCAGAAAGAGGGAGAGGGGGGGGGGGAACATAGTCTGTTACCTGGTGAAATTTTGTGCTGTGATTTGCATATGAATTTAGTTAAAGTTAGGCGTCAACTTTTGCCCAGAGCTCAACAGAGCTCTTCCTCTTCTTCTGACACTTTTTATCTTCTTCTTCTTTATCTAGTTTTTTTTTTCTCTCAAAAAGTATGCAAATTCTTGCAAAACTGTGCAAGCTGAGTTGGCCTGGGACAGGCACTTTGGCAAGTGTGTAATCAATGCGCTTTGAATGAAGCTAACTGCCACGCCCCCCCTTGCTCCCTTCAAGAAGAAGAAGAAATAACCCTTTGACATTTCGGTTAAAAGATTTTCATTAAATTAGCAATTTCTTACAAGGACCCCGAAAGGTGAGTAATTAATTGGGAGTTCCTTTGAATGAATCAGCTACTTATTCAGCCACCAAGAATTCAGATTGACTAATTCAGCAGCACTTTGGTTTTAATTTTGTTAGCCTTTCGTTTATAGGAGATATAAGAATTTGGGCGAAAATTTCAATTCAGCAAATCAGAGACAGCTTCAACTTGGCCTGCTGCTTGTTTTGGAGTTAATTCAGCCATCCAAAACAAAAGGCCATTCAGCCAGGAACTAAAGTCCAAAAGGAATTCAGCATGTGATTACCTGGTAAGGCAAGAGCCCATTCAGCTCTATTCTAAGTAATCAAACCCATAACCACTTCATAGTGGGTTAGCCTTTCAGTATATCAGATCGAATCTATTCAGCATACATTTTAGAAATTAACTAAATAAATCAAAGGCACAAATTCAGGAATCAATTAAATTGAAGCAATCCAAATGGAAGTCATTCAGCCCAAAATTTAACCAGTAACCAGGAAAACTCAACTCATATAAATTCAGCATTATCCTGACGAATTAAATCGTACTAACAATTCAGCAGTTGACCCTGCTAAGCCATCATATTGAGTTCTCAGCAAGAGGGGAAGCCATCATCAGAAGTAGCAACGAATTGAATAAATTCAGCATAAAATTCAGCACATTATAAAGCTTTTGTGGACTTCATATTTAGCCTCATCACTCTGAGAGCCCTAACAAGAGTCAATTCCGCAACTATATCAAGTCCAAAGAAAGTAAATATGTATATGGACACATTTAATTCAGCAAAACCAACCAGGTATAATTAAAATTATACCTATTCAGCGGATATTTTGGGTTGGCCTATAAACTCGGGAACTAATTCAGCCTTGGGTCTAATAAATTCAGCTAGCTATTCAGCATTGGAAATGAGAATTCAAGCTCATTATTCCTTGAATCCTTCCAATTGGGAGTGTCACACTAACTGTGAGCACTTCCAATCAAGCTGAATAGGATATTCAGCTAACCTATTAAAGAGGATATTCAGCTATACTGTTCAACATATCTAAAATATGTGCTGAATAGAATATTCAGCTACCCTATTGAAGAGGATATTCAGCTATCGTTTTCAGCTTATATTTTAGATCCACAAATATTTCAGAAGAAGCCACAAAACTCGGCAAACAATTCAGCCTTAGAAGGAATAAATTCAGCAAGCCATTCAGCACTGGAAAAGAGTATGTGATATCGTAATTCTATTCATTATCCTATTCAGCTTATATTTTGGGTCCATAAATATATCAAAACCTCGGAAGCCTTCAAAAGGAATAAATTCAGCAAGCAATTCAGCTCTGGAAAAGAGTATGTGATATCGTTATTCTATTCATTATCCTATTCAGCTTATATTTTGGTTCCACAAATATTTCAAAAGCAGCCATAAAACTCGGAAGCCAATTCAGCCTTAAACGGAATGAATTCAGCAAGTTATTCAGCAGTGGAAAAGAGTATTTAAAATCATTATTCTGTACGTTATCCTTTTAAGAGTATATTTTGGTTCCATAAATATATCAAAACCTCGGTAGCCTTAAAAGGAATAAATTCAGCAAGCTATTCAGCAGTGGAAAAAGAGTAAATGATAATTCTTTTAATCCCGTCAATCGAGAGTGTCACTTTCCCAGTGAACACTTCCAATTAAGCTGAATAAATTATTATTTTTCTTCTGCCTCCAAGTTTTCTCAGTTCCACGGCTCCGGAATCTGTTAGGTCCCTGGATACGCACCGGTCCACTGGGTCCGCCGGGTTCGGCTTGGCCCAATGGTGTTTATTAAAAACGCTGCAATTCGCCGCAATTACAGAAAATGATTATCGACATATTTTATGCATTTTAAGAAGCTTAACAATTATTTGGAACTGTCAACGGTTTGGCGAGGGTTGCAGAAGGCCAATGCAAATGAGTCGTATCGTTAAACGTATTGCATTAATGGATATGTGGAGCAAAAGAGATATGGCATAAGCGGTGTATAATGGTCAAAATGTTAAGGCCTTGGAATTAGTGGAAATGGTGAAAATTGTGGAAACATTAAAACGAGCGAAAAGCCAGCAAAATGCCAAATGGCAAACGGCGAAATATTTCATTATCTTTAATGGTTGCAACCGTGTCCGGTGTCTCGAGTCCGGAGTTTGGCTGGTCCATTCTGGCTCAGTCCTTTTTGGTCTCTCCATCAGTCCGACTGTGTGTTTCTGTCAGTGCGATATTAATGACAATTACATTGGCCAGTAACTGAATATTAAAATACATTAACCGACACTATCCCGGCCTCTCAACTTGACTGACTGACCGACTGACTGACTGACTGAATGAGTGAGTGAGTCGGGTGAGTTGGGTGACCCGGCTGCTCCCTCGCTTTCCAATCTGACACTTCTGGGGCAGGGGAGGGGGCGTACGGGGAGAATAGGAAGCACCAAGCTGGCCACACCAAAAGACCAGAAATATCGCCAGGCTGAGGAATTTTAATTACAAAACGTAATGAAATCTGCGTGATTTATGCATTTTGCACTGGCGCACAATTGTAAATTGTTGCTCATTTCGTATTTTGCTTTCTGCAAAAATAGTAGTTCCCTTTATTCCATATTCTCTCCTTTTTGTACTTGAATTATTAAAGACTTAAAAAAAAAAGTCGTAGCAATAATTTTGATTAATCATAATCATCTCAAATTTGACTTGATCATCAGATTAGATTGGCATAAGATTGGCTAATTACCAGAACATATATATATGATTGGTTTCATGTATGCTAAAAAATCTATATAAATCTGGGATATCTCCAGATATTCTTCAGTCTGATAAAGTAGCTAGATCCAGACCAATCTTATGGCATCTATTTATCCTATTTGATTGCTTTCATTTCACTTAAAGAATCTATATAAATCTGGGATATCTCCAGATACATTTTGGGATCCTTCAGTCTGATAAAGTAACTAGATCCACACCAATCTTATGGCACCTATTTATCCTATTTGATTGCTTTTATTTCACTTAATAAATCTATATAAATCTGGGATATCTCCAGATACATTTTGGGATCCTTCAGTCTGATAAAGTAACTAGATCCAGACCAATCTTATGACACTTATTTATCCTTAATATATCTTTATCTATATTTGATTGCTTTCATTTCACTTAAAGAATCTATATAAGTTTGGGATATCTCCAGATACATTCTGGGATCCTTCAGTCTGATAAAGTAGCCAGATCCAGACCAATCTTAAGACACTTATTTATCCTTAATAGGAAACGATTTTAAGATATAGGACCACTCTCTATCTATACATCTTTATCTGTATTTGATTGCTTTCATTTCACTTAAAGAATCTATATAAATCTGGAAAATCTCTAGATACGTTTTGGGATCCTTAAGTCTGATAAAGTAGCCAGCCTCAGACCAATCTTATTTATCCTAAATATAAAGCTTAATAGGAATCGATTTGAAGATTTATGAAGTATCTGCTGGACTACTCTTTATCTCAATATTTGCTATATAGCTATGATATAGTTTGGGTTAAATAAAAGCACTGAAATCGTTGGAGGTCAAAATTTAAGCAGAACTAATTGGCATCTCACAATCTATATATGCATTTGTGTATTATCCCTTCTTCTTCTACCTCTTCTTCAAATCTTCAATAGCTGAAGTATTGAACGTGTGGACTATGATATGTCTACTGTAAATTGAACCTTGTCTTGAGGTCTTCTTCAATGCTGAAGGTTACAATGTGGACTGTACGTGTGTGTTAAAAGTAATATAATATCTTCACTGCCTTTCACAATCAGCAGGATTTACAGAGATAAATTATCTTAGTATTTAATGATTACATGTTTCAGGTTTAATTAGATTTACTATTTTCATATTGCCAAAGCTAATAGCATTGGCTCAGACTCATTACAGACTGGTCAATTTGATTCATCTGACTCTGAGCAAAATGCTTAAAGGGTTCAATCTAAATCCTATATGGAGTGTCTATGATAAAGATATAAGAGATATCTTCCTAGCCGATTCTAATCTATCTGGTTGATATATGTTTGATATATTCATCCGTTTCAGAGCCATTATGGAGGATCCATGTGTTTGAAAATATTTATCCTAATCATTTAATCCAATAGAAATCAGAATCCATCAGAGTTTCAGAGTTATATTTGGTAACACCTCTGATTTATATGGCTGATATATACACGACAGCTCAGTCCGATCCAAAGCACTTCTATAGATTTGCTTGAAGTAATAATCTGAGATAACCCCCGAATCACTCCTGATATATTTTGGCTCTATTATGAATGATATATATGTCCGATTTAGATCAAATATGACACGTCTATAATTATTTAATTTTATGGAAATCAGTGGATCATATATAGCCTAGTCCGGCTCAAACTCAAAACCAAATTTCTCTGGACTAACCTCAGAGTCGAACCAACCGAGACGTGGGTGGATTGGTTAAGTTTTAATTTGATTTGTGTTACATTTTCTATTGGGATGTTCCCTTTTTTTTGTCGATTTAAACTTTTCTGCCTTTTCTTTTTTTTATCACATATCACGTGCAGCAGCAGGTGGCGCCCATGTCTGAGGTTGCGGGTGTCGGTATCCAGAAGTGGGCGTGGTCTTGTTACATGACATTATCAAAGGCTAAACATGCCATGCGGCAGGTGATGGCAGCCCACACAAAAAAATAAAAATACAGACAGACACTAAGAGTCAGAGGAGTGGAGGTGGAGGGGAAAGAGAATGAGAGAGGCTCAGACAGTGAAAGCAAACAAATCGCTTTGAAATTACTGAACAATGCCAACAATTCCCACAAAGACCCACGACTCTAACCACCAACTTTTAACCTTATCCTGAAGTACTACCTCGCCCCCCCAGGCTACCCCTCGGGCGCCAGCAGCAGCTGTACAAATCGTTCAACTCTGTGTTTGCTGTATCATCGTCATACACGGCGGATGAGTAATGCAAACAACTGCAACCGCAGATCGTGTATTTTCTCATGTTCCTGTTGTTGTTTCTATTGTTGTTGTACGTGTTGTGCGTGCGTGGGTGTGTGGGTGTGTGTGTTTGTCGTTGTCGTTCTAACTGTTAGATAACGATAACCGAATTAGGCACAAACGCCCAAAACGGGACCATTGAAACTGCAATCCGCCAACATTACACAGTCGCCGTTATTCTCCTATATGATAAACGGAAGTGTCAAGAGTGAAAGAGTAAGGAGGGGGTGGAGTGGGCGAGGGAGGGGCAGCATAGTAAAGCCAACAGCAGACCTGGCAAAGCTGCATTTACCCGCATTGAGCCATTTTGAGAATGACAGTGAAGAACAACCAAAAAGGGGTGTGGCTGGCTGAGTGGGAGGGGGGAGAGGGGGGGGGGGGTTGGATGTTAGTCGTCAGGGTGTTCCACAAAGAGAATTTCAGCATGTTTTCTGCAATTGCCAGAAATGCTGGGGCGAATCAAGCAATGAGAGACCTCAACTAGAGATGAACAAATGATAAATGATAATGCAGCTCCAAACTGAATGAATGAATGAATGAATAACTTATACAAATATTTCAGGAGTTCCCTGAGAACTCTGGAACGTAGAACCAAACTTCTGTTTTCATTCTTCCAACGAATTGAATAGTTTGACTGGTCAAATCATAGTTGGGTTCTTCTAGTCTTATCGAAGGGATCCTTGAGATTTTAAAGCTTCTTCCATTTTATTAAAGGAAAGCCTTCAACTAGATTGGAGAACCCAGGAGGGAAAGCTTCTTTGGTGTACCTCAAGAGGTTCGGCATAAAGACTTATCAAAAACCAAGAATTTAAAATGAACGATTCCTTTGGAAACTTTAAGTGGAAGAATATAAAAATTGTATTTTCAAGAATTGAATTCTGATCTCATATGTATGATTTCAATTTCGAGAAGTGGTTTTTCAGGAAGCTTAGGAAAGAGGAGCTAAAAAATCTGGAGTCTCACGAAATTGTCTAGGTTGACTTTCCTTAGAATTGAAAGTTTAATCAAAAAGGAATTAGATTCTTTACAAATCAAGAGAAGCTTTCAAGCCGAAGACCTTCCATAGAAAAATTCCTAAATAAGCCTAGACTAGTTTTTTGGGGGTCTCAGGAATATTGAATTTTTCAAAAGAATAAAAATGTAAATTTTTTAGAAAAAGATTGGGTTCCTCTGAAAGGAGAAGCTCTTCAACAGGCTCACAAATATTTTGCGGCTAATTTTCTTGCCACATCTCTAACTCTTTGGGTAGAGCCAGCTCTTGGCCCAAATAAAACGAGAGCGAGAGAGGGATAGTATGAGACAGAGCGAGAGACAAAACCAAGCCAATTGTTGTCATCATCTTTGGTTCTGCTTCTGTTGTCATCAGTGCGTCTGTGTTTATGTGTGTGTGTGTGAGGATTTCCTCGGATCACTAACAAGCCTAACATGGCCAAATATAGAACCCTTTTTTTTCAAAGAGTCAGAGCGAGGGGTGGTGTTGGGCAGGAAGGGTAGTGAAAGTGGGGAGAGGGGGTGAGTAGTGAATTTATATGTCCCCAAAACTTGTTCACTGCTCAACAGTGTGTGGAAAATGCGTTAAATGTCGTTTCATTAATACCAAAACACACACACAGACGCAGACAGACACCCACACAGACACAGTCACACACAGACAGACACCCACACCGACACAAGTCATATATTTTTTTTTGGAATAAAATAAAACCAAATTCCTTGCCAGAGCCCCGAGGGCGATTTCCAATTCAAATTCGAATATTGCAACAAATTTTTACTCCCACCACCCCCCGCACCGCCCCGCTCCACCACACACTTCAACGTCATCCTTTCACCACAGAGTGCTGCTTAGCTCACTTTGTATGCTCAATTTCGAATGCGCATTGGCGGAAGTGAAAACCACGCGAAAATTTCCACCTACTCGTTTTTGCACTACTCAAAAAAAAAAAAAAAAAAAAAAACAGAGGACCAGAATCCGTCTACAGCTGTCAGTGTGTGGCAATTTTTGATTGATGGGGCAAAGGCAAAAAAAAAAAATACAAAAAAAAATTCCCAGAGTTTTTCCACGAAAATGGCTAAATGTGTGGGTGTCTATGTGTGTGTATGTGTGTGTGTGTGTGTGTGAATTTGGTTTGTTGCACTTGCTGCAATCATCGTACTCCTCCTAAAGCCAGCCAAGCATGCAGCAATGCTCCAACCTTTCAACCTACCCACCGCCCTTCCGCCCACCAACAAAATGTCCATTGCCATATCCACTGGCAATCCAATTGGAATCGCAATCGTTTTCGTTGGAAATCAATTTGGTTTTTTTTTTGTTTGTTTTTGCCATGTTGTTGCTGTTGTTGTTGTTGTTGTTGTTGTTGCGAAATGTTTCATGTCGTGTGCTTCATTGTAGGTTTAGCTCAGCTCACTGGCAGCTGTTGCATCTCCAGGCATCTCTCTAAATTCTACACACACACACACACATACACCTACACACGTGGACCTTTGGAACAGGCAGAGAGTGAAAGAGAGTGGGAGGGGGGGGGAGGGGCTTTGATAGTTTGGATAGATTGGTTAGTTGTATGATAAGATACACGTACTTGTAGATACAAAGATAGATGGTTGCTTGGTTAACTGATTGACTCTCTGACTGACTGAATGACTGACTGGCTGACTGACTGATTCTGTATTTGGCTGGTAAATACTTTTGCCAATGACATTTACAACTTTACTTGTTGCTGTCATTTCACTTGTCAACCAGTCACTCAACTCATCTCAACTCGTCTCAACTCGATTCGTCTTGACTTGAGACAAATTTATCAATTTTTATCTGCACTGTGAATGTCATATTTGTCAACTTGATGCAGGTTAGATTTCCTTTTATTAATTTTTTGTACCGGAATGATTTTCATATATATAAAAAAAGAAGAGTTAAAGGAAACCTTTCAATCTTGTTTTCTTCGCTTGAGTATCTTAATCAAAAGCAAAAGATTTTTTTTTTTTAATAATTTTAATTTTATTTCTTTTCTTTTTGCAAAACTTTTTGCCAGGATTTAAAGGAATTCTCAAAGGATAAGTTCAGAATAAAATCTTTTATTTGACTTGAGGCAAATATTTATTCTATCTTTGCGTTTTACTTCTTTTCTTAAGCTTAAGAAAAATATTCTAATGGAATACACTTTTTCTGAAAAACAAAAAAAAAAATTGTTCCCTTGGGAGTTGAAATAAATTCAAAGAAAACTTCTCAAATTGAATTGTCATTTTGAGACTCGAAGTGAGCGAGGCTCAAATGGGGACTATGAAATTGCATCTTTGAAATGGAAAAGCTGATTTTAGGGCCTTCAAATTTGAAACTTTAAACTCGGGACCCTAGATTAAAGACTCTCGATTGAGGACCCTAAACTTGGTACTCCGAATTCGGGACTCTGGCTTTGGCACCTTGAATCCGACAGACTTAATATGAGAAGCTAACCGTAGGAGCCTTAATTTGGTACCCTAAGTTTGGAACTACCAACTTAACATTCTTTTTCTGAGACCCCAGATCTGATACTCTAGAATTTTGTAGCCTGAGTTTGGAACTTCTTACTTAACCTTGTGTATCTGAGGCCCCAGATCTGATACTCTAGAATTTTGTAGCCTGAGTTTGGAACTCCTTACTTAACCTTGTATATCTGAGATCGCGGATCTGGGACTCTAGAATTTGGTAGCCTGATTTTTTGGACCTCTGAATATGAGGAGTTTAGTTGACTCATATTGAATTGACTATCAGGAGTGGGTACCCCGATTTCGAAGCTTTCAAATAAACATTTTTTATTCGAGTTCCAGAATTTAAGACTCTGATTTTGGCTTCCTAATGGCTTGGAGAATTTGGACATAAATGATTGTATTTGCCTGATTAAATTTGGGTTGCTGATCTTAGGACTTTAATTTTAGGGTTCCAGGTTTGAGGGTCTGAATTCAGTAAACTAATACGAGGCTGTGAGTATGAGAAGCTGAATAAGTTGGTCTTAAATTGAGACTCTGAATTTGCTGCTTTGTTATCAAGATTCTGATCTTCAGATCTCTGTAAAAGACTCTCAACTTAAGTCTTCAAATATTTGGCAGACAAAGCTTGGGATTCTATGCTTGAGATCTCAGCTTGGGAAGCTCACTTAACAATTTAAGTCTTTAGATAGGGGAAGCTATATTTCAGATCTCGAGTTTGGGAATCTAAGCTTGAGATCTCAATAAAGGAATCACCACTTAAGTCTCTGAATATTTGGAACCCAAAGCCTGAGAATCTAAGCTTGAGATCTCAAAATGAGACTCTTAATCTAAGTCTTTGGATATGGAAAACTGAATTTGGGTTTTTAAGTTTGGGAAACCAGTAGCCTGACTTGTAAGCCCTGAAAAAGTGTATAAAAATTTCGTTTTTTTGCCACTGAAGATGTTCAGACAAATCTTCAATCTGTTCTAGTCTTTGGCTTTTGGTGTATTTATTCTTTACACATTTTTTTCCTTCATATCTTTGGAGCAATTGAAAAACAAGTTCTCCTTGACAACAGTGAATGCCGTGCATATTATTTTCATATTTCAGATTCTATTTGCTTTGCGTTATTTACAAGCCGCTGGGAAGCAAATCCAAGGGATAGACAGAAATAGATACATACTAACTGACAGTCAGAGGAAAAGAGTGAAAAACTAAAAGTCCTGATTATGAATTGACACAGTTACTTTTGAAAGATATAAAAAGAAATAAAAGAATGAGAAGAGAGAGAGAGAGAGAAGGTGGTATGACTTGGTTAGCTCGGCTTAAGCCCAAAGAATTTTGTGGCAGTTGCAGCTGCTGGCGTCAATTTTTCCATTCAACATTCAGCAGAGTGTGTGTGTTTTTTTGTTTGTTTTATTTTTTTTCTTTCTTTCATTCTATTTGCATGGCTCGTTTCTCATGTGTGTGTGTGGAGAGGCAGACTTGATAGATATGACGAGTGTTTGTCTCAAGTATCATACTGTTTAGCCTGACAGAGAGTGGGAGGTCCTGGAGGGTGGGAGGGAGTGACTGCCTGACTGGTTCACTGGTTGACTGGCTGGCTGACTGGGCAGGCAGTTGTTGGCTGTTCAGAGGCTTGGTCTCGGTCTCTTTAACGTATTATCATCGCCATTCACGGCATTATAATCAGGGATGTAAACACCATTAGGACATCAAGTGTTTGGCCTCGTCTGAATAATTTAGGTTCGACACTTTGCAAAAGCGGCCACTCCATGGGCCAGGAGAGACAGAGCCTGCTGTTCGAGGGAGTGGGTCTGTTTGTGTTGCATTCGAGGCAAACTGCAGCTTTCCACAAGTGTTTCTGGGCTGGCTGGCTGGTTGGCTGGCTAGGGCGGTTCTGCGGGTCTACCGCTTGTCATTTAACCGGCCCCCATTCCAGCTTCACCCGGCCTCAAACCAGCCTGGCCACTGGTCGTTGTTTTCCCTTCTGCTTTCTCTTGCACTTAAATCGTTTTTAGTTTTTTTGCCTGCAGTTTAAAACACTCTCACTCTTTTCGTTTCTCTCGCCGCTGCGCCCTGGCCTGGGCGCCTATTGGTGGCCCCTCGTTGGGCGCCTGCTCGAGTCGCGTTCAAATATTTAGTTTGTGTTAAGCCATTTGCCGGGTTGGGTCCGCTCGTTTGGTGCTCCCTTTGCGCTCTTTCCACTGTGTTTTTATTTCCTTCTTCTCTCTTTATTCCTGGTATGTGTGTGTAGTCTGTTTTAGTTATACAAATTAACCCACTTACATTCCACTTAAAGTAAATGTGGTTGCTTTGATATTTAGCATCTTTAATTGCTGCTGCATTTCGGTTCATTCTCTCCAAAAGGTAAAACGCTCACAAAATAATTTATTCCAAAAAGAAAAAAACAGAGAACATCTAAAAAAAAAATGCTGGCCCCCTTTGGTATTCCCTTTCCAAAATGGTTGACCAGATTGCCCGGAGATGGGAGTAAATCAATTTGAATCGTGTAATTGGCATAATGGTAGAGCAGACCCAAACGACTTTGATTAAAGGATTTATCCGGTTTTGAAGTGCGAAAATATTTCCTTAAAGACTGCGGACCATATTCGACTTGGGATAGATAGGAATTCTCAGGAGCTCCTTCTATTTCTTGGGAGTTTCTATAGTTCCTGAAATTTTTTCAAGGTTTGATAAATTTCTTAAAACGTTCTCTGATCTCAAAGAAGTTTTTACTTTCTAGACTAATCAGTCTTATGTTTGAATTACTCTAGATTCTGAAGATTTATTTCGAGTCCAAAGAAATGCTTTCTTTCATAGACTTTAGAATATCTTCGCTTCTTTTTAGACTGTTCAGTCTTATGTTTGGATTTCTCTGGATTTCTTCAGATATCCTTTTATTTCTTAACTATTTTCTGAAGATTTATTTCGAGTTCAAAGAAATTCTTTCTCTCATAGACTTCAGAATATATTCGATTCTTTCTAGACTGAGCTGCCTTTCTGTGGATTTCTTCAGAGTTCTCTTGTGTTCAGTAACTCTTAACATTTCTTACGAATTTTTTTATTTGACTTGGAATAAGAGTTCTTTCTAGCCAGATCTGTCATTATAGCTAGGATTTCCTAAGAGTTCCTTTGATTCCTTAAGAGCTTCTTTCAAACCCAAAACGTTTTTTGAATTGCTTAGAATTTCCTTCGGATTTTTAGAAGTCTTAAGAGTTCCTCAGATATCTTTGGAGCTTAAAGAAATTCAAGTTTTTTTCTATCGAGAGTTCTTTCAAGAGTTTCTGAAACCCTCACAATTGTCAGATCTTTTTAATAAGTATTTTTTAATTTAAAAAACCGCGCCAAGTGAGTCCCACTTTAAAGTGTTTTTTTGAATTGATTCCCATAAATTTCTCCGACAACTTTTTTGCATTGAATTTCTGAGAACGCGAAAGGGAAACGTATAGGGCAGATAAAGAATATCAAATGAATATTAAATGACATTTTTATGGATTCAATTTTATGAATTAATGATTAAGTATTTTCATCAGGTTCTTTTATTATGGCAAAAACTTGGCCCAAACTTGGCTGGCTCGGCTTGGGCCTGAAAAGCATTGAACCATTGAGTGAGCCAAGGTGGAGAGACCGTGTCGATTGTTTGATTAATTGATTGGCTGAAAAATCATTAATAAAACGTAAACATAACAGTAGAAGAAGACCAAAACGTGTCCAGACTGGGTGCAACGAAGAAAAGTTCGAGAAGCCAAAGAGCTGGCTTGCTTTCCTGGCTCTTGCCAACTTGAAAAAGTATTTATTGAAATATTGAAATATTTTGCAAAGTTGGACAAAGACGGACAAGGACAAGGCAATCGATGATGGTGTGGTGTGGCTTGGCGGCATCTCGGCATGTCATGGCATGCCAGGGGACAATGATGAAGCGCCAAAAACGGGCAGCTGACTGGTTCGGGGCGCTTTGACCATGTGGCTTGTTTGCCAGCTAAATTGCCAATTAGTAACCTGTCACCTGTCAGCGGCACTTGCTGCCTCAGTCTACCTCATTCATACCCTTGAGCCAGACAGTTTAAGCCACTTTCAGGCTATTCGGCCATATGCAACAGACTAGACATATCGAGTGGACCCATGCGGGGCGAGGTGGGGCGGGGCGGGGCGGTGTCGGGAGTCAAGTCGAAGGAAGGCTTGGCAAACAAACCGCAATAAACAAATTCTTAGTGGAAGGCTGAAATGGAGCAAAGCTCCACTGGTCCGGGACAAGTCAAGTCACTCGAATCGACTCCACTCGACTGGAGTTCAGATGGGCTGAGTTGGTAGCGAAAGGCTTTGCAATTAAAAAAAAAAGGGAGTTTTGCCAAGTTAAAAGTACACCGAGTGAGTCGAGCCAAATTGCGGCAGAGCGGAAGATGCAGGCGCATCCTTTATAATGGCTACTGCCCTCCTATCCTGGCTGCTGTCACTGCTATTTTCGACAGCCATGTTGTCGCCTGGCTCCGGCCACACTTACAATTCCCGAGCTGACTGCCTGCCCTGCCAGCCTGCCCCCCTTCCGACTTCACTATCTCTCTCTCTGTGTCTGTGTGTGTGTGTCTCCAGTGGTGCAGAGCACATCCTGCCCAGCCTCTGCCCGCCGTCAGTCCTTCCTGGGGAACGGGGTCAACGCCACAAACAATGCACATCGTGGCAAAGACTGCCAACATATATGAATGTGGACATGGACCTGGATCTGGACACGGCCCTGCCTACTCTTCTACTCTATCTAAATATCTCTCTCTCTCTCTCTCTCTGTCTTTCTGTCTTCCCCTATTCTCCCCTGGGTCTGTCTCTGTGGCATAGTTTTTATTCCTGAAATGGTGGGTAGGCCACCAGATACATAAAGAGGCCCACGAAAACAAAAAAACAAAAGAAAAATGAAATACTAGAAACAAAGAGAGCAAAGCCAAAAGAAGAAGAAGAAGAAGAAGCAGAAGAAGACCAAAGGAAAACAACAACTTTTTGCATAAAAATAAAACGAGTCCAAAACCGAAATTGTCTTATATCCAACATTTTTTTTCTGGATATAAAAGAGATCCACAGCAAAGCTGAAAAATTTAGAGACGTCAAAATTAAAATCTTCACTTTGAGGAATTGCAAATTTTTTTCTAACACAGTGAAGAAGACGTTTGAGATCCCCCCAAAGTTACCCACAATATGATCAGGGTGGCTAGAGAAATCGATAAGATCTGAGAGACTATAAGAGCTAGGATAACCAAACTTGGGATTCGGATTCCTTATGTGTGTACTCGGGTCAAGTTAATTTTTTTTTCTCCCCCCACCGCTCCTTCCATCACCTCATTTTTTCAAAGCCTTGCAATTTCTACAGCTTTAGGATTTCGGTATTATTTGCTTCCAAAAAGTTGTTAGACATCTAAAAATCTTTCGATTGATATCAAACATGACTACAATCGGACTATATTTACATGAGATATACAAAAAACAAATTTTCAGAGTCAAGAATTTTATTCTCTTTGCCTAACTGGCAAACGTTCGAATGAACAGTCCGATAGATGGCGTGCTTGCATTATTGTGAACAATGTATTGTTGGATTCAAAGGAATATTAAGACCAGAGGTTATATGCAAATAAAGATGACCAGGGTTATCAACCGACGGGGGCTACCACCTGACTAGGGTTGCCACCTTTTCTTTATTTTTATTTTTTTTTTTTATTCAGTATTTAAAAATTAATTGACAATTTTTTAATTAATATTAATTTTTTTTATGTTTAAAAAATTGTTAGAAAACAAAAAAACATTTGTAATTTTTTTTTCAAAATTAAAAAAAAAAATATATTTTTTTTTGAATTTTTTTCAAAAGATTTTTTTTTTTTAATTTTTTTCAAAAGATTTTTTTTTTGTTTTTTGGCTTCTATAATTTTGACCTTGACTGTTTGGTGGTATAAATAGAAATATTTGTTAAGCAGCCAACTAACTGTAGTTAATAACGAATGGAGCCAGACAGACGACCCAACAACAACAGCAACAACAACAACAACAGCAAAATTGTTGGCCAGTCAAATGGGCTGAATGCTTGCTGGTTTCTCACTTTCTCATTACAACAACTATTTCAAGTTTTTCATCTTGTTCTCGCTCTTCTTCTTCTTCTTCCTTTTATTCTTTATTTTTTTTTTTTGGATGTCTAACAAAACACCTAAAAAACAAAAAAGTAAACCGAAACCCATCGAAACAGTTGAAGCCCACAAAGCTGTTTTGGTCAACCTGCTTTCCACCAGACAAAGAAAGAAAGAAAGAGAGAGAGGAAGAGTGACAGAGAAAGAGAGAGAGAGAGAGAATCCTTTTTCAGTTTTTTTTTTTTTGTTTTGGTTGTTTTTGTTTGCCTTTTGGAAGCAATTTTCTTGGTTGAACTTTTTGCATTGCTTTTGATTCGTTTTCGCCCTTCGGCTGACTACGGTTTTTAACTGTTAATCAGGGTTCAGGCCAGACCAGTTGAACTCAAACTGTTTAACTAACCGCGGGCCTGGCCAAAACCACCGCAAGCTGAAAATTCCCTGTCACAGAGACCAAAAGTGAAGGCGACAGCGGAGGCGGATTTGGTCGACGCTGAGCGAAAAACTGTTTCGCTTTGGTTGCCCGCACTTTTTGCTCTTTGGGGTTTTTACGGTCTTTAGGCTCCTCTCCGAACCGAATTAAAGGTGCAAAAAAGACGAAGAAGAAGACGAAAACTGAGGGCAGAAAAGCCCCAGGGAAAACCGACTACTCCTTCACACTCCTTCCCCCCCTCACACTTTCTCACTCTCTCTCGCTTTCGCCGTTTTGTTGGTATTGAAAACTTGATTGCCTTTATGCAGTAATTATCATTTTAATTAGCCAGCGATTGTGCAAGTTTTTTAAAATAAAAAAAAAAACAGTTTTCCAGCTTTTCGGTTCGCCCCCCCTTTGGCCTGGGCTTTTCTCGTCGAGTGCAGCTTTCGCAGAAACTTCACTCAATTTTGGAGCATAAAAAGGTAAATCAGGGGACAAAACCTGATAATAAACAGCTCCGAACGACAACAACAACAACAACCAGAAAAAGTCAGCAAAAGAGCCCAGTCACGCCCAGGACACACACTTGAGGACATAAATAAACACTTTACTCTTCGTATCTCTTCAGACTGCCGCAGGAGAGAGACACCAGCTCAGCCAACAGAGTTGGCAAAGGAATAACCAAATCAGGGCAGTCACCGTGATTTGTTTTGGTAAAAAAAATGGATTGGATGAAGGAAAAAATACCTAAAATTAAATTTAAAATTCTTTCCATAAAAAAAATAAATAAGAACAAATCAATAAAAAATAATAAAAAAAATATATTGGCATTAAAAAATAAAAATTATAAAAAAATATAAATATAATATGTAACAAAATATTTAGAATTAAGAAGTAAATTATCAATAAAATATAAAAATAAAATCTTGCCGTTAAAAAATGAAAAATATAATTAATGTAAAATAAAAAAGTCTAAAAAGAAAACTGTTTAGAATCAAAAAGTAAATAGAGGAATACGAAATTAAATACAAAAAAAAAAAAAAAAAAAAAAAAAATAAATAATAATAATAATAATAATAATAATAATAATAATAATAATAATAATAATAATAATTTTATTATTAAATAAAATAAAGAAATTAAAAAGACTTTAGAACAAGAATAAAAAAGGAATGCAATCGTTTGTGGATTAAAAAAAAAAAAAATAATAAAATAAATTAAAAAATTATAAAAAAAAATAAAAAAAAGTACAAAAAAAAAATATACATATTCATCTCTTTAACATTTTTATTCAGATATAAAATAAAATTTTAAAACAAATTCCAGACTAATATTTGAAGGACAGAGTCCTGGCAGATGAATCCTTGGACCAAAAGAATCTAAAGAACTATACAACCATGACAAAAAAAATAAAATAAATAGTAAGTTAAAAATAAATAAATAATATTAAGAAAAAAATATATAAAAATGAAGAGACTCAAAAGAAAAAAAAAAATAATAATAAAATAAAATAAAAAATAGAAGAAAACAATTCATATTTAAAAAAAAATACTCTTAAAAAAAATGCTTTTTAAATTTTTTATAAAAAAATTAAAAATTAATAAGTTACATCTATGATTTTTTGTTACTTCATAATTCTTTTTGATTCGAATTTTAAAAATAGTAAAATAAAAGAATCTTATCTCCGAAAATAAATGCAAAGTCTTAAGCCTACATTTTTGTCTACTAAATTTGATCCCATGGCTTAGAGTAACTTTGATAAAAATTTATAAAATTCTGAAATTTTTAACCTAAAAAAATATATATCTATTTGGATATATATCATAAATATTTATATCATAAAAGAGCTCTAACTTTTTTAGAATATTTATAAGGATTAAATATTTGTTTTTCCTTTCAAAAATAACTAATAACTTTATAGACCCCATTCTAGGATAGATATAGATCATTCTAGGATAGATATATATCATATATATCCTATATAATTCTTAATCATAGGAGTCCACATTTTTACCTGAAATTGTGAAATTGTGAATTGAAAAAGATTTTTGAGTCCATTCTAAGTTAACTTAGAATCTTAGAATAATCGGTAGAGCTCAAGCTAATTAGAATTTTTGATAATATTCCAAAAATTATATATAATTATAATGAAATACATTCAATAATATTTCGATGAGATTCCACAAGAGTTGAGATTTGCAGAATTAAGGAAATATTTGTTTCTGGGCTTAGGAACATCTCTATGGAAGCAGAAAGGAAACAAACGAACCAAAAATAATAATAAAGTCACACCCACATTACCATATCTAGGGAATTTGTTATCCAATTTTTTTTCTTCTTCTTTTTATTTTTTTGTGAAGTGGACTGGGACTGGTCGAAGGGTTCTTTGGTCTGGTTAGTCTGAGCGAATTGTTTTTGTTGGTATTTGACATTTTGTTGCTCACCGGACCGAAGGAGTCAGAGGAGTGGGAGGAGAAGGAGGTGATGGCATAAATTTATAGACATCTTTATGGGGCTTTAGGTAGTTGTGCCTGCGGCTCTGAGTTAGCCTGAGCCAGAGCCAGGGCCAGGACCAGGGCCAGGACCAGGGCCAGGGCGATGCTTAGCACATATGATAGAGATGGCATTATGGGATATCTTTGGCATTAATTTCAGGTGTGAGTTTTGGGTAAAAGGCTAATGGGTGTGTCTTTGGTATTGAAAGGGTATTAAATGGACTTATATGTATTATTTTTTTTCTGGACAGATTTGGTTTAAGCTCTTCGGAGAGCTAAATTAAAGTCTTTAAAGTAACTCGACATATTTTTCTTTTTCCATTCACCCAAATTAAAAAGGTCAACAATTTTTTTTTTTTGCCCATTTTTTTTTTTTATTTTGCCATCTCCATTTAAATTTTATCTTGAATAAAATGGGGGATGAAGCTGGGTCTTGTTGTTGTTGTTGTTGTGTTTATTGTGTGGGTACTTAAATTAGAAAAATTATGGCTACTTATGCGGTTAAGCGTTTTTCTTCTTGGCCATTTTTGGTGTTAAAGGTTTTGTTGGGGTCCTTGAGCATTTCCTGGCTTTCCGAAGGCAATTGTGCAATTTTCATCTGCCTTTTGACTCATTTACCAAAATAATAAAACAAAACATTTAAATAATTGTGTTCAAAGCCTCCCACACACACACACGCACACCTTTATGGATATTTTGTGTGTGTGTGTTGGGGGTTTGGTCTGAGGTTCTTTTGGTTCGTTTGCCTGGTTTCGGTTTGTTTATGACCATTGTTGTTGTGGCTTTATGTTGTTGTTGTTATCATAAAATGTGGTCAGCCTGAAATGCACACACACACACACACACCCAGACACCCATTTATACCATTACCTTTGCCTGGAAACAAAAAAAAAAAAAATCTCAGCTAGCTGACTTTGTGGGCTTTTGTTTTGATGGTGGGGAAAAATGCTTGAGGGCGGGGCCAGAAAATATATATGTATGAAGCTATTGCAAAATACCGATATATTTTATTCATCCAGAGTCTTCGAAACAATTGAATGAGTACGAACAAAATAAAATGCCGAACATGGGCAAAACAATTTAACATTCAATTTGATTGTGCTCCTTAAAGACGGCAGAAAAGGAAGTGTTTAAATTTTTTATACATTTCTGAGCACTTTGGCAAACTGGAATTTCGAATTGTAAAACTCTTTGGGGAATGGCCTAGGGGCAAATCAAGTTATTCAGTTTTTATTGAAAGGAATAAAGGGTTAGTTGGGTCTGAGAACCCAATGGGCTATGATTTTGTACAGCTTAAAGCCATATGAGAATTAATAGGAATCTGTGAAACACATAGACCTGATGAGTCGAATTTGGTTAACCTAGAAAGTACAGGGTATATTTTGGATAGTCTTAGGATCTAATTAGCCTTGGGAAATATATAAAGAAATATATCATTATTTGTATTATTTAGACAGGATTTTCTGGGTATCTTAAGTATCTTGTATACCAATCGGATCTTATATCATAAATCTGTAAAGTTTACTGGGTCTTTCTTTGACCTTGTTTATATTTAATAAGTCAAGGGAATACGTGTAACCTATTAAGAGTTCCAGACTTACTAGAGTCACTAAGGGTCTCTGTGGACTTGTACAAACTTGATTGGCCTAGGAAAGCTTAAGAAAAATTCAGATCCAAGTTGGTCTCAACCGGATTAGATTCAGTTAAGATTTTGGCTATTCTAGAAAAAAATAACCCAATTCTGGAAGAAGAAGAAATCTATTTGGGGTTATATTAAATTCTATAGAGAAATCTAAAAGCTCTTTGAGCTGGAAAGTCCTTTGGATATATTTGAGGAAACTCCAAAAATGCTTACAAGAAATTTTTCAATTTTTTTTTTTTTTAAATTCAACTAGGATTTTTTTCTGAATTTTTCAAGAAGAGTATTCACGCTTCGTCTAAATGGAGACATGACTTATTTATAAGGGTGTTCTTCCATTTGTGTGTGTATGTGTGTGTGTGTGTGTATTTCTTTTTATGGCCCAAGTCAAAGTTTGTGTTGCTTTTGTTGTTTTATTTTATTTATTTATTTGTTTGCTGTTGTTGTTGTATTCGCTATTGTTGTTGTATTTGTTGTTGTAGTTGTTGTTGCTGTCGTTGCCATTTTATTGTTTATTTGCTTTCAGTTTTGTCGTTGGTGTCGTTGTTATGTTTGCCTTTGTTCTTGTTCTTGTTATTGTTGTTGTAGCTGTTGCCATTGTTGTTGTTGTTGTTGTTTAAATAAATGTATTGCTGCAAAATGGATTTTAAAATGCCATTTTACGTACTCATAGACATATATTCAAATAGAAACACACACACACACACAGACACAGCGAGACACATGAAAGAGCAACACCCTTTCGCTTGGAGTTTGCCAATCGAATCGACCCACTTGGGTGCCACACACTTCTCGAACCCCCACTCTGCCCCTCCTGGATCGACTCTTATTGTATTGCACAATAAATATGCTAAATAAATTTCAATTGCAATATTTATGCGAGTGTCACAAGTGTTGGTGTATTTATGTTGCTGAATTTGTATCTGAATCTGAATGCATATGCAACTTCTTCTCTCTAGCTCCTACTCCTTCTCTCTCTCTCTCACACACACACACTCTCTCACTCTCTCTCTCTCTCACACTCTCTCTGTGTATTTGTTTGATTTGAAAATTTGTTAGATTCGGTCTGGGTGCCCCTCTGTCCGGCCCTCTCTATTTCTTAGTATTTGTGTCATCAGCTGTTTGTGATTTTATGCTAGATTGGTTTTTATCCGTAAGCTTATGTATTTACGCATAACTAACTAGCAAATATCCAGCGATATATCCATGAATATTTATATTTAAACCCTGCCAACTATGTGCAGATAGATTGGACCCATCAAATCGGCCATTACAATCGCTTTGTCTTTGGCGTGCTTACAACTCGAAACGCTCCACGCTTATTTCCAGCAATGAATCTAATGGATTGGATTTCGGCAAGATGAATCACGAGTTGATGGGATTAGCGCTTTATACCAAATAAATCAGGATCTAAGCAAAAAATATATATAGTTTTATTAGGAGATAACTTAAACTGCTTAGTTGATTTTAAGAAAGCGAATCGCACTACCCCTGACATTTTGAAGGGAGCCAATTTGGAAAAGATTCTGTGAGAGTGGATTCGCGAGACGTGATTCGGGAGAGGTGGTTCGGGAGAGGTGGCTCGGGCGAGGTGGTTCGGGAGAGGTGGTTCGGGAGAGGTGGTTCGGGAGAGGTGGTTCGGGAGGGGTGGTTTGGGAGAGGTGGTTCGGGAGGGGTGGTTTGGGAGAGGTGGTTCGGGAGAGTTGATTTGAAAAAAGTAATTCGGTAGAGGTGACTTAGGAGAAGTGATTTGGAAGAAGTAATTCGGAAACGTCATTTCAAAAAACTAATTTGGGAAGGGTAACTCCAAGAAGATGACTTAAAAAGGTAGCTTTGCTTCGATAAGCTCCAGAAAATAATGATGAGTAAGGTTGTTTTGGAAAGCTAATTTCCAGAACACAACTTCCTAAAAATGACTTCAAGAAGATAACCTCTCAAATGGATGACCTCGTCAATGTGATTTCTGAAAAATGATTTGAAAAAGTTTATCCAAAAAGGTGACTCCCAGAAGGAGATTCCGGATAGAAGAGGTTTTTCACAAAAGTGATTTCGGGAAGGTGACTTTTAGAAGATGACTTCCAAAGGATGATTTTCGAAACATTGTCTTCCGGAAGATGACTTCCAGAAGATGACTTTTGTGTGGTGACTTTCAAAAATATATAAATTCTGGAAGATGATTTCGAGCAAGAGATTTCCAAAAGAGCAATTAGAGCTTTTCAGGAAAGTGATTTTGGGAAGGTGGCTTTTGAGAAATGACTTCCTGAAGCTTACTTACGGAAAGTGACTTCCACAAGATGATTTTCAGATGAGCACTTCCAGAAGCTTATTTCTAAAAGATGACTTTCAGAAGGCGACTTTCAGAAGACGACATCCTGAAAACGACTCTCTGAAGACAACTTTCGGAAGACAACTTCCAAAAAGACGACGTCCAGAAGATGATTTCCAGAAGATGACTTTCAAAAGGTGACTTCCAGAAGATGACTTTCAGAAGATGACTTCTAGAAGATAACTTTCAGAAGACGATTTTCAGAAGATGACTTCCTGAAGACGACTTTCTGAAGACGACTTTGAGAGGACGACTTCCAAAAAGATTAATTCCAGAAGATGACTTCAGGAATATGATTTCGACAAAGAGATTTCAGAAAAATTAATATATGTTTTCTGCGAATATGATTTGAGTAAGGTGGCTTCCAAAAGATGACTTCCCAAAGATGACTACCAGAAAATGACTTCTGAAAGACGAGTTCAAAATGGTGACCTCCAAAAGATGGCTTCCAGAAGACCAATTCCAGAAGCTTACTTCTAAAAGATGACTTTCAGAAGACGACTTCCAGAAGATGACTTCCTGAAGACGACTTCCTGAAGTTGACTACCAGAAGATAACTTCGGTAAGGTGACTTTTAAAAAGATGATTTCAAAAAGAGCATTTGGCCAAGGTGGCTTCGAAAAATGTAGCACGGAAAAGGTAAGCTCAAAAAAGATGACTCCGAAGAGGTGGTTTGAAAACTTAATTTGAGCAAGGTAATTTTTGGACTCAGAAGTTGAGATAGGAGATGACTTTCACTCTTGAAGGAACGAGGCCAAAAAGACAATGAAGACGAGAACTATCAGAAGATGACGTCAGGCAGATGACTCTCAGAAATGACTTTAAAAACTGTCTTCCCAAAGGTCTCCCCAAAAAAAAAGAGAAAGATTTTCTTAAAAAAG